>CM053770.1:140272755-140328375 GCA_028658325.1 Potorous gilbertii
TTATGTCAGTGTGACTACATAACATCACTATAGTGAAAATATGCTCAATAGGAAAGTATATGTCGAACCTATACAGAATTGTATGCTGTCATGGGGAGGGAGGGGGGTAGGGGGGGAAGTTGTGGGGGTATAAAATCTTAATTTTAAGGAAGTGATTGTAGAACATTTATAAATAAATAAAATAAAAATTAAAAAAAAAAGAAAACCTTATCTCTCCTTCCTATTCTGTAAAATTCTGCATTCTACTGGGTATATCTTTCCTTTTCTTTTTTTAATAAATAATTTGTTTTCAGTTATCTACAGTCACTTCCATATATTTAGACTTTTCCTCCTCCCTCCCCCACCTCCCCATGGTGTGCAGTCTTATATAGTTTTTATACATACTTTCTTATTAAAAACATTTTCACCTGAGTCATGTTGCATAGAAGAATTAAAATGAATGGCAGAAACCAGAAAAACAAAACATAACACAAGAGAAAATGAACTGCTTTATTCTGGGATCCATTGCCATAGTTCTTTCTCTGAATGTGGAAGGCATTTTGCCTCGAGTCCATTGGGAATTTTTTAGGTCCTTGCATTGCTGTTAAAGTCTAAGTCTACCAGAAAAATACCTCACACATTGTTGTTGTTTCTGAGTACAAAGTTCTCTTGGTTCTGCTCCTTTCACTCAGCATCAGTTCATATATGTCTTTCCAGGTTTCTCTGAAGTCTTCCTGTTCATCATTTCTCATAGCACAACAGTATTTCAATACATTCATATACCCCAACTTGTTCAGCCATTCCCCAATTGATGGGCATCCCTTTGATTTCCAGTTGTTGGCCACCACAAAGAAAACTGCTATAAATATTTTTGTACATGTGGGACTTTTTCACATTTTTATGATCTCTTAGGGATACAGTCCTAGAAGTGGTATTGCTGGGTCAAAGGGTATGCATATTTTTGTAGCCCTTTGGTCATAGTTCCAATTTGCTCTCCAGAATGGTTGGATCAGCTCACAGCTCCACCAGCAATGAATTAGTGTTTCAGCTCTCCCACATCTTCTCCAACATTTATCTTCTTCCTTTTTTTTTCATGTTAACCAATCTGATAGGTGTGATGTGGCACCTCAGAGTTGTTTTGATTTGCATCTCTATAATCAATAGTGATTTGGAATATTTTTTTTCATATGACTATAGATAACATTAATTTCTTCCTCTGATAACTTCCTGTTCATATCCTTTGACCATGTATCAATTGGGGAATGACTTGTATTCTTATAAATTTGACTCAGTTCTCTATACATTTTAGAAATAAGGCCTTTATCACAGACACTAGTTTGCAAAACTTCTTTCCCAGTTTTCTGCTTCCCTCCTAATCTTGGTTGCATTGAGTTGGTTTGTGTAAAAACTTCCATTTAATGTAAACAAAATTATCCATTTTGCACTCCATAATGTTTTCTATCTCATGTTTGGTCAAAAATTTCTCCATTCTCCATAAATTGGACAAATGTATTATTCCTTGCTCCCTAATTTGTTTATACTATCAGTTTTTATACCTAGATTATATATCCATTTGGTCTTTATTCTTGTGTACAGTATCAGGCATAGGTATATACCCAATTTCCACAACAGTGTTATCCAGTTTTCCTAGCAATTTTTGTCAAACAATGAGATCTTATCCCAGAAGATGGGTTTATCAAACAGTAGACTGCTATATTCATTGACTACTGCGTCTTGAGTACCTAACCTATTCCACTGGTCTACACCTCTGTTTCTTAGCCAGTACCAAGTGGTTATAATACAATTGAGATCTGGTAGGACTAGACCACCTTCCTTAGCATTTCTTTTCATCAATTCCCTAGATATTCTGGACCTTTTGTTCTTCCAGATGAATTTTAATATTATTTTTTCTAGCTCTAGAAAATAATTATCTGGTACATTGATAGGTATGGCACTGAATAGGGAAATTAATTTACATATGATTGTCATTTTTGTTATATCAGCTTGCCCTACCCACGAGTAACTGATATTTTCCCCGTTACTTAGATCTAACTTTATTTGTGTGAAAAGTGCTTTGTAATTGTGTTCATATAATCCCTGGGTTTGTTTTGACAGGTAGACTCCCAGATATTTTATGGTATCTACTGTATCTTCAAATGAGATTTCTCTTTCTATCTCTTACTGTTGAGCTTTGTTAGTAATATATAGAAATGCAGATAATTTATGTGGGGTTATTTTGTAACCTGCAACTTTGCCCAAGTTATTTATTATCTTAAGTAGTTTTTTACTTGATTCTCTGAAATTTTCTAAGTATATCATCATATCATCTGCAAAGAGTGATAACTTAATTTCTTCTTTGCCTATTCTTATTCTTTAAATTTCTTTTTCTTTTCTTCACTAAAACTAACATTTCTAGAACCATGTTGAATTATAGTGGTGATAATGGACATCCTTGTTTCACCCCTGATCTTATTGGAAGTGCATCTAGCTTATCCCCATTACATATAGTCCTCGCTGATGGTTTTAGGCAGATACTGCTTATCATTTTATGGAAAGTTCCATTTATTCCTATGCTTTCCTGTGTTTTTAATAGGAATGGGTGTTGTATTTTGTCAAAGGCTTTTTCTGAGATAATCATATGGTTTCTGTTAGTTTTGTTGTTGATATGATCAATAATGCTAATATTTTTCCTAATATTGAACTAGTACTGCATTCCTGGTATAAATCCTACCTGATTATAATGTATTATTCTTGTTATAAGTTGCTGTATTCTTTTTGCTAATATCTTATTTAAAATTTTTGCTTCTATATTCATTAGACAAATTGGTCTGTAATTTTCTTTCTCTGTTTTGGCTCTTCCTGGTTTAGATATCAGAACCAGGTTTGTATCATAAAAAGAAGTTGATAGGACTTCACCAATTTTCCCAAATGGTCAATATAGTATTGGAATTAACTCTTCTTTAAATATTTGATAGAATTCCCTTGTAATTCCATCTGGCCCTGGAGATTTTTCCTAGGGAGTTCATTGCTGGCTTGTTTAATTTCTTTTTTTGAGATGGAGCTATTTAAGTATTCAAATTCCTCTTCTATTAATCTGGGCAATTTATATTTTTTATATATTCATCCGTCTCATTTAGATTGTCAAAATTATGGGCATATAGTTGGGCAAAATAATTTCTAATTATTGCTTTAATTTCCTCCTCATTGGAGGTTAGTTAGTTCACCTTTTTCATTTTTGATATTGTCGATTTGGTTTCCTGCTTTCTTTTTTTAATCAAATTGAGCAAAGGTTTATCAATCTTATAGGTTTTTTTTATAAAACTAATTCTTAGTTTTATTTATTCAATAGTTTTCTTAATTTCAATTTTATTAATCTCTCCTTTGATTTTCAGTATTTCTAATTCAATATTTACTTGGTGATTTTCAATTTGTTCTTTTTCCGACTTTTTCACCTGCATGCTCAATTCAATGATCTCTTCTTTCTCTCTTTTATTCAATGATATAAAACTTCCCCTAAGAAATGTTTCTGCGGTATCCCGTATGTTTTGGTAGGTTGCCTCATTATTATCATTCTCCTGAGTATAGTTGTTGATTGTTTCCATGATTTATTGTTTAACCAACTCATTCTTTAGATTATTTAGTTTCCAATTAATTTTTGGTCTATCTTTGCATGACCTTTTATTATATATAATTTTTATTGCATTAGGATTTGAGAAGGATGCATTAATTATCTCTGCCTTTCTTCACTGGATTGTGAGGTTTTTATGCCCTACTACATGGTCAATTTTTGTATATGTGCCATGTACTTCTGAGAAAAAGGTATATTCCTTTCTATCCCCATTCAGTTGTCTCCAGAGATCTATCATATTTACCTTATCCAGAGTTTTATTAACCTCTTTAACTTCTTTCTTGTTTATTTTGAGGTTAGATTTATCAAGTTCAGAGACAGGGAGTTGGAGGTCCCCTACGAGTATCCTTTTGCTGACTGTTTCTTCTTGTAACTCCCTTAACTTCTCCTCTAAGAATTTGAATGCTATGCCACTTGAAGCATATATGTTTAGTAATGATATTGCTTCATTGTCTATGGTGACTTTTAGCAGGATATAGTTTCCTTCCTTATCTCTTTTGATTAGATCTATTTCTGCTTTTGCTTTGTCTGAGATTGGGATTGCTATTCTTGCTTTATTTTACATCAGTTGAAGCACAATATATTCTACTCCAACCTTTTACCTTTACCCTTTGTGTATCCCCTTGTTTCAGATGTGTTTCTTGTAAGCAACATATTCTTGGATTATGGTTTTTAATCCATTCTTCTGTCCACCTTAGTTTTATGGGAGAGTTCATCCCATTCACATTCACAGTTATGATTACTGTGTCTTGCCTCCATCTTTTTTTCCTCTGTTTATACTTTTATTTCTCCCTCCCCCTGCACAATAGTTTTAATTTTTGACCACCATCTCCATCAGTCTTCCTTCCCTTCTTTCAACTCCCCTTCCTTTTAGTCCACTTTTCCCTTACTACTTCTTTCCACCTTTTTAGCCTCCCCTCCCTTTTCTTTCCCCTTTCCCCTCCTCCTGCCTATAGAGCTAGTTAGAGTTCTATACTTAATTGAGTTTGTTGCTCCCTCCTTGATTCAAATCAGATGAGAATAAATCTCAAATAATGCTCATTCCATCCCCTGTTTCCAACTACTATAATATGTTTTTGTGCCTCTTCCTGTGATATAATTTACCTTTTACTGCTTCCTCCTTTTCACATCTCCCATTACAATCCCTTCACACCCTTAAATCACATTTTTATCATAACATCATTTAATTTATACTCATTCCCTCTATTTATATCCCTTTTATATTTCATAGTAAATACACAATTCTTAAGATTAACAAGTATCATCTTCTCTTATAGGATATAAACAATTTGCCCATATTGAATAACAAGGGTTTTTCCCCCTGTTTACCTTTTTATACCTCTCTGGAGACTTGTGTTTGAAGATCTGTTTCTCTATTGAGCCCTGGATTTTTCTTCAGGAAGTTCTGGAAATCCTTTATTTCATTAAATATCCATTTCCTTACTTGAAATATTATGCTCAATTTTGCTGGGTAATTGATCCTTGATTGATCCTTTGCCTTATGGAATATCATATTCCAATCCCTCCGATCTTAATGTAGATGCTGCAAGGTCCTGTGTGAGCCTGCCTATAGTTCCTCAATATTTGAATTGTTCCTTTCTGATGGCCTGCAGAATTTTCTCCTTCACTTAATAGTTCTGGAATTTGGCAATGATATTCCTTGATGTTTTCAGTTTGAGATCCCTTTCAGGAGGTGAATGGTGGATTCTTTCAGTAAGTATTTTGCCCTCTGAATCTAGGACTTCTGGATAGGTTTCCTTGATAACTTTTTGGAAGGTATTGTCCAGGCTCTTTTTTTTTCATCATGACCAATAATTCTTAGATTTTTCTCTCCTGGATCTATTTTCTTGGTCAGTTGTTTTTCCAATGAGATATTTTACATTTTCTTTTATCTTTTCATTCTTCAGATTCTATTTTACTGATTCTTGATGTTTCATAGAGTTATTAGCTTCTATTTGCCCAATTCTAATTTTTAACAAATTGTTTTCTTCAGTTAACTTTTGCATCTCCTTTTCCATCAATCCAAATGTTCCTTTTAAGGAGTTATTTTCTCCAGTTAGTTTTTGTACTTCCTTTTCCATTCATCCAGTTTTCTCAATTAGGTTTTAGCTTCCTTTTCCGTTTGTTCAATTTTCTCAGTTAGGTTTTATGCTTCCCTTTCCATTTGTCCAATTTTCCTTTTAAATTCTTCCATTATTTCTTTTTTCATATTTTAAAAATCATTGGCCAGTTTTTCTCCTACTTCCCTAATTTGACTTTTAAAATTCTTCTTGAGGTCTTCCCAGAATTCTCTTTGGGCTTCAGATCAGTTCATCTTCCCTTCTGAAGTTTCAGATGGGAGTTCAGTCTCAGTGTTGACCTCTTTGGTATTCCTGTTTTGATCCTTGTCCCCATAGAAAGATGCTATGATCTTATCTTTTCTGGTTTGCTTCTTGCTCATAACGATTGCACTTTTCCAGGCTTACAAAGTGGACCTCTGCTTCTGGGGCACAGGCGGCTCTGTCTCACCATTCTTATCCTTAGAAGTTGAGGTTTTGTGTATTATGGCCTCTGGTTCTTTCAGCTAGAAGGTAGAATACTGTGTAGCTTACCTGGTACTGAGCTGGCTGGTGTTGGAAAGAAGAGGCCAGATGAAGTCTTAAGTTTTTTTGGTTTCCCCAGATTTACTCTGGAGCTAGCTGCATTAAGTGTGGGGGAGGGTGGTCTGGTCACAGGAGGTCTCCTCTCCTGAGCACAGGCAGGCTCAGTGGTCAGTGAACCTCCTTTGTGTTAGCGTCTTCCCAATTCCCCTGTCTATGCTGAGGCAGGCCTAGGGTCCTGGTGTTGATGGTTATGGGCTCCACCCCTCTAGGGGTTCAGAATCTCCTCCCAGTTCACTGAGGTGGCTCTGTCTAGAACAGCTCCAGTCTTGCATTGGTCCCCTTCAGCCACAGCAAGATAGGCCCACCCCGCTTTGCAATTTTCCTAGTGTCATGGATTTTTACCACTTTGGCTGATCTCACTGTTCTCAGATTTTTGTTGGGGAAATATTGTCAGGGTTTTTTGAAGTCAGCAAGGGGAAGGGGATAGCATTTACAGATTACTCTGCCATCTTGACTCCTGAAAGTTCAAGTAAGTGACTTACAGAATTTTATTCTGAGGGCTGATAGTCTCAGGAGTTGCTGCTTCAGTTACATGGGGTACTGTGGTTCTCTCTCACTCAATTCCAGTGGACTCCCATCCTGAGCTGATATATTTGAGATTCCACAGTGCTGTTGCTGCTTCAGACTGCCTAGGGATTCCTACTTGGCTTTGCTATGGTGGAGTCTACACTGATAGAGCTTGTGCACTGTGTGCTCCTCCAGCCTCGTGCAACAGATCCTTCTATTCGACCTTCCAGTCTGTCCTAGGTTGGATACACTCTGTCTCCTATTAGATTCTGCCAATCTAACATTTGTTCAGATTCTCTTTTTTAGAGGTATCTGAAGGAATCTCTCTTACAGCTTAGGTGAGTAGTTACTCTCACTCTGCCATCTTGGTTCCACTCCGTCTATCTTTCCTTTTCTTCTTTCCTTTTCCTTCTTTCCTCAGCTATTTTCCTCACCCAACATTTTACATTCTTGCTCTTCTTTTTCTTTGGAATTTTTTTGGTGCTATCTTCTGTATACTATTGCAAACCTCTGTCTATAGTTCTTCATGCACTCTATCTACCAGATCTAATCCCTTAAATCTTTTCATTACTTCCACTTCATATTCATAATATTCATAAGGGATGCTATTTAGGTCATACCTACATGATCTAATGGTTTTCCCTACTTTCTTCAATGTAAGTCTAAATTTTGCAATAAGAAACTCATGATCTGAGTCACAGTCAACTCCACGTCCTATTTTAACTGACTGTATTGAGCTTCCCCAACTTTGGCTGCAAAGTATATAATCAAGCTAATTTTGATGTTAAACCATCTGGTGATGTCCATGTGCACAGTCATCTTTTGAGTTATTGAAAAAGAATGTTGCTATGACCAGGGACTTATCTTGACAAAATACTATTACCCTCTGCCTTGCTTCATTTTGTATTCCAAGGCCAAATTTGCCTGTTCTTCCAGTTATCTATTTCCTCTTTTGTAATTCCAATCTCCTATGATGAACATGACATCTTTTTTGGCGTTATTTCTAGAAAATGTTGTAGGTCTTCCTAGAACTGATTGATTTTGACCTCTTTGTATCAGTGGTAGACTTTTATTACTGTATTATTAAACAGTTTGCCTTGAATTTGAACAATTTGTTAATTGACTGATGAAGAACAAAACTATAAACATATACTCTGAACACTTTAGGGATACATTCTTTCATAGTCCACATTAGCTTCTGGGCAGAGTCAACTCAAATGTAATTTAATTTCTACATAACATCGGTCCTACCAACTTCATGCCCAGATATGACTGAATTAGTTCTTTTGTTCAGCTATTGCTGGACTGGGTCACAAAAGTCATCTTTTTTTAATTTTTCTGAATTCTAATGATGAACTAGCTGCAATTCAAATGCTAGAAAGTCTAGATGCTTGATATCCTGACCTTTTAAAGCTCATAAGTTCAGGAACTCCAATATACTCATACAAACAAACAAAAACAAGCCCAAAGATCAAGGCCTGTTTCTTAGGGCTTCCTGGTCTCAACAGGGGGAAGGTCCACCAGCCTCTTCTCCCTTTCAGCAGTGTCTCCCATTGGGTATCATTAATGAAGTAATCAAACCACCACAATCCTTCATTACACAAAACAAAAATGAAACTTCTTAGGATGCAGCAAACAAAGGTCATACTGTTCCAGTTTTTATTGGTAAGGGTTTCTGAAATTGGCATGGGGCTAACCACCATTTTATAAACAATTGTCAAAATCTCATGTAATGACATGCTCTTCATGGCCAAGTTTTAAAGAAGAGAAACTTATGATATATTTTTGGACATAGATAAACAGACTTATCTGTCTAAACAGAAGAATGTCACCATTACCAAAGTATAATGTAATGGAACATTGATTGACCTTGGTTTTTGTTTGGTAAAAAATCCAAGAAATCATTCAGAGGCCACAACCAAAAGTGGATAGCATTTACAAAGATTTATTTCTACATATTTACAATATGCTTCAAAAAGTATGATCTCGTAATAGCTGAATGTATTTAGCAACTTTTTTGAAATGCTACCTGAGTAAATGAATCCAAAAGATCTCATTTGATGTGGCCTTATATGATGTTGTTTAAAAAAAGAAAGAAAATGTTTTCACTAAATAGTCCACAAAATACAGACCAATAATCTTAACATAGATTTTTGGGAAAAGTTCTATAACTGAGCATTAAAAGATGGTTTGTGAATACATAAAGAAGCAATGATTACAAAAAGCTCATATGACTTCACTAAGAATATATTTTGACAGACTAACCTCATTTCCTTTTTTGATTATTTTATTAAACTCATAGATAATGTGAATGCTATGTTTGCCTAAAGCTTTTGATAAAGTCGCTCATACTATTATTGTGGAGAAAAATGGAGAAATAGAGATTGGACAAAAATAAAATCAGATGAATTCAGAACTGGTTGGATGCCTGGACTCAAAGTAAAGTTACTTATAGTTCAATTTAAAATGACAGGAGGCATCCAGTGGAGTAACCCCAAAATTTGTGCTTAACCCTGTGCTATTTTTTTCAATGACCTAGATAAAAGTACAGATGGCACACTCATCAAATCTGCAGATGACTTATCAATCAATCATCAATTAACAAGTATTTATTAAATGTTTACTATGTACTAGTCATTCTCTTAAGTGTTGAGGATACAAAGAAAGATAGAAACATGGTTGCTGACCTCAAGGAGCTCACATTATGATGGGGGAGACCATGCAAATAACTATACATGCAAGATAGAGACATATACATGTCTCTATGTATAAATTAACTTCTACTTGTAATATATATGAACACAAATATACATATATATTATAAATAGAAGGTAATTTCAGTAGTTTAGTCAGAAGAAAAATGTAGTATATAGGAGGGTAAAATATTGGGGTTTTAGCTGAGACTTGACTGAAGCTAGGGAAGCCAAAAGGCAAAGGTGAGGAGGGAGAGTATTCCAGGCATGGAGTATAGTCAATGAAAAGACATGGAGTTCAGAGTTGAAATGTTGTGTGTGATTTCTCTTTGTTTTTCTTTCTATCTCTCTATGCCTTTGCCTCTTTTTCTTGTCTATCTCTCACTGTTTCTAAGTCTTGCTGTCTGTCTCTACCTCTGGTACTCCTTCTATCTCTGTCTCTCTCCATCTCTGTCTCTATATGTCTTTCTATTTCTCCACCTCTCTGTTTCTGTCGAAGTCTCTGTCTCTTCTCTCTATTTCTCTGTCTGTCTCTATCTCTGTGTCTGCATCTGTCATTTTCCCCATCTCTTTGTTTCTGTCTTTTCCTTATCTCTGTTTCTATCTTTCTGTTTCTCTCTGTGCCTGGGTGTTTTTCCCACTCTTTCTTTCCCTACTCCCCCATCACTTAAGCCTGTGAGTTTGAGATAAATAAGAAGTCTAACTGGCAAACAGAATTGATAGCAGCAGTTAACCTAGAGGTAGTGTTTGTCAACAGAGAAAGTGCTTGCAGATATTTGGGGAAAGACATGAGCCCAGGGACAGTGATAGTATCAAGAACATAGACTTCTTGGGACAGAACAGTCCTAACTTTCAGACCCTAGCAAAGAGCTCAGCCAAGAGCAGCTTGGCAAGGACTCCAGGAAGGAAGAAAATTACTGTGAGGTCTGGAAGATGCCCCTTTGTTATATAGAGTTTCCATATATTTGCCTCTTTATTGTTCCTGAAGCTTGAGCCCAGTCCTTCCAGGGACCACGTTTGGTTTACAAGGGAAAGATGTCCTACCAATTGTTTTTATTGTTGTTTTGTTTTGTTCTTTGTTTTTTTTTTTTGTTTTGATAGGAGGAGGTAAATGTTTTTTGTAACTACTGTTCTTACTATACTTTCTCAGTAAATACTCTGTCTAAAAGTTAATTGTGGTTATGGGTTCATTTTTAATGGGAAACTCACCTGTGAAGCTTGTAAGTGACATTACTAGAAACTCAGCCCTAAGGGTTGACTAATATAACCATGAGAAAATAGGTAGCAGTCTCACTCTGGGAAACAGCCTACTAATGTCAGCATGAATTGAGGAAGGAACCTCAGAGGGGTTGCTACATATGCATGGGGTACATTATTTGAAAAATGAATACTATATCACAAAAAATTACAACCCATTCGGGTTTGACTTATGGATAGTGTGTGTATATACACGTGTATGTATACATGTATGTATATACACATGCATACATTTATGTACATATATGCATGTGTATTTTATATATGTATAAACATGTGTATATCATATTATATGCACAATATATATACATATACACATATATAAATATGATATATAATACTATATATTATATAATATATGTAATATATAATTATATATTTTATATTATTTATATATATGTAATCCTATACATTGCCTATTGGTTTGCTTTTATTTGGATTACTGAGATGGCCTCAGGACAAATTTAGAAATACTTCCCTTGCACCTCAACCCCTAAGACCCCAGTCTCAGCTTGAGGTAGCTTCAGCCAAAGACTAAAACTATTTACAAGAAGTAGCTTCATGAGATTTTTCTCTCCCTTAAGTTCAGGTGCAAAAATAAGTGATTGAAAGATCCATTGTTGTCTCTATAGCCTTCTCAGAAGAAAGAAGGGAGTTGTATTTGGACAATGAATCTAATAGTTATTCTCCGGTGCCTCTGCTACTGAGGTCAAGATGGCCAAAAGGAGATTGGAGTGCTGAATAGGATTAGTGTCTTCCATGTGAGATAAATTGAGGCTTTTGACTTTTGTTTCAAATCATGCTCTTGTTTCAAATTAAAAAAAAACAATCAAACAATTAACTTGGGTTGAAAATGATATTTTCTTTCAGTCAAGGTGATTTGTTGACTGATAGTTATGCCAATGTTAGGGAATTCCTGAAATGAGGATCTTGGACAAGGAGAAAGTTGAGCTTCAGGGTTGAGTTTGGGAATTTCTAAGATTGTAATTTTATTTTTTGAGTAGGAATTAACTATTCTAAGGTGTTCTCATGGCTCTAATGTAAATGTGTTATGACATTCATAGACCATCATGGAAGAAAAGGTTTGTTTGTTTGTTTTTCTCAAGGATAGCACAAGATTTGGTTAAGAAAGCAGAGGGAAATTAGTGGGTAAAGTATCCTAAAAACTGTTCAGTATCATTGTCTCATTTATTAATTTAAAAACTATTTTTACATGGGACTCCAGATTTCTAACAGGTATTAAACAGGTTTCTTCCACATGGTGGACTGCTCTGTCATTTTATGTATCATCCTAACATCACACCCTGGATTAAGATGTGAGGAGAAAAGACCAGTAACATAAAAATGCACCATGGTAAAGGAAGGGTCCTATTGCCTCCCAAAATCTGAATTCTAAGTTTGTAGTTATCCAACGAAAACGATATATTGGCGGGTCTATGTGAGCCAATTAAGCAAATCTTACTCTTCCTACATATGACCTAATACAAACAAGAAACTTTTAGTATGAATGGTTCCCAAGAACTTTTCTTCCTGTAAATTTCAAATGAATTGATTTAAAAGGGAATGGAATGCAAGAAAGTATGTGGAAGTAAATGGCATAGTCAATACTTCTCATTATCAAGTAGACAACCATTCCAAACAAAACTTATGATTCAAATATATTTTGATGCCACACTATTAGGCATCTCCCTCTCCCTCTCCCCCTCTCCCTCTCCCTCTCTGCCTCTCTCCCTCTCTTCCTCTCCCTCTCTCCCTCTCTCTCTCTCCCTCTTCCTCTCTCCCTCTCCCTCTCTCTCCCTCTCCCTCTCTCCCTCTCCCTTGCCTCTCTCCCTCTCCTCCCTCTCTATGTATGTCAATTTTTAAAAAATTTCTAAATCTATGTAAAATCAATTTTTAAAATTTATTTCTAAAAATTTCTATTTCCAAATTCTTTCCCCCCCCCTTCCCCTGCCACTTCATTGAGAAAGCAAGCAATTTGGTATAGGTTACACATGTGCAGTCATAAAAAATGTATTTCTAGTTTAGTCATGTTACAAAAGAAAATATAGATCAAAAAGAACCCAACAAGAAAAATAGAGTAAAAAATAGCATGTTTCATTCTGCATTCAGACCCCATCTATTCTTCTCTAAAGGTGAATAGCATTTTTCTTCATAAATCCTTTGAAATTGTTTTAGATCATTGTATTGTTGAGAATATCAAAGTCATTCACAACTGATCATCATGCAATATTGCTCTTACTGTGTACAATGCTCTGCTTACTTCATTTTGTATCAGTTCATGTAAGTTCAGGTTTTTCTGAAAGTATCTTACTCATTATTTCTTACAACACAATAGCATTTCATCACAATCATATATCACAATTTGTTCAGTGATATCCCCAATTGAAGGGAATCCCCTCAATTTCCAATTTTTTGCCACCACAAAAATCTGCTATAAATGTTTTTGTAATATAGGTCCTTTTTCTTTCTTTCTTTCTTTCTTCTTACTCTCTTCAAGATACAGACCTAGTAGTGGTATTGCTAGGTCAAAGGGTATGCACAGTTTTACAGCATTTGGGGCATCATTCTAAATTGCTCTCCAGAATTGGATCAGTTCACAACTCCATCATTACATTGCCACTAGGTACTTTTCTTTTTTTTTAAATTTATTTATTCATTTTTAGTTTCTACAACATTTTGAGTTCCAAATTGTCTCCCCATCTCTCCCCTCTCCCTACCCCAAGACATTGTGCCTTCTGATTACCCCTTCCCCCTAATCTGCCCTCCCTTCCATCACCCCCTCCATTCCCTTATCCCAAACTTCTCTTTTTTCCTGTAGGGGAAGATAGATTTCTATATCCCATTACATGTATTTCTTATTTCCCAATTGCATGCAAAAACCAATTTTTAACATTTGTTTTTAAAACATTCAATTCCAATTTCTCTCCTTCCCTCCTCACTTATCTCCACTGGGAAGGCAAGCAATCCAATATAGGCTATATATGTGTAGTTATGCGAAAGACTTCCATAAAAGTCATGTTGTGAAAGTCTAGCTATATTTCCCTCCATCCGATCCTGCCCCCCATTTATTGTGTTCTCTCTTTTGACCTTGTCCCTCCCAAAAAGTGTTTACTTATAATTACCCCCTCCTCCCATTTGCCCTCCCTTCTAACATCCCCCCACACCCCACTTATCCCATTCTCCCCTACTTTCCTGTAGTGTAAGATAGATTTTCATATCAAATTGAATGTGCATGTTATTCCCTCCTTAAACCAAAGGTGATGAGAGTAAGCTTCACTTTTTCCCTCTCACATCTCCCTTTTCCCATCCATTGAAAAAGCTTTGTCTTGACTCTTTTATTAGAGATAATTTGCCCCATTCCATTTCTTCCTTTCTCCTCCCAATATATTCCTCTCTCACCCCTTATTTTATTTTTTAGATATCATTCCTTCCTATTCAACTCACCCTGTGCCCTCTGTCTATATGTATGTAATCCCTCCAACTTCCCAAATACTGAGAAAAGTTTCAAGAGTTACAAATATTATCTTTCCATATAGGAATATAAACAGTTCAACTTTAGTAAGTCCCTTATGATTTCTCTTTCCTTTTTACCTCTTTGTGCTTCTCTTGATTCTTGTGTTTGAAAGTCAAATTTTCTATTCAGCTCTGGTCTTTTCATCAAGAATACTTGAAAGTCCTCTACTTCATTGAATAACCATTTTTTCCCCCTGAAGTATTATACTCAGTTTCCTGGGTAGGTGATTCTTGGTTTCAATCCTAGTTCTTTTGACTTCTGGAATATTACATTTCAAGCCCTTGGATCCTTTAATGTAGAAGCTGCTAGATCTTATGTTATCCTAATTGTATTTCCACAATACTTGGGTTACTTCTTTCCGATGGCTTGCAATATTTTTCCTTGACTTGGGAACTCTGGAATTTGGCTACAATATTCCTAAGAGTTTTTCTTTTTGGATCTCTTTCAGGAGGTCATTGGTGGATTCTTTCAATATTTATTTTACCCTCTGGTTCTAGAATATCAGGGCAGTTTTCCTTGATAATTTCATGAAAGATGATGTCTGGGCTCTTTTTTGATCACAGCTTTCAGGTAATCCCATAATTGTTAAATTGTCTCTCCTGAATCTATTTTCCAGATCAATTGTTTTTCCAATGAGATATTTCACATAGTCTGCTCTTTTTTTCATTCCTTTAATTTTGTTTTATGATTTCTTGATTTTTCCATAAAATCATTAGCTTCCATCAGCTCCATTCTATTCTTTAAAGAATTATTTTCTTTACTGAGCTTTTGAATCTCCTTTTTCACCTGACCACTTCTGCTTTTTAAGGCATTCTTTTCCTCATTGGCTTTTTGGATCTCTTTTGCCATTAGGGTTAGTGTATTTTCTTCAGCATTTTTTGAGTCTCTTTTAGCATGCAATTGATTCGTTTTTCATAATTTTTTGCATCATTCTCATTTTTCTTCCCAATTTTTGCTCTACTTCTCTTACTTGATTTTCAAAATACTTTTAAACCTCTTCCATGGCCTGAGACCAATTCATGGTTTTCTTGGAGGCTTTTGATGGAGGAGCTTTGACTTTGTTTTCTTCTGTTTGCATACTTTGGTCCTCCTTGTCACCAAAGTAAGATTCTATAGTATGATTCTTTTTTCAGTTTTTGCTCACTTCCCCAGCCATTTACTTGACATTTGAGCTCTTTTTCAAGGTAGTTATCTGCTTCCAGTGGGGGTGGGGAGTGTGCTATCAGTTGCTCTATCCCCACACAATCTGTGGACCTAGGGCTCCAGAAACAGTGACTGCAGCTGCCCCTGCTGTGGCTACTGCAGTTTCCTCTGCCCCCTCCCCTTTCTGCCACCTGGTGACTGGGGCCAGACCATTCCACTCTCCTGCACTGGTCCCACAGGCTTTTCCCACTGACCTTCCAATTTGTCCTCAGGTGTTTGGGGGTCCTGAAATCTGGAAACTGCCACAGATGTGAAAGATTCAATCTCCCCATGGCCTGCTCAGGTCCCCTCTATGCTAGCACAGCCCCTGCTGGACCACACTCTGCTCCCAGTGAGGCATGATAGACACTTCCTGGCAACTTTCCACGCTGTCTTGGGCTGGAGATTTGCTTCACTCCATCATTCTGTGGATTCTGCAACTCCAGAATTTGTTTAGAGCCATTTTTTACAAGTATTTGGCTGGGCTTAGGGGAAGCACTATAGAAAGTGTGTGCTGTTACTCCACCATTTTGACTTCACCCCACTGAGCACTTTTCAAAGGATTTTACATTATTACATATCATTTGGAAACTCACTGTAACTATGTGAACTAAGTGCTGTGGACATTAGTAACACCATTTCACAGACAGAAAATGGAGTTTCAGAGATGCTTAGTAAATAGTTTTTAGTCACTTGCATGTTGTAATCTCTAGCAGATGGATGACCAGCTGTATCACATTCTAAGGAAGGGAAGCAAACCTGAGAGTTTGTATTTCTGATATCCCCACCAATGTGCAATAAGCCAGTTATTTAAATTTTGTTCTTCAGTGGTTGTATAGTCATGTCCAACTCCTCATGACCCCATTTGGGGTTTGCTTGGCAAAGATACTGGAGTGGTTTGCCATTTCCTCAGTTCACTTTACAGTTGAGGAAACTGAGGCAGAGGGTTAAGTGACTTGCCCCAGACCATGCAGCTAATAACTCTCTGAGGCCAGATTTGAACTCAGGAAGATAAATCTTTCTGACTCCAGGCCCAGCACTCCATCCACTGTGCACCCAGGTGCCCCAGTCTAAATAAGTTTTGTCCAAAGGTATTTACTAAGGTGGTATAGTACAAAAAATTGGTAGAAAACATTCTCCTCAAACTGGGGTTGAGCTGCCCCACAAATAAACATAATGTCCATGGGGAAAGTGGGTTCTAACATAGAATGAGGTAGTGAGGAATGTGTCTGGAGATCATGTATGGCAAAGGGATATTTCACTGACTCTTGAATTGGAAATCTTTTTCTCACCATATATCATCCTTATGAAGCTTTCCTAATGGGTAATTCTCTACTACTCTCTTAGAAATAATATCTTTCTAGAATTCATAGATGGCGCATATCTTTTCTATGAAACCTTATCTTGCTTCTCCACTTATAGCTGGAGACATTGTTTGATAATGTTCTGGTCTTTTCAATGACATGGTCAGTAGATTATGGGAGTAGAAGGATACAGGCTATATAAGTAGAGAGAGAAACCCTCTATTCCCAACCCCTCAATCTGTAATCCTGCCCCCACCCCTCAGTGATTTCCTCTTGGGCCTAGAGTCTTTAACTTCTATACGTAGAATCCCTCTGTACCACATGGGTTCACTGCTGAACTGACTGTTGTTTTATATACAGGTTCAACCTGATTATTTCAAACACATCAAATTTGTTCTATCATTATCTCTCTTCATTCAGTGATTTAAAACCTACAATGGTCTTCTAATTGCTTAAGGAGGTATTCTCTCTTTGTGGTGGAGTTGGAAAAAATTTCTTAGCACTTAGTTTACACTTTGTGATTACTTCTGAGCTTGGTGTTTGATTTGTCTCTGTGATTACATTAATTGAGGAAGGATAGAACTCCCCGACCCTTATACTAGAAAGCTTTAGAGGGAGGATTTGAACCTACTACACCTCACTCCAGTTTCAACACACTACCCACCATGGTACTTGAAGAAAGTAGATGAAGAATGTGACTGATAACTCAAGAATTGGTTACGCTAAGTTCAATAGTCTATAGGCATTTTCTTCCCAAAATACAAATTACATAAAATAATTTAACAAGAATTGTTCATTTGATTATTGGTCCTTTTCCAAGATACTACTCAGTTGTTCCAGAAGGATATGTTCTTTTGATAGCTCTTGAAAATTTTACCACTTTTATATAATGTTTGAGTTAGAAGAACCCTAAAAATTATTTAATCCAAATCTCTCATTTTACCAATGATAAAACAGGCCAATAGAGGATGAATGACTTTTCCAAGGTCATACAGCTAGTTAATTATAGAGCTTGAACTAGAACTTAGGTCTTCTAACTTTTTTCTTGGGAAAAACAATGTTTGAGTGATTTTTTTAAAATATAGTACTTTTGGTGGTGAAGTGGATAGAGTACCAGGCCTGAAGTCAGGAAGACTCATCTTCCTGGTTTAAATCTGACTTCAGATACTTACTATCTGTGTGACCCTGGGCAAGTCACTTAACTCTGCTTGCCTCAGTTTCTTCATTTGTAAAATGAGCTGGAGAAGGAAATGGCAAACCATTCCAATATTTTTGCCAAGAAAACCCCAAATGGAGTCACAAAGAGTCAGACACAACTGAAAAGACTTCACAACAACAACAAAAGAGTACTTTTATTTTATAGTTTGTCAGTGGTCTCTAAAACTGAAGATTCTTGGAGGAACAAAGAATCATTACAAGGGTTCTGGGACCACATATAAATGCTATTAACATTTTGATCTTTGTTGTTATTCAGTCATTTCAATTGCATTCAACTCTATTTGAGGTCTTCTTGGCAAATATACTGAAGTGGTTTGCCATTTCTTTCTCCAGCTCATTTTATACATGAAGAAACTGAGGCAGACGGTAAGTGACTTGCCCAGAGTCAGACAGCTAGTTAAGTGTCTGAAGCCAGATTTGAACTCAGAAATTTGAGTCTTCCTGTTTCCAGCCTGGCACCCTGTCCACTACTCCACCTAGCTGCTCTAGAGAAAAAATATCTATCTATGTCTAACTATATAGATAAATATTTACTGAACTCTGGTTGAACTCTGGTCTTTCTGACTCCAGGCCCACTGCTCTATCCACTGAACCACCTAGCTGTCCCTTTAATTTCAAAAAAACATGCAACAAAGTCAGCATAAAGCCAATATACCTTCTATAGACTGAATAAATTATATATTGATGGCATTTACATGGTTTTAAGGTTTACAGGGCACATTACATGTATTATCACATTTGAGCCTCTCAGAAGTTTACTCATCTATAAAATAGAGATTATAATATTTGTAGTATTTCTGTCACAGGGTATGAGGACGAAATGAAATTATGTATGAACAGCATTTTACAAACCTTAAAGTACTATGTAAATTTCAACTATTATTTATTTTTCTGGCTTTGGGCAAGTCCCTTAATCTCCCAGTTATCTTATCTGTAAAATGGAAGGGGTGACCTGAGAGGTGCTTTCCAGATGGATCTATAGATCCTGTTACTGCTGGTATCATTATCCCATTTGTAAAGGTGAGAACAATCCTAGAAGAGTCAAATAACCTCTCTGTAGTCATTAATTAGAAAGTATCAGAGGTAAGATTTGAACCCAGACCTTCTAAATTCCAAGTCTAGTACTCTATTCATTATACCCTACTTACACACACACACACACACTCTCTCTCTCTCTCTCTCTCTCTCTCTCTCTCTCTCTCTCTCTCTCTCTCCCTCTCTCTCTCTCTTTCACAGAAGGGGCAGCTAGGTGGTGCAGTGGATAGAGCACCAGTGCAGGAGTCAAGAAGACCTGAGTTCAAATCTTACCTCAGACACTTGACACTCACTAGTTGTGTGACCTTGGGCAAGTTACTTAACCCCAACTGCCTCATCCTGGGTCATCTCCAGTCATCCTGTTGAATATCTGGTCACTGGATTCAGGTGGCTCTGGAGGAGAAATGAGGCTGGTGACCTGCACTGCCCTCCCTCACTCAAAAAACAAAGTCAAGTGCAAGTCATGTCATCATTTCTCTGATGGCATGGTCTTCTTCAGCAACAAAGGATGAACACACACTTTTAGTGTGTCTCGGTCTTTCACATACAGATATTATTCAAATGTATATAGGAGGTATTGTGAGTAATAAAATATAAATCCATTTTAAAATATTATTGAGTTTGCAGTTGCTACCTCTCTATACCTTTACAATTAATAGATTACTATCATGAAGAGTTAGGTAAATTGAAGAAGTAACTATGACAACCTAATAGAAAAACTGTGTGTTGGGAGTGGGTCTCTTCTTATAGAGAAGACTTTATTATAATCTTTTATTTTTATTTAGTCTTTTATTATAGCAATATGTGATATGCTCCTATTTCAGAACTGGCCTTTTCTTCAGGGTTGTTTTTCACTTCAGCTCCTGAAGGAAGTATTGGGCATGGTAACATTTCTCTACTGGCAAAGAATGAACTATCAATTCACAGGATGAAAAGTACTGATTAATGGTTACACTCAGTACACTAGGAGAAGGAAAACGTCATCAGGAGGACTGGAAATGTTCCTTTCAACAACAATATCTCACTTAGTGGTTTGAAAAGCTATTTCATTTCTAAAAAAGAAAGAAAATTAGAAAATTCCCAAACTGGAGTGACTTTACAAAGACATGCCATCGTTACTGAATGGGGACTTGGACAATGACCTTTTGTCTGTTCTAAGTAGTAGCAGCAGAGAAAGAATGTGGCCCTTGAGAAGGATAGATTATGCTGCCAAATAGATCTGATCCAACACTCTTCTGAGCATGTAAAATTCCGTTTGTAGTACTAGCTACAGAAAGAAAAAAAAAGCATCATCTGGATACATTCTGGGCATAGAACCGTGTACTTTGTGTCCCTCTATGTTGCATCTATCTCCTTTGTATTTATTTTTTACTTATTCTCAATATATTTATTCTATCTATAGACACATAATAAAACACATCTGTGTATACATTGTCCTCCCTAATAAAATATAAGCTTCTGGAAAGCAGGGATTCTTTCATTTTTCGTATTTGTACATCCAGCAACTAGTATACAGGCTGTCGCCTAGCAGGGGTTTAGTAAACGTCGATTATTGTCGATTGATCTCGATTGCTTCGGGAGATGATTCTTCTGCCCTAAATATTCTTCTGCGAGCATCCTTAGAAAGGTCCAGGTAATGCACTGCTAGGTAACGAACGCAGGATTCTTCACGAAGCCCGGCCTCGCCCCTGAGGCCAGTGCCCTCCCCCACCAAACTGCTGGGTATTTGGTGCCCGTATGTATACTTGTATTCATTAACTTTATATTTTTCTATGTACTTGTCTTCCCCTTCAGAACATCGAGTTCCCTGGAGTAGGGAATTGCTTGGTTTCTTGTATTAACATCTCCGGGCCTAGCGCAGAACCTAACGGTAATAGGCACTTAATTAGCGTATTCACTAATTAACTGTGTGATGGGCCGGGACTGTAAGCCTCAAGCCAGACAATGGACCGGAAGGCTTCCTTTAAACGGAAGCAGAACACCAGCCTCCTTTCCTCACAATTATTAGCGCTGGCCTGTGACTCTGGAGGAGCCCGAGCTGGGAGACCAGCTGTGCCCTGGCTGGGCCAGTGTGCCCAGTGTGCCCAGGGGCAGGATGCCCTCGGCCAGGCCAGCTGCCCCGCTTCCCCCAGCCTAGCCCCCGCAGCTCGCCGCTACAGGGAGGCGGTGAAGACCCCGCCTCGGCAGGGGAGCAAGAAGGGGAGGGGCTTCGGGAAGCATCAGCACCAAGGACACTCGTGGGTCAGACTTGCAGGTGAATTTAGGAGAAGAGGGAAGAGGAGGAGGTAGGGAAAGGGCTGAGCTGGGAGGGGTGGTCAGGAGGTCTCCAGGGGAGGGGGCCCCTGCACGACCACAACCCCGACCCCACCCCGCCCCATGCCTCATTCATCCGTGCATTCAATAGACATTATGAACAAGGCACCCTCAGGAGCGGGCCCGGGGCACCCTCCGAGTGGGAGGAACCCTTCCCCTCCCTCTTGGGCCAGTCCTCACCTCTGTCCAAGGCTCACTTCTCTACCTGCCTATCGGGCACCACAAACTGCGTGTCCAGTAGACATCTGAAACTCAACGTGTCACAACTCAACGTATCACAAGTTCGTCTTTCCCACCCCCACCCCCGCCACAACACCCCTTAACACCCACTCCCCACCCCACCCCTGCAAATCCTCCCTTCTCCCTAACTTCCCTATTACTGTTGAGGGCAACACGAAACTCCCAGGCATCCAGGCTTGCCACCCAGGTGTTGTCCCATCCTCCCCATCCCCACCCGCCTTCCCTTTTCTCCTCTCTTCTCCCTCTACTGTTTCCTGTTCTCTCCCCCTCCCAACCGCCACCCTAAATTACTAGTACCATCCCCTCTGAGATTATTTTCAATCCACTATGAAGTCTTTTGCGTACTCCTTTGTGTATCTGTTGACTCTCGTTAAAGTGTAAGCACCTTTTGGGTAGAGCCATTTTTTACCATATCTTTGTATGGTTGCTACTGAGAACTTTGCCTGGCACTTGGTACTTGAAAAGCATTTGTTGTTTGATCAAAAATCTCAAACTAGGTAGATAAGATGGATACACGAATAAATAAAAAAGTGTGTGATAGAATTACTGGTGAGATAAGACAAATACACAAGTAAATACAGATTGTCTCAAAAATCTTAGTTTAATTTTAAGCTTAAAAACAAAGGATTTTAAGCTTAAAACAACACTGAGACTTTTGGGAAAATGTACCCATATTGAGGCTATGAAAAGCATATATGAATTATAGAGGAGAAAAAATAACAATGCAATTGAGTATATGAAAAGTGTATAAGAATTAACAGGGATGATGAGTAAACAAGGTATAACTGAAAATATGAAAAGTACATAAAGGAATTATGGGGGACATAAGATAAAATACATATGTAAATACACAGTTAAGACCATGAAAGGTATAAGAATTACAGGTGCCATAAAGTGAACACACAAGTAAATATAATTCATTTGAGAAGAGAAAAGTGGATGAGGATTATAGAAGAGATAAGATGAATATAGATGTAAATATGATTCAACTGAGAATATAAAAAAGCAGGAAAGAGAATTGCAAAGTGCTATAGGATCTCCTCTCTCCAACCTCCTCTTTTCTACTGTTTTAGGGAATCCTCTCTGTCACTTTATATTAGCACCTTCTCAGCAAATCATAGGTTTAGAGAGGACAATTGTAGATTTATAGCTAGAAGAGAACTTAGAGGTCACCAAGTACAATTTCCTTATTTTACAGATGAGGAAACTCATTGTGAGTTTAATTAAATCACCTGCCCAAGGTTACAGTGCTAATGATCATCAGAGGCATTTTAGAGGTAGAATTTGAACCTACATCTTCCTAGGTTTAAATCCAGCACTTACACCTATGCCATATTTCCTCTGTAGAAAGAAATTTATATAAGATTATATATATATATATATATATATATATAAAATCTTTATACAAGATTATTTATTTTTTTCTTATTATATGAATGGAGTTACAAATGAAACTATGGTATGATTTAAGTGATCTAGCGGAAATCTGGGAATACCAGACTTAGCAATCCTAAAACTCCGGGAGACTTTTGCAGGTCACTAAATCACTCTACATCTCAGTCAAATCATTCAAGTAAAGATGCTAACCATAACTTGACCATAATGAGTTAGGGGAAATGAAAGTGATTAGAAAGTACTCAGCTAATAGAGGTATGCCACAAGAATGCTTAATGATGTCCATTGAACAATATTCTTGCTTTAAAAAAAATAAAAATACTCAGGTTCAAAGAGATGTTCATTGTTCTGCAATTATTTTCTTTGGAACCATCAGACTTTTAGTTTTTCAATGCACTGACTGAACATTTTAGAAAGAAAAAATGGAAGTCAGGCAGTTGTAGAACAATTTGTGGATGCTGGGATGATTGCCAGAAAATGTATTTTCCTTCTGTTTCCTTCCTGTTTAGTTTGCAAGTATATCATTTTGTAAAGTTGGGTTTATGATCGGGTTTTTTTTAAAAACTCAGGTCACACAGTTAAATGCAGTTAATTGTGAGAAAGACAGAACAAAGCCAGATAAGAGTAATTCAACCCTCCTTTAACTCTGACAATAAATAACATCATCAGTGAAACTTGTAAACATTTCCAAAGTCTTGTAAACTATTTTTTAGTCTCTTTTTAAAAGTAAATTTATTTATTTTCAGTTTTCAACATTCACTTCCACAAAATTTCAAATTTTCTCCCCATCTCCCTGCTACCCCCACCCCAGGACAGTGTGTATTCTGATTACTCTTTCCTTCAATCTGCCCTCCCTTCTATCCCCACCTTATCCTCTTACTTTCTGTTTTCTTGTTGTATAAGATAGATTTCCATATCCCACTGCCTATATATTTTATTTCCTATTTGCATGTAGAAAAAACCTCTAATATTCATTTTTAAAGCTTTGAGGTCCACATTCTCTCCCTTCCCTGCTCCCAACCCACCCTTATTGAGAGACAAACAGTTTGGTATAGGTTATGCATATGTGGTCATGCAAAAGACCTCTATAACAGTCATGTTGTAAAAGACTAACTATATTTCCCCCATCCTGTCCCACCCTCCATTTATTCAATTCTCTCCTTTGACCTGTCCTGCTCCCAAAGTGTTTGCTTCCAATTACCCTTCCCCCAATCTGCCCTCATCTGTTATCCCCCCTCTTTTATCCCCTTCTCCCTTGCTTTCCTGTAGGGTAAGATAAACTTCCATACCCAGTTGATTGTGTATTATTCTCTCCTGAAGCCAAATCCAAAGAAAGGAAGGCTCACTTATTCCTTCTCACCTTCTCCTTCTTCCCTTCCATTGAAAAAACTCTTTCTTTCCTCTTTTATGTAAGATGATTAACTATATTCTACCTCTTCCTTTCTCTTTCTCCTAGTAAATTCCCCTCAACCTTTAATTTTCTTTTTTAGATATCATTTCTTAATGTTAAGCTCACTCTGTGCCCTCTGTGTATATATATATATATATATATATATATATATATATATATATATATATATATATATATATATATATATATAAAACTATATAACTATCTTAATACTGAGAAAAGTCTCATGAGTTACAAATATCATCTTTCCATGTCGTAATGTAAACAGTTCAACTTTAATAAGTCCCTTATGGTTTTTCTCTTTCCTATTTACCTTTCCATGCTTCTCTTGATTCTTGTATTTGAAAGTCAAATTTTCTATTCTGCTCTGGACTTTTCAATAAGAATTCTTGGAAGTCCTCTATTTCACTGAAGTTCCATTTTTTTTCCCCTGAAGTATTATATTCAGTTTTTCTGGGTAGGTGATTCTTGGTTTTAAACCTATCTCCTTTGACTTCTAGAATATCATATTCTAAGCCCTTTGATCTCTTATCATAGAAGCTGCTAAATCCTGTTATCCTGATTGTGTTTCCATAGTACTTGAATTATTTCTTTCTGACTGCTTGTAGTACTTTCTCCTTGACCTGAGAACTCTGGAATTTGGCTACAATATTCCTAGGAGTTTTCCTTTGGGGATCTCTTTCAGGAAGCAATCAGTGAATTCTTTCCATTTCTATTTTACCCTCAGGTTCTAGAATATCAGGGTAGTTTTCCTTGACAATTTCTTGAAAGATGATGTCTAGGCTCTTTTATTGGTCATGTCTTTTAGATAGTGAAATAATTTTTAAATTATGTCTCCTGGATTCATTTTCTAGATCAATTGTTTTTCCAGCAAGATACTTTATATTGTCTTCAATTTTTTTGTTCTTTTGATTTTGTTTTATAGTTTCTTGATTTCTCATAAAGTCATTAGTTTCCATGTGCTCCATTCTAATTTTTAAAGAGTTATTTTTTTCAGTGAACTTTTGGACCTCTTTTTCCATTTGGCCCATTCTACTTTTTAAGACTTCATTGGTTTTTTTGGGCCTCCTTTGCCATTTGGGTTAGTTTAATTTTAAAGGTGTTATTTTCTTCAGCATTTTTGGGGGTTTCCTTTAGCAAGCTGTTGACTCTTTTTAATGATTTTCTTGCATCACTCTCATTTCTTTTCTCAATTTTTCCACTATTTCTCTTACTTGATTTTAAAAATCTTTTTTGAGCTCTTCCATGGCCTGAAACCAATTCACATTTTTCTTGGAGGTTTTGGATGCAGGAGCTTTGACTGTTTGTCTTCTTCCAATTGAATGTTTTGATCTTCCTCATCTTCAGTGAGTTAAGAAAATACCTCTTTACTAAGAAAATAAGAATCTTTAGTCTGTTTATTCCTCTTTGCTCATTTTTCCAACCCATCACTTGACTTTTGAGCTCTTTGTTAAAGTGTAGGGCTCCAGAAGCAGCCTCTGCTTCAGCAGTGACTACAGCTGCCCTGGGGCTGGAACCAGGGCAGGGCTGGGTCCAGCACACTCTCTCATTCAGGTGAGAGACTCTTTCCACTGATCTTTAAAACTGTCTTTAGCATTTGTGGCTTGTGGGTTGAGAAGTCTGGAATCCATAGTAGCCACCCTCTATTCAGTCCCCTAAGACCTGGTCTTGCTCTGTTGGTGCTGGTATAATCCATGCCAAACTGCCCTTGGCTCCCAGTCTGGTGTGATAGGCCCTTGGAGAAAGATAAGTAAAAATTTCAGAAACCTGGATCATCAGTTATTAAGTACCAAAAGGTTTGTTATTCTAAATAATTCTGTAGAAATTTTTTAAAGTACAAGGTCCTCTTTCCTAACTTCTTAAAAATATATATGGAACATAATTTAAGTCTTGTTACTTGGGGTTGTTATTATGTTTTAATACAATAATACCATTAGACTCCGCTGGGCACTGTTGGGCAGTTTGCCCCTTCACTAAAAAAACCCAGACTGCTGTTATTGTTTTTAGTCCTTTTTAAATTTTTAAAAAAAATTCTTGTGTGTCTTGTGAAATGCTGTCCCCCAAACAACATGAGATCATGTGGAAAGAATGGGCCTCGGAAAAGGGGAGTAACTTGACTAAGGTAAAAAGGAAAGGACAACAAGAGGTAGAGGACAAAGCAGGAATTGGTAGGCAAATGTTACTTTCATACTTTAATGTTATAGCTATCTGAGAAGAACTATTTTGTAGTAGAATGTTTGACCTGCTATCAGGAAGATGTAGGATCCAGTTCCATCTCAGATGCTTAAGTTTGTGACCACAGTCAAGTCACTTCACATATCTGCACCTCAGGCAAATCTTTATAAGCAAAAGTTGTGGATGAGTTGGGGTCTACCTCAGTCTAATATATGATACACCATGTACAGGGCTTAAAAGATGAAACTAATTCAGTCCAGTTTTCCAAAACTGTAGGATTTTTTCCGGTGTTCTCCATGAAAAAAAGATAGTGATGGAGAGAAACATCTGTGAAGAGTAATATTATTCCTTAGGGAGATACTAATGGGCAGAAAGAACTAAAACAGATTGTGACAGCCACACAACTGTATGAATAAGATTTTGGGTTTTTACCAGAGAAGAAAAATCAGGTCTGCTACTAAGTGTGACTCAGTGCAGGGTAATAAATAGTTAAATAAGGTTATATCAACTTTTATAAATAAAAATTTGAACAGTTAAAAATCAAAGTCAGCTGTTATTCCTCACCACCATCACTATTCCTCATAGAAATGGGGGAAAAGATGATGAAATAAAAAGAACATTTTTAATATGCTTTAAAAATAAGAACAGAAAACATATAAACATGTATTCATATGGTATCTGATTTCATGGTTAATTTAAGATAGGATTTTTTTATGTTTATGCCAAAATAATTTTTTTACAACATTGTATGGTGAACCATGGTGGGTATTCCTGTAGTGTAGTGCAATGAAAAGGAAGTTAGCTAGACTTCAAGTAAGGAAGACTTTGGGTTCCAAATGATGCCACTTATTAATTGTGTGACTGGGCAATTCACTTACTCTCTCTAAAGTTTCCTTGTGTCAGCTTCTTTACCTTCAAACTGGTCCTAGCTGTAGTTACTACCTCACAGAAGGTTAAATGATAGAAAATATTAGAAAGCACTATCTATCACCCTGTCTTGTACTAGAAGATCATACTTGAGAGAGTATAATTTCCTTATATCCCAACTCCAGAAGATCAAAACTGTAATAATCTGTAGTGAAGGTTTGGATAGCACGCTACAGCAAGAATTTAAATGTATACCAAAAGTAGAGTCAAATCACAAATCATATACATTGTGCTAGAAATACTTATTATAGTGTTTTTACAACGCAGCTATAAATTTCAGAGTTGGTTGAGCTTCCAGCCTGTATGTTATAAGCCTCCCCGTAGCAGATTCTCTTAACTTTTTCTGGTTGGAGTATGGTACAATGAAGGGAGCACTGACTAGGGAGTCAGAGGGTCTGGATTCAAATCCTACCTCTGATGCTTGCTATCTAATGACTCAGAAAGTTGTTGAGTCTCTCTAGGTCTTGGTTTCCTTTGCTTTAAAATAGTAGAATTGGACTAGATGGCTTCTGAGGTCTATTTCAGCCCTAACTCTATAAATTTATGATTCTATGAACCTGTGATCCTTATTAAGAATTAATAGAATGCTAGAATTTTCAGTTTGAATGAATGAAAACTACTTGAATTAAATAGTAGTATGAAGGATAGAATTTATGTAAAAATTTCCTTTTCTTTTCTCCTTTCAGCTACTCAGTACTTTCATGCTGCTCCCTTGGGTTCTCCCTGTCAGAGATAAGATCTAATAAACCAAGTTACTCTAAGCTGATTGGGTATCATTTTGTCATCCTCTCTTCCATAGTGCTTAACACAAAGCAATGAATTGTTAATGGAAAAAATTAAAGTGCCAGTGGGGGAAGTAATGAGGGGCAGAGAGATTTCTCTTCATACCATGCTATGTATATATCTTTTCTCCCCTAATAAATTGTAAGTCCACTGAGGACAGTGACCACATCATATTCATGTTTGTATCCACCAAGAGACCATATAGTCATACTAGGCCAGCAAAATGTTGATCGAGTTCATTCAGTGAAAATGTCAAGAAAGGAAGGCCTTGTGTCAAAACATTCTTTAATTTACAAAGGTTTGTTAGGTTTTTGTAATTTGGATTTTGATTCAGAGATAACATGGAGTTATGGATTATTTCTTATTTATATTTAATATGAACTACTTAGAAATCATAATTGTCTTTCCTTTTACCTTCTAGTTGTCTGAATTTCACTGATTCCTATCTCATTACTCTTCTGCTTTCTAGTCCTTTCATAATAGTTAATAATAACCTTTTGTAACAAAGACATCTGGTATCCCAAGAACCTATTGTTTCTGTATTTCTCCTGAAAACTTCTTGGGCTGCTTGTCACATTACTTAGATGAGAGTCTGCCCAAAGGCAGTGTTTTCCAGGTGGGTTCCATCACTTAATATTTGTAGAAGTCAAATTTAAATACCTTGGTTTAAAAGTCTGATTTTTTTACTTATAGTTTTTTACTTACAGTTTTCCAAATGACCTAGACGTTACCTAAGCTAAGTGGTAAGTATTTGAATTGTAATCAGAAAGCTTGGGTATATATTGCATGTGTATATATATATATATATATATGTATATATATATATATATATACACACACACATACATAATACAAATAATGTCTAAATACATATATTTATATGTATATAAATATAATATATATTATACAAATAATATAAATAAAATATAAATATATATAAATGTATATTATAATCCCATCACTATAAAGGGTTAGAGAAAGGTGAATGGTCTATATAGGAACAGACCAGCAAACAGTAAGCTCTCAATTAAGAGGACATTTTGAGACAGTATTCATTATATATAATCATGGAGTTGGAAATGATTGTTAGTGTAATTGTCAAGACTAAACCATCCCAAACATCTGGTTGCTTATCCTATTATTTAAAGTGTTTAGGGAGAAAAGTTCTACAACATCTCTCAGTATTTCATTCCTGGAAGTTTATAAATCTTCATATAAATCTCTTCTCACTGTAATTAAATCATATTTTTTTCCAGTTCATTCTGTAACAGATGAGGTGATTATCTTCCATGTACTTGTCAATAAGAATTCACTCAGTGTTATCTCCTTTAACTATCATCATTTTTAAACCTTTCTGTCTACCTCCTGTTTTTCTGTCTGTTCTCTTCTTTGGACCTTCTCATACATTACTATATCACTATTAGACTGTGGAACAGTTTATACTCTTAAAATGTCTTGAGTGGTAAAGAGTCTGGTAGGGAAATATGTTGCCTTTGGCCTATCTTGATATGGATGAAAGAGGAAAGGATCTGTGGGATTTACAAAAATTGAAACATTTATATAACACAGGTGACATATCATATATACATATATGTCATTATTTCTCTGATGGCATATTCTTCTTCAGCAATGAAGGATGAACACACACATATGTATATGTGTGTGTGTGTATATACATATACTTACATGGGGCTAAAAGACCTCTATTTTGTAAAGTCAGCTTTATACAGGTTGAGCACCTATACATACAACCAAGGAAAGTGCCCTAGTTCATTAAATCAGGCAGTTCCCCTGACTCAACTTAAATATCTGTGACCCTAGTGAATCAGCTTAGTGATTTGTGAAAATGTCCTCACTCCTTATAGGTCACTGACTAGGCAGGTCTTCTTGACTTAGTCACCCGGCCCTTTGGACACTACCCCTAGTCAAGAATAGGGGTGACAAGAAAGGATTACTGTGTTATTCTAAAGGACAAGTCCTTCAGCATTGAGTTACAAGCACATGTAAATCTCCGCAGAGATAATATGCTCACTCAGCTCCACTGGCAGTGTCCCCCATTCAGTAGATCAAGAGGTTCCCTGATCATCTCCATTATTGTAGTTGTTTTCTATTTGTTTTTAAGAAATTACCCTTTGAGATCTTTTAGGTGTAGCAGCACTGACTGATAATGAGGCCTAAGGTATGGCTGTTCCAGTGGGTGACTGGAGCAGAGTGGAAGTTACTGGATTGGATGTTTAGGAACTGTGAGGTCAGGATATTAAAAGTATATCAGGCTGAATATCGGAAGCCCAAAGATGATAGCAGGGAATAAGGTAGAAAAGATTTCTGTGACTTTAGGTACTAAGTTTAGTGAAAAAGGTCACAGAGGTTGGCAGATAATGACTAAGAGGAATGGGATAAGGGTAGTTTAAGCAGATTGCATGAACTTCAAAGGAGGATAGCAGTAGCATCAAAACAGGTGTTGAACTGGCCATGGAAAATATAAAAAGGATGCTAAGACTTCCCCCTGGTTTTGTGAGTCGAGTGTGAGGGTGAGCCAGGAGGATGAGAACGGGAAATTATAAACTTCTATATTAGAGGTATCTAAGGACTTCTAGTGCAGTATGGAACTCTGAAGATATTCAGAGAAACATTTGAACTCTTAGATGTTTTTCTTAATGTTTAAAACCAAATTGTACTGTGCTGAACATGTCATTTTCCTTACAAAGACTGTAACTGCCTATTTTCCTCTGTGTTAAATATAAGCTCTTAATTATTGACTTAAAGCACTTCTCTATTTGTTCTCGGTTTGGATTTCTACTCCCATAAATCTGTACTCTTTCAACTTTATTTTCTTTATTAAAAAACATTTTATAGATATCTTATTTTTTATGTCACCTGTATTTCCCAGTATATCCTCTCTGCCTCCATCTCTCAGAGAACTATCCTTAATAAGGAAAAACAAAAAAGAGAGGAAAAAAAGTCTGACATCATATACAGTGTCCCACACTGATGACTCACCACCTTTGCTAAGAAGCGGGATGAATTAATTTCTCATTTTTCTTCTTTGAGGTCAAACCTGATCACTATAGTTTGTAGTATTCATCTTTTTTGTCATTTTTTTCATTTACTTTGTTGTGGTCATTGTGTATATTGTTTTCCTAATTCTACTTACTCTGTTTTGTGTCAGTTCATATAGGTCTTCCCATGCTTCTCTGTGTTCCATCTTGGTGTCTGTTTCTTATAGCATAGCAATATTTCATTGCATTTATGTACTCTAACTTGCTTAGCCATTCTTCCATCTTTGGGTATTTACCCTTATTTCTCTGAGCAAGCTTTCTGTCATAGTTTTCTTCACCCCTCTCACAGCTGAAACTCCATTCTCTCTCTAATAGAATTAAGGTTTTTGTCAGCATATTCCTTCCCTTACCACCCTCCACCCCTGCCCTGCAGTTTGCCCATTTCCCTCCCATCAAAATTAATTTTATATTCCACCTGTTCCATTGAAATCAAAAGCGAAGAAATTACATCAAAGGGCAGAAACTCTCTCACAACCATTGTTTTGTCAATTAGATATTTGCAGATTGTTTTATTTCCTTACAAAATTAGATAAATACAGATTGTATTTATAATTCTTAAAAATACAAGTATAAAGATTCTGTCTTCAAAATATAAAATATCTCCTTCCTCCAATGAACCATTTTCAGAAGAGAATGAGAAAAAATGATTTCTCAAAAATTAGTGAATACTGCCAAAGGTGAACCCATTATGTTTTGTAATCAGTCTTCCTCACCACCATTTCTATTTTAGAGTGAAAATGTCAGGGCCCAAAAAATAGAAGCATCTAACTTTTCACTATTTTCTATTATAGTCTAATATTCTGAGTAACATGCTATAACAGCATTATCACTTTCATTATCACAGCCCTAAGTTAGGACTTTCTTAGGACCTCTGACTTGAACTATTGCACTAGTTTTTTACATGGTAGCATGCTATCCCCAGTCTATCCTTTTTCCAGTCCATCATCCTAATGCACAACAAGTTTGATCATGTCCTGCCCCTGCTAAAAAGTCCTTAATAGCTGGTTTAGTAGAAAGAATACAGTGTGTACTTATAGAGAGTCATAGGATCACCTTACTGCATTTCTACCTTTGGGCAAGTCAAACCTTTCCTAGCCTCAGTTTTCCCATGTGTCAAATGAATACATTAGACCTCATGACCACTAAAGTCCCTTGCAGCTCCATAAAAAGAAATGCCTTGGTCTGACGTTCATGAATGTTTATCATTTGGCTCTGAATCACCAGCACTTCCTCTTATTTCTCGTGTATTCTTTGCTCCTTCTGAAGGAAACCACATGTTCCTCGCAACATACTTTCCTACTTCTGAGTCTTTACTCAAACTGTGCCCCTCCACACCTCTTGACATTAGCATTCTTCCCATTAAATCCCAGCTCAAATATGACCTCCTCCATTGAGTCCTTTTAGATTCTCTGAGGTAATATTTTCCCCCTCTGTACTTAGTATATATTGTTCATTATTTTCTCATCTATTCATCATAGTCTAATTTGATTGAAATTATTTGCATATGTGTTTTATCACCTCCTACTACAATTTGTAAGCTCCTTAGAGGCAAAGGAGCACAGTATATTGGGCATAATAGGTGCTTAATAAGTGTTTATTGAATGAATTAAAATTTCTTGACATTTTCAAGTCACTTTTGTATTTTTACTTTGGGACATAGATTTTATTAGTATAGGACAAAATGATTTACCACCCACAGAGAGTATACTCAGTAAATAAACACTTTGGTTAATTTTAAAGCTATAAATGGCAGAACAAAAATCTATAAATGCCTAATCATTTTTGTCCTAAATCATCCAGATAATGGCAATATATCTGCAAGTCCACCAAATGACTACAGCAGGGACTATTAAATTGCATAATGGCCATACCCTTCAACTTATTGAGGGATTCAGAGTGATCGACTTTAACCCTTAATCTTTGCAGAAATGAATTGTAAGGACAGGTGGTAGATCTAGCTGCCAAGAAATATAAATGTATAACATATTTTAGACTTCATTTTATGGATGAAAAAGTTGAGACATAAAGAAACATCTCTGGTCAAAACTATTTAGAAAATTCAGTGAATCTGCAAGTTCTAGGAAGTAAGTTTAAAGTAAGAGTCAACAATGAGTGATTGAAACACAAAAGTGTGGAAATGTAATAAAATGCTAGAATTGTGTAAGAGAAAAATCCACTAAGAAAACAGCAAGAATGATAAAGAGATAGAAGTGTGGTATATATTTTTGACAGGAGGCAACAAGCAGAGAAACTATTCTTGTTATTCAAGATGTCTTTTGACCTTGGGATCACTGAATTCATCTGCTTCTGCATGCAGCAGGCTGCATATGAGATACTTCCTTCTGAAAAGTTTGAAGTTAGAATATTTAGTTCATCCTGATTTTATTAAAATTTGAAAGACTCCACTAAATACTTTTATTTCAGTTTGAAATAGAAAAAATGGGCCCAATTATCACTACAAGGTTTCCATTAAAGTACACCATTTACATGATACTTAAATTATTTTTAAAAAACTGACATGAATGTATCACACTTGTAGTGAGTGCATTCATGCTACTAGAGTTAGACTGGGGCTCTAGGAATGCTACCTTCAGGTCTTGGCTATGGTTAATCCCAGAAATGCTTTGGCACCTGCACTCATAATGGTAGATAATTTCTGTAGGGATATTTAGTGCCTGTGTGACTTTGGGAAAGTCACTTGAGCTCACTAGAGGTGAAGGGGTTAGACTAGAAAACTTCTGACATCCATTTAAGTTCCAGACTTATGATCCTATGAGACTTTAAAATTCACTTAATTGAAATTAATTTCAAGAAAAACAAACCCACAACCAAGAGAACTAACCTTTAGAAATTCAAAACCCATGCTAAGAGGATTGTGCTATTTCAGTTCTTCATTTAATAGAATAAATAAAGGCAGGGTGGGTATATCTATGAAGGGAGTACTGTTGCCCCTGTCTCTTATTTACACATATCTTCTATTTATGTTTAGTAAATACTTAATTGATAAGTGGAAAGTTGCAGAAGGGAGATGGGGCTCTAAAAAATATCAGGGACCAAACCCAGCCTTTAATTCAGTCTTTCTTCATAGTAGTAATAGATTTAGAACTGGATGGAACCTGAGAGGTTTTCTAATACAGTACCCCACTTCCACTTTATAGATGAGGAAACTGAGGTTCTGTAAGGTTACATGGCGTGTCTAACATCACCCTACTAATAAGTGGCACATTCAGGATTCACACTCATGTCCTTTGAGTTGAGATCCAGTCTTTCTCTCTCTGTGCCTCTCTCTGTGTCTGTCTGTCTCTCTCTGGCAAGGCAATCAATGGTTAAGTGACTTGCCCAGGGTCACAGAGCTAATAAGTGTCTGAGACTGGATTTGAATTCAGGTTCTCCTGGCTCCAAGGCTCAATTGTGCCACCTAGCTGCCCGCCCCCCCCCCCAGTCTCTTTTTATTGTGTCCCTGCAGCCTCTTCATTCAAGTTTAACTCTATTTCTTTAATGAATAGTAAGGTAGACCAGGAAAAGCACTGAACTGAAGAAAACAGAAATAAACAAATAAACGCAATGACTGGAGGAAGGTAAATGAATTAAAAAAAAAAAAACACCAAAAAGTAACTGAATCCAACTTAATTACAATGGACTACCATGTGAGGGCAGGGAAAGAATGCTATGTTTGAAGACAGAAGACTATTCAAGTCTGGCCCCTAACTACCTCTATCACCATGTCAATAACCCTACTGAGCCTCAGTTTCTCCATTTATCAAATGAAAATAACTGTACTACTTGTTGTCAGGAAAGTGGTATGTGAGCTATTATCACCATCTTCCAAAAGTGGTCCTTGAGGCAACAACTACGTGTTCATCCTGTGGTAAAACTAGCCCTGACACACAAATGATGACTTTCAGAAATATCCCTTACTGGGCTGATTATTTAATCCTGAATCTATACATATTTCCTCTACCCAGTGACATAACTTGCCGTTGATTGAAAAGGGAGTACTGTTTTCAACAAAAGAACTAGAAGATGTGACTGCTCAAAAACCGTCAGTGGTATTTAAAAGATTGTGGAAAACAAGAGAAGTAACAAAGGACTAACGAAGAATACATATACTAGTTTTCAAAAGGGGGAAGGGAATGGAATCTTCACACAATAGGTCAATGAGCTTGACTTGGATTCATGAGAACATGCTAGAACAATTATTAAATTATAAAGTTAGATAAGGAAGCAGTGATCACAAAGAACCAGTGTAATTTAAGGAAAGGGCCATGCCTGACTAGTTTTATATCTTTTCTTGAGAATGTTACTAAACTAATACATCAGGGGAATGCTGCAGTTATAGTTTGCCAAGATTTTATATGGTTTTTGTTAAACTATGTCATGTTATCCTGGTTAAAAAAAAATAGAGATCTGGGCCAGATGACAGCACAAGTAAATGGAAAGTAATTAGTTGACTGGCAGGATTCAATGAGTCATCATTAGTTTTATGTCAATGTGGAAGCAGATCCTCAAAGGGAGTTCCCCAGGGATCCACAGATGCCTGGTCTTTAATGTTTAATTTTTTTTATCAATGATGCAGATGGCATTATTATCAAATTTGGAGGTGAACAAAGCTAAGAATATCTTGATGACAAAATAAAGATCCAAAACATCTTGACAGCCTTGACAATTGACAGAATCTCTAGAAGGGAAATTTCAGGATGGGATATGATTTCAGTCTTCAAGCACTTTAAAAAAAAACTATCAAGTAAAAGAGGAATTATATTTGTATTGTTTGGCTCAGAAGGGAAGAATTAGAAATAATCTGTCAGGGTTGCAGAGAGTCAAATTTAGGTTTTATGTCAGGAGAAAAAAAACTTCCCAGCAATTAAAGCTCAATGTGAAATGGGTTTCCTTAAGAGGTAGTGGGTTCCCTGTCACTTCAGGTTTTCAAGCAAAGACTGTATGATTATTCATTGGGTGTCTTGTAGTGGGATTTTTTCTCCTGGTTGAGCTTAACTACATTGTTGCTAAGTTATGAAACATTGAGACTTTACTTTAAAAGTTCATCTTGCTTGTTCTTGAAACTTCAGACAGGACCACACACAAACCACCTCAGATGGAGAAGAATTTATCCTTGTTTTGAAGTACCTCCTGAGATGGCAATTAGCAGCCCACCTCAGGAACCCAACCCACTCTGTAACAGCTCTTTCCTGTCAGCAGGTCTCCACTAATGATTAACTGAAATTCCTGATGCTGAAGTTTTGAGCTCTTTCTCTTCTCATTGCCTCCACATCAGGAGGGAAATCAGCTGGACACCATCCTCCAAGCATCCTTTTTATGACTGGATGCCATTGTCATATCACTCCTCAGCTTTCTTTTCTCCATATTTAACAATTTCAATGCCCTTTTTCTTTTCCCCACAGGTATGATATGTAAGTCTTGAATTATCTTTCTAACTCCACTTTGAACTCTGTCCAATTTCTTATTTTTGGTTTGGAGCCCAGAATTGGACATGGTACTTTATTATTGAATGGTAGAGAGCACAACTGAAGGGTTACCACACAATTCCTACTGGTATGTTTCTATTTATACGTTCACAAATTGACTACAGGGCTACATTTCTGACTCTTGGCCAGCATTCAATTCTCAGTCACCTTTTCTGGGACCTTTGCTGCCAAACTTCCACATCGTCAGTCCTTCATTGTGTGTCTCTTACAGATTGGTTCCCATCCCTAGGCAAAACTGCCCTTACTAAACTTCATTTTGCTTTCGGTCATCTTTTCCTTTTATCAAAGTCACTTTGAAATATGATCCTTTCTCCCAGGATCTTGGCAAAGCTGTCTCTTGGACCTCACCTGCTAAATGAATGATAGGGCTATGTTCCCTCCTCAGTCTGTCTGCAGGTTTAGTTTAATTGTAATCATAAATTACACTTGCATTTTATAAATCACTTTCACAAACATTTGATCCACATAACAATACGATGACATCCCAGAACAGGAATTAGCACCTTATATTATAGCTGAAGAGCTCAGACCCTGAGATACTACATGATCTAAGGTCACAGTACTATTAAGTGGAAAAGTCAGGACTTGAGTCCAGTTCTTCTCACTCTCAAGTCCTGCGCTTTCTCCATTATACTGCGCATCATTTCTAAAACAATAATAAGGGAAGGAAGGGAGGATAACTCATGCTGTAGGAGGACTGCTTGAAAGAGAAGTCTGTAGAAGAGAAATCCTGGGCAACATGATGACTGACTTCGGGTGTTCTGAAAGGTAGTCGTGTGGAAGAGGGATTTAATTTATTCAGTTTAGTCTCAGAGGACAGAACTCAAAACAATGGGTGAAAGTTACAGAGGGCTAGATTTAGGATTGATGTAAAGAAAAAGCAAACTACCTAATGATGGATGAGTGCTCTCTAAAATTGGAATGGTTGGCTTCAGTGAATAATGGGTTCTCCTACCCTAAACATATCCTTTGACTTAGTGATGCCAGTCCTAGGCCTATACCCAAAGAGATCAAAAGACACAAATACACAGAAATATTTATAAGCAGCCCTTTTTGTTCTAGGGAGGAACTGCAAATTATGTCCGTAAGTTGAGAGAATGACTCAACAAATAATGCTATATTCATGTAATGGAATATTTTTGTGCTGTAAGAAATGAGAAATAGAAGGTTTCTTATAAAACTGGCAAGACTTGTATGAATTGATATAGTGTGGCATGAACAAAACTAGAACTATTTGTATAATAACATTATAAAGAAACATTGCATGACTAACCATGATTCCAGAGTTCTGGTGATGAAACATGCTAACCACTGATTACATCAGTATTTGGTGGTATGGTATATAACTGGTGTCAGGAAGATCTGAGTTTAAATCTGGTGCCACATTTAAACCTAACTAGCTCTGTGACCCTGGGCAAGTCACTTAACCTCTGTTTGTCTCAGTTTCCTCAAATATAAAATGGGGATAATAGCACATACCTCTCATGGTTCTTATGAGAATCAAAAAGATATTTGTAAGCATTTAGTATAGTGTGTGGCACATAGTAGGAGTTACATAAATATCTATTCCCTTCCTCTTCCCTACTCCCTTTTCTTCTATATCACTGCTATTGTTGAATAATTTCTCCTCCCATGTAACTTTCTTCCCAGGAGGTTTTGCCTGACATTGACCTCTCCTGGTTCTCCTCCTGCCTGTTTTACTGCTTCTTCTCAATCTCCTTTCCAATATCTTCATACAAAAAGTGGATATTCCCCAAAGCTAGGGAATTTTGGCCCCTTTCTTGAGCCCTTTTCTTTTTTTCTCTCTATGTCAAGAGATCTTCATCTGCAGTGTATGAACTTTTTTAAAAATTTATTTTATTTTTTCATTCATGGTTTGAACAAGCATGTCCATAATGTAGTAGAGTAAAAAAAGATGATTTCATGTGAAACTTCAACTCGCTATTCCTTTCAAATACACAGCAAAGTTATGTAAATTTCCTTTTTTTCTTCCCTCCCCTTCCCACTCTGAAGATGGTCACCATCAGATAGACAGAAATAAGTGTGCTTCTATTTATCAGTTCTTTCTCCAGATGTAGAAAGCATCTTTCTTCATAAGTCCTTTATATTAATTTGAGTATTTATAATGGTCAAAATAACTTATTTGCTCAAAGTCACTCTTAAAATAATATTGCTGTTACTGTTTACAATGTCCTCTTGGTCTTACTCATTTAGCTCTTCACTATTTCATGCAAATTCTTCCACTTTTCTAAGATTGTTGAGCTCATCATTTCTTGGAATACAATAGTATTCTATCCCAATCATATACCACAATTTGCTTCCCTAGAAGCAAGTCATCCATGACACAATATGTCCATGACACACGAAAAGGTTAGGAACTCTTGTTCCCTACTATCTCACTTGGAGATCTCATCAGCTCCCATGGATTCAATTATTCCTTCTGTGCAGATGATTTCCACATCTGTATATCTAGCCCTAACCTCTCATATGAGTACATCATTAACTCCCTTTTGTATATCTTAAACTAGATGTCTTGAAGGAATCTCAAATTTAACATAAATAAATCAAAATTCCTTATATTTTTTCCCATTCCCCAACTTAACTATTACTGTTAATGGCACTGCTATCCTCCTAGTTTTGCAGGTTTGCAACCTTGATGTCAACCTTGACTCCCTGCCCCCACTTCACATAACCAATCTATTGCCAAATCTTCTTGTTTCTGTCCTTATCACATCTCTTATATATGTTCTCTTTTCTCTGTTCACATGGCCATTACCCTGGTTCAGACACTCACCACATCACATCATCTCTAGTGCAGTGAATTCTTATTGATCTCTTTCTCCCAGTTTGGTCCCCACTCCATTCCATCTTCTACTCAAAGTGATTTTCCTGAAATGTAGGTTTGACTCTGTCACCTCTCTACTCAGTAAGCTTCAGTAGCTTCCTATTCCTCCTAGGAGAAAAGAGAGTCCATTTTTTTGGTCATTTAGTTCTTAACAACCCAGCCACTTCCAACCTTTAGAGTCTTCATGTACCTCACTTCCCTCCACACACTGTACAATCCAGATCCAGTCACCCTGACCCATTTGCTGTTTCTTCCACAAAATACTCCATCTCTTGTCTCTATGGCCTTATGCTGGCTTTTTGTCACCCATGCCTGAAATGAATTCCCTTCTCCTTCCCCAGACTTACTTTCCTTGGCTTTCTTTAAGATTTAGCCCACATTTCACTGACTTTCCCACTCACCCAACCTCTAGAACCTCCTGCCCTGGGATTACCTTCCATTTACTCTTTAGGTAGCAGTATGTACATAGCTATTTTCACTTTATCTCCCCTATTAGAATGTGAGGACCTCAAAGGCAGGGTCTGTTTTTGTCTTTCTTTACATCATCAGTGCTTATCTTAGTTCAGTGTTTAGCAGATAGTCAGTGCTTAATAATTGTTTATTGACTGACAAAATAATATACACAATGTAACACAGATCTGACCATGTCACAACACCTACAATGACCTCCAACAGCTCCCTGCTTGCTTCTGGACTCAGATGCAAGCTTCTCTGTTTAGTAGTTGGAGCCTCCAATAATCCATCTCAAAGTTACATTTCCAGCCTTGTTATACCATGCTTTCATTCACTATGGACCAGCCATATTGACATTGACAGTTCTGTTCCTCACATACAACACTCACATACAACACTCTATCTCCTGTGTCTATACCTTTGTACATTCCTGGAATCTTCTCCCTTCTCATTTCCATCCCTTAGATTCCCTAATTTCCTTTAAAGTTCGGTTTATGGGCTAGCTACATGCTAGTGCTTTTCCCACCACGTTTATTATCTTGCACATATTTATATACATACATACTACCTTTCCTTTTACAGTGTAAGCTCCTCGAGAGCAAAAACCTTTGTTAATTTTTGTCTTTCTTTCCCACTTAACAAACATGACAGTGAGCACTTACTAAGTATTTGCTGACAAAATGATTGAAGTGAATTTTAAAGTAATTTGAAAGGAGGGGACATTAACCATGATACAACATGTGGGAGACTTTTAACCATGATATAACATGTGGGAAGTAAAGTAGCACCATGATTATTTCTTATCTGTGTGGAGAAACTGACTGACTGCAGAGGAAGTATAGGAAAGAAACTGGCTATCAAGAGGCCAAGTGACTTGTGCCAAACACAACCATAGCCAGTATGTGCCAAAGGTGTTTCCAACTCTGAGGTCAGATTTCCATCCACTCTTGCCTTTATGACTGTCATTATTAACTAGCCCTAGTCTCTTTTCTGAATTCCACAATCACATCACCAACTGCCTACTGGATATCTCCTCCAAGAGGCATTTCAAACTTGGCATGTTCAAAATTGATTTGTCTTCCCCCTTAAATCTGGTCTATCTCTAAACTCCCCTAATTTGTTGAGAGCACCACTACTTCTGATCCCCTCAAGTTTGTCACCACCCAATCATTCTTGGCTCTTCTCTGTCTCATCCTCTATATTCAGTCATTTGCCAAATCTTGCTAATTTTCCTGCATTTCTCCTCTTCTCCTCTCACAACCCTATTTCAGGTCTTCACCAACTTTCAAGTGGGCTACTGTAATAGCTTCCTAATTGGTTCTCTATAATTCCAGTCTTTCTCTTCTCTAATCCATGCTCCCTAGAGGTGCCAAAATTATCTGCTTCAGAGTCAAATCTGACCATGTCATTCCTTTGCTCCCAAATTTTCAGTGTCTCCGGAGCCATTGCTCATAGAATAATATGCAAATTATTTAGTCTGATATTTAAAGCTCTCTGATATCTAGTCCCCATCAGTCTTTCTAGCCTTGTTTCATATTGTTTTATTTCATGCATTATCCATTCCACCCTGACTAGAAGACTAGCTAATCCCTAAACTCTATACGTCATCTCTCCTTCCACTGTTCATTTGCACATGCCAATCCCTATGCCCTAGGTGGGTCAAATCACTGTGTCAAATCATTTTAGTAAGGAGCTTAACTGTCCCCAAGTACAGTTCATGAAGTGATTGGAGGGATCTTTGGACTCAGTGTAACAAGTTGAGTGTGAGTTACATTACACAGCCCTCATTTTCAAGGCTATTACTTAGACCTGTAGTCTGAAACCTTCACAAGAGTTTGCTCGTAGGTAGCATTATCTTGCCTTTTTCAGAGGTCTTTGATGGAAGAGTATCCCTATTGTGGTAAAGATGTCATACTGTTATGTTTCCTTAATTGAATTCATCACTAATGTCATTAATGATTCCAACTACAGAAAATTAAAATCCTACACATACAGAAAGCTTTGAAATACTTCGTATGGTTAATGTCTCAATAGAAAACCTAATTAATCTATATCCTTAGGTTGAACTGGTGCTCTTTCAAGGATCCTATACTGAATAAAAATTAATTCTTATCTTTTTACACCTGAAATATTTAGAAAAAAAAGTAGACTGAAATTAATAAGTTCCAATTCAGTTGAATAGTTTCATTAGAAAATATTGTTAACATCCAATCAAATCCTCTTCCTTTCTAATCTTCTAATATAAACTTGACTCAGAATTTCTGTTCTAGTACTTCCCTTTTTTTATTCACATTACCATTCTTCCAGGATCATAAGAGACAGAAAAAATACATATTTTATATTATTTATTTTGCTTGCCTATGTGGAATTAATCTGAGTTTATATGTAGATAGTTTATCTCTCTGGAATGAAAAAATGAAGCCAGAGAAATATTTAGAAATAGAAGGTAATCATGGGAGACAATAGGATATGCATATACATGAAAGTTTGAGGTAGTAAAGGAGGAAGGGAGAACAGTGGGTATTTATATATGAGAGGAAAAGGAGTGAAATAACTTTGCCAAGGTTCCATAGGGAGTGATGGAGTTTAGATTTGAATCTAGGACCTCTGACTTAAAATTCAGTACTCTTTCCATTACTGCTTCATTTAGCCTCCTTTTCTTATATTATTGTATTTCAAATGTTCTAAGGTTCATTTAGAAAAACTATACTCAAATGGAGAGAAAAATAATTATTTTACATGGGAAAAGAGTGGTTTTAAGAAATTCATACAAGGAGATTATGAAATCCCTACGCACAATCTGTTATTTAGATGCTATGGTGTAAATAAATATAAAATATTCTCTTTTTTTAAAGGCCTAGCTCAGGTGCTGACTCCTCCATGAACATTTGACCTTAGCCTTTTAGTGTTGTTTTTATTTACATGGTTGAGATCTGTGAATAATGTATATTTAGCACTTTGGTTTCCTCGCTCTGTGTTACTTAGTTTATAAATGACCTCCCATATTTATTTAAATTTTTTATTACTTATGGTAAAATAATAGTTCTTCTTTGAAAAAAATTTATGGATTCATTTTGTTTTAACAAATCAGCACTGTGCACCAAATACTCAAATCTACTAGAAAGTACATTCTTCCAAAATCACTTCAGAGATTGTGATTGATAGTGCAGCCATGTTTTAAAAATACTTTTATTGATATTTGATTTTTTACAGCACCAGAATTTCTTCCCTTCCTTTCTCCGTCCTAGAGAACCATCCCATATAAATATTATTCTTAAAGAAAAAAGGAAAAGAAAAAATCAGCCAAATAGATCAATATATTGAAAAATTTGCAAGTACATACAATGAGCTATCTGTATACTTCTCAACTCTTCAAAGGAATGGGTAGGAATGTTTCATCATATCTATTCAGAACCATTTTTGTTCTTTTTTTATTTTATTGTTTTGTAGTTGTCATATTCATTTACACTATTATTTTATATACTGTTTTCTTGGATCTGTTTACTTTGTTCTATGTTGTTTTGTGTAAACCTTGCCTTGCTTCTGTATATTCATCATATTGATTGTTTCTTATAGTACAGTAATATTCTATCACATTATATTAGTGTGCTACAATTTGTTTTCCCTTAATCAGTGAGCATCTTCTTTGTTTCTATTTTTGCTTTTATAAGAAGTTCTACTATAAATATTTCAGTGTACATAGAGATTTTCTTTTTTATTAACGTACTCCTTTGAGTACCTCGTAATGGAATCTCTGGGTCAAAGAATATGCCCATTTTATCCTCTTTATTTACATTATTCTAATTTGTTTTCCAAAATAGTTGCACAGATTCGTGGCTTCACCAGTAATTCACAAGTGTATATAACCTCTCCAACATTGATTATTCCTATCTTTTCTCATTTTTGCCAGTTTTCAAAGTATGAGGTGAAATCACAGGGTTGTTTTGATTTGTATTTTTCTCATTATTCGTGATTTGAAGCATTCTTTCAGATGATTGTTAATAGTCTGTAATTCTTTTGAGAACTATCTTTTCATGTCCTTTGACCATTTATCTATTTGCTAATATCTCTATATGTGGAATAAAAATATATACACATATACATTATATATATATATATATATATGTGTGTGTGTGTATAGACACATATATAAAACCACATATATGTATATAATACATATTATATGTTAGCTTTTATATAAATTGGATACCAAACTCTTGCCTGAAAATTTGATACAAACATTTTTTCCATTTGACCACTTCCCTTCATCTTCTAGGTGCATTAATTTTGTTTATACAACAGTTCTTAGTGCCATATACTCAAAGTTTTATCTTTTGTAATTGTAATTCCAAATTGTAATTTATAATTATAATTTTTTAATTTTCTTTTGCAATTTCCAGTCAAACTCAGTTCAAACTCTGTAACTCGCCACTCAAGGAATTCTGAAGTAGCCCCAAACTGCCTTTCAATTTTATCTCCTACCATTCCCCTAATCTTTATAATCTGCCTATTCTGACTATTCGCTGATTCCCCAGACATGGACCCTCCTTTCCAGGCTTCATGATTTTGCTTATACTATTTAGAAACAAGGATGCCCTCCCTTGCATCTCTAGTTATCAAGATTGTACCAATCTATCAACGTCTAGCCCAATTGACTTTTTCCATGAAGCCTTACTAGATATCTGAAACTGGAAATAAATTTTTGCTCCTCTGATCCCCATAGCACTTTGTGTTTCACTTGTATTTTACTTACTATATTTTGACTATTATTATAGCTATTTGTATATATCTTATCCTCTTTATCCATTCTACATCCCTTAAGGTTAGAGAATGTGTCTTAGTCATTTGCGTATTACCCAAAGTACCTATTGCAGTACCGTGTGCACACTAAGTTCTCAATAAATATTTGTTGAATGAATGAATAAATGAATTAATGAATGTCATTATTAATGTTATGAAAAAATTCTTCTATTGAGTTTTTAGTGGAGAGGTAAATTTTAACTCCTCATATTAAAATTTTTTAGCTATAAGTACAAAGAAAGAGATAGTTCTATCAAATGATTCTCTGAAAAATTTTTTAGATCCATAATCTGTTTTTAAAATTTTTTGCATATCCCAACTAAAATATTAAAACGCGTTTCTGTTATAATTTTGAACATAGGATTGGACATTTGGTTACATTTTATAAAATTAAATAACAATAAATCAGCACTCCACTAAGCTAGAGGTAGACATAATGGAAAAAACCAAATAGTTAAACATTGAATTCTCTGGCAAGACTTAAGAGAGGCAACAGATGATTGTGATATATCAGAAACATTTTAACACATTTATATCTTCCATTTCTTCCTGCTTTTTAAATAATGATAGAGTATTTCTGTTGGTGTAGATTTCTGTTTGGCAAGTTAGTGCCAAAAATCCAGATGTTTCTCACCATGAATTTAGAGATATTTTTATTGTTCTAAATCCAGAGAAGGGATGGGTAGACAGGGTGACATAAAGCCAGAATCAAACTAGATGAGCTCACATGGAAAAATATCTGAACATTTTGTTAAGATCAACTTTTTTCCCTTCTTTCTAGCATTATTCACTTCACCACTATTTGAAACTAGGCAGTGTCAGCATACTTCTACTTGAAAAGTTAAGGCTGATTCCAGTGAAACTGTAGTGTACTGAAATCTAATACATTTGATCATGTTAGATATAAGATTCAGAGGTAGAAGATAGCTTAGAAATAATCTTATTTGCAAATGAAACTGATTCTCAAAGAGATTATTAATAACTTGCCTAAGGTCACATAGGAGATAAGTAGCAAAGCTGAGATTTGAACTCAGTGCTGCTTCAATATACTTTATTTCAATTCAGTAGACATTCACTGAATACTTGGTATATGCAAGGTTTTCTGCTTAGACAATAAAGAAGATATAAGAATACATAATTCTTTAAGTAGCTTAAAATCTAGTAAAAAGTCTTTAAGACTGATTTTGAATATTACCTGTCAACAGTCTATAAAACAATACTGATAGCCTCCTTAATTAATGTTTAAGGTACATGAGACTTTTTCTTAAAATGAAATATCTTAGTCAAATTGTCTTACCCACTTAATTTCCTGCATTTAATGGTAAATTAAATGCTCCATCTACATGAATATTTTTTGCTGTAAGTCAGTATCTACACTGGGAAAGTGAGAAGACAGCCTATCTAACACAAAACTTACAATCCAAATGAGATTTGTTCAGCGATACACTTTACCTCCTGCCTAAGGAGGACTGGAGATGAGAAATAGCTTTGGAGGTCAAGGCTCTTTCATTGGAAGCCTGATGGCTAATAGGGAATTGACACCTAAAGTAAGTAGGAAGGTGGCAAAAGAGCACCTGGCTGTCCTTGGTGAATTCAAGCCACCAGACTCAAATGAGTTAGGTCTGAGAGTATGAAGAAACAAGCAGATATAATTGCTGAGTCATCACCTGTGTTCTTTTTAAAGATTGTAGAGAATGGGCGGGGAGTAGGGGGTTCCTGTAGTGTTATAGAAGGCCAAATATCCCAAGTTGCAAAAAATGGAAGATAATAGAATCTTAAAATTATAAGCCAGTAAGCTTGATTTAAATTCCTGGATAAATTCCAGGACATATTATAAAGGGATGGTTGATAAACATAGAGAAAGGAAGTAGAAATTACAAAGAGCCATTCTGGAGCTTCATCAAGAATAGGTCCTGACAGCTCATGATGACTGGGGGAGGGGGAGAGTACATCCAGAAATAGTTGTGATAGAGAAATCAAAAACATCAATAAAACTTTTTAAAAAGAATAATTCTGATATGTAGGTATAAAACTTTTAAATATCCTTTAGCCCCTCTTGTGTTTCACATCTATTCTTTTTAATATAGATTTCTTACATTATATCTTAATCTCACCTTTGCCTTGAAGTCATCAGCATTTAAACATTGATTGAATTTGGAGTTTATCAGTAGTGTTTCACTAAGTCCTTGTCCTTTATAGCACATATTGAGAGATAAGCAGCAACTACCTTAATGATGGTCATTTTGCAAATATTTGTCATCAGTATTCCAATAAGATATGACCAAGTATTCAATGAAATGACATTTCTTATTACCTTTGGATAAATGATGAAAGCCAGTTTTGACAACTCCCTTGCTGGCCTTGCCAAGAAGTTGTTGGACATCTCTGTTTTGTAGCATTTCCTTTTGTTTTCTTATGTCACTTATACTGAAAACCTTAGATTGCTATGGTACAGTGTTTGCAGCAGTATTAGTATGTCATCTCAGTCACTGGACCAGGATGTCACATTTAAGGTATCAAAAAAGTCATATTTACAAATAATGTAAGATTCTATAATCTCTAGCACCCTCTGTTCCCCTTTCTGCCAATATGCTACCATTATGGCAGGAATGAAGAAAGACTAAGGACAATTTTGTATTTTTCCTTTGTTTCATGGATCACCATGGACAAAGAATTACGAGTGGCTAGCCTAATGATGATGAACCTCTGTATAATCAGGTAGGTTTGTCTTTGAAAAGCAGACATAAAGTTGTTGGTATTATACTTGAAGCCTTTTAAGTATGGCAAAAAAAAATAGATCTTTGGGGCTGTAATTTGGCAGTCAAAAAACCTAATGCAATCTTGGACCATGTTAACAGATACATAAAGTCCAGGGTATGGGATGTGATAGTGCTTTTGTATTATGCCTTTATCAGACCATATCTGGTATATTGGGTTCAGTTCTGGGTGCTACATTTTAAGAAAGACATTGGTAATGTGGGGAGTGTCCAGATGAGGGCAACCCAGGTTGCTAAAGAATCTGATACCATTCCCTCTAAGGAATGACAGAAATGAAAAAGTTTAGACAGTAGCAGATTTCAGGAGTGAGGAGGCATAATGACTTTCTTCAAGTATTTGAAGAAGAGAGATTATTGGAAGAGAGATTCGATTTGTTTTGATTGGTTTCAGAGGGCAAAATTAAGAATGGTTTACCATCAGGAGAAAATTCCTGGCAAGTAGAACTGTCCCAAAGAGGAATTGGCCTGCTTTGGTAAATAATTGCTTCTTTGAATTGAATTGAAAACTTGATAGCTAGTTATTTTTTATGTTATAGAGAGGGTTTTTGTTCAGGTATAGATTGGATCATATGGCCTCTGAATTCCCTTCCCACTCGGAGGCTCTGTGATTCTGTATGCTCTAAAGAATGGACTGGTCAAGATAAAATACTTGCAAACACTAAGCTAATTTCATTAATTTCTGGAAGATTTAAGAAAAATCCCAATGAAGGCAAGATTTACTGTTTGGGTAGAAAAATTTGTCCTTTTTTTAAAAGGCAGTTCTATACTTCTGTACTTAGTGGTTCTGTGGTCTCAATCTTGTGCTTATTCCCTCCATTATTGAGTATTCTGACCATCTAATCTTGTGTGGGTCTCCTCTAAAGGATTCAACAGAGAATCTGTCAAATTCAATTCAGAGACTTTACTCTAGATTTTTATTGTAGTTGTTTTTATTTCTTATTATAGTTGTTTTTATTATGTTTTCACATTTTATGGGCAACATTGTAACACTTTTATTATTCATTCCTCACCTTGCTGTATGACTAGCCCAACTTCTTTTGCATTTATAAAAATACAGAATAATATTACTTTAGCCACTGCTTGAATATGGATCATCTTTGTAAATATTCTTCAGCCTGTTTGTACATTATCACTGTCCATCCTTCCATTTATCTTTTGGGTCACCCATAACTTTGATTTTCTAGGGATTGTGGTATTGATAAACAACCATGAAATGTCACTTAGAGAATATTTGTGACTTTTTAAAAATTGAGTTTTTTTAAAGTAGCAGTAGCTTAATATTATTAAAAGTACCACACAGTGTCCAAAATATAATCTAATCTACTCTTCTCTTCCTTTGCAATCTTGTATCCAATTCATTGTCTATCTGTATTGCCTGGACTAGATATAAGATCAGTTGTACTAATTCAGTGGCTCTCCAACTTTATATCATAGTTTAGACAATAGACATTTCCATTTAAATTTCCTGTGTGAATTGTTAAGTCTAACTCCTTTGAGTAATTATCCCTCTCACTTAAAGAGCTGGTCAAGTACACATTCATATAAGACGCATTTGCAAATCCCTGAGTAAAATAGTAATCCACAGACTTCATATTGTATTTGGTTTTGGAACTTTTCCATCTGAGCTCATGGTATTCAAGTCATTCTCAAGATTAACGGACAGAGTATTATATAGATTCCGAAGGAGGATAAGGCCTCATCCTTGCCCTAGACTATCACAGGAAATTTTGTTAGTACAAAGTCACCTGATACCAGAAGGCTGACCCTCAGCCAACAGGACAGGATACCAAGCATACAAGATGCCAAAGAAAAATACATTCCCAAATATGCCTTCCTGATTTCTCAGGGGTTTGTGACCCAAGGGAGACAGAAACTAACATTCTTACATAAAGGAAATTTCCAGTGATCTCAGTAATGCAGTTATGATTTTGCTTAACTCTGAAGATTCACCTAAGTCTGAGTCATCTTCCAAAAAATGCCAGTGAAATGCTTAGTAGCAGTTAGATTCAGACTACTACTCTATACATCCCCATATTCCCATATTGCAAATGGCTTTTACTATCCCTTTCAGGTATTAATGCAGTTCACAGTTCTCATGTGTTGTATTATTCTTTCCAGATTACTGGTAGTAATTCTAACTGGCAGTGGCCACAAACCACATCTAGTCATCTGCATGAAAACCTTAAGTCAAGTTCATGCTCACAGGCTTCTACAGGGATGGTTGGGTTGCCCAAAGCACTGATACCAAAGGAATCAAGGCAATTTAATTTGGCTCTCAATTCCTTTTTTTTTTCTGTCAGTGAAATATAAATACACCTCCTTTTAAATTCTGCCTTACTACTTACTTTACATGTTTTCTTTGGTGTGATGATAGAGACCTAGAATTCAGAATTCTACTTCTATAACTATAATGCATCATATAATATCATGCATCATAGTTATCCATTTGTGTCCTTGATTGACCTGGACTACAGGTTTCATTAGATGAATTACTATATCTTATCTACTCTTTATCTCCCAGATTTCCTCATTCATTGTTCTACACATGATAACTGCTTAATAAATGTTTGCCTAATTGAATAGAAAAATTCTAATTTATTCATTTGCAGTGAGGGATAGGGCAACTAGATGGTACAATGGGTACCAGGCCTGGAGTCAGGAAGATTCATTTTCCTGAGTTCAAAATCTGGCCTCAGACACTTACTAGCTATGTCAACCTTGGCAAGACACTTAACCTTCTTTTCCTCAGTTCCTCATCTGCAAAATGAGCTGAAGAAGGAAATAGCAAACCACTTCCAACATCTTTGCCAAGAAAGCCCCAAGTGGGGTCATGAAGAGTCAGACACAACTGAAACAACTGGACAACAGTGAGAGATAGACCTTGGGCATGTCAGGTCTCCTCTTTTCTCTTCAGTTTTCTCATTTACAAAATTATGAAGTTGAATGCTATAGGTTGTAAAGTTCATTGCAGCTCTAAGATTCTATTACTTTATGATGGTGATCCTATGACACAATAATTCTACTTGCCAAGAAGACTGAAATACATATGTCCACTATTCAAAATACTGCTTTCCCAGTAGTAAGACACCTGGGAGGGTTAATCCATAATTGGGAAGTGACTTCACGACCATGGATTTCTAGAAGAAAAAAAAGGAGAGTTTGAAGTTCTTAAAGAATATTTTCCTTGAAGTGTCCTTTATGTGAGTTTTTAGCCCCTTCTTGCAAATTCATTTAAATTCTAACTCAGAAACAAAGCAATATTAATCCAAATTGATTTATTTTAGCTTTTATCCCAAATTCTGAATCCCTTTATGTTTATCCCAGAAGGGTCAAAGTACAAACCCCTAAGGGAATTGCCTTGCCAGCCAGACCAAGAAGTTTAATGTTTGCTGAATGGGAAATCCTCTTCTTCAAATAGTCCTGGACATGCCCTGATAGATTTGTCTTCAGTTGTCCTTTCTTTAAACTGCTTTATTTGTATTTATCCTTACATCACCTTTTTTAATATCAGTAGATTATCTCCAAATTGTATTAATTGTTTTTTAAATTGTACATCATGTATTTATCATCATATTGTCAATTTGTATATTTCATATTTCCCCTACAGGATTGTAAGCTCTGTGAAAATAATAACTATGCCTTAATTACATTTTTATCTTCTTAATCACCTAGTTTAATAAGTACTTAAAGGTCAGTGAACAAATGGAAGATCTTAATAACCGTAAGTAACTCAAAAATAGTGTTTTATGAGGCTTTATGAAGCTTTTCTCATGCCAGTTAACAAATTCTATATGCATTTTTTCATGCAAAAAAATTATACACCATATTATGTAAGATTGTCTGATCTTATATGCGGTATGGGAGTTCTTGTCACCTTCAGTCACAGGGTGCTACTTTTTAACTCGAGTATCTTTTCCTTGACTGTCCAGTTCTTATTGTGGGATCAAGATTTGGTAGCAAATTTTACTTTGAAGTCTAGATTATACAGTGATTCTTACATATTTTAGGGCCTCTACAAATATACCATTCTAAAACTAAAGAAGTTTGGCCTTTCTTGAGATTTGAATGAAACTGGAGGTACAGTTAATCTAAATGCATTCACGTTTGAACCAATCCAGGGATTCCTCTGAAGTAATTCCAAAGGAATCAATGGCAATTTAATTTGGTTCTCAATTCCTTACTTTTTCTGTCAGTGGAATGTAGGTGTGCCTCCTTTCAAATTCTGCCTTACTACTTATTTTACATGGTTTCTTTGGTGTAATCATCAAATGGCCCTTAGTCATGGTACTCTCCCATCAATCTTCCACTACTGAGGAATGGCCAACTACTTCTGTTCTCTACTCTTCATTTCCACTAACTAAAATTTATACTAGAACATAGCTGAAAAATACCTTCTTATGTGCTTATTGTTACACATAAAAAAGCCATATATAAAAATGTCACTAGGAAAATACTAAGGATTGTGCTAATATTAATAGCTAAAAGCATCAACTTAGCTAATAAGTTAATTAAAACATAACTCACTTCTCTATTTACCTTGGTTTTTGAAGACCTAATTTAAGGTGAACAATTGATACTAATTTGTTAGATGCAGTCTGGAACTTGAGTACAAATCAAATAGAAATAAATCTTTTAAAATTTTATTATGCATAAGAATAACATGTTATACTTAAAAATATATCCAGGTAAGCTCCATTCTGCTTTTCTGTGGGTAGAATATGCATTGTTCCACCTACAACAAAGTACTTTAAATGACCGATTTTTTCACAGAACAAAGTAATTGTAGTGGCTTGTGGCTTTTGACAGAGAGAACACCTTGTAATTGCCAGTTTCCTGGATCCAAATATAACTCAAGGTTACTGCCTAAAACCATAGTGCTTTCCAAGGATTCATAAACAACACAAGAATAATGCTAGTTTTCCTATAAATACAGAAGAACCCAGACTTACAAAGAACTTTTATGGATGAAACAGACAAACCCACACATTTCCTACAAAGGAATGAAAAAGACCACAGTACAGTATGGGTAGAACCAAGTTTCTCTTGGTGTAACTCTTGTCCTCATCTAAAATGTTCTGCCTTTGGAAGTTGTCCTTAAGGTTATGTTACTATTTTTTTTAAATGTCATCTAGTCTGTCATTCTTTTTCATTAATTGGATTGTTTAATCCATTCAGATTTAAAGTTATGAGTTAGATTTGTATTTAGCTCTGTCTTGTATGGATTTTTTTCAAGTGATGATTTCCTCCTTTTCTTCTGGAAACACAGCATTATGTTTGTTTAGCTACTGTAATCTTTTTTTTTTAATGGTTCCATTCTCATTGACTCTCTTTTCTCACCCTGACCCCCTTTTTTCTCTTTCTTAACTTCTTTTCCTCTTTCAGTTTTGTTTATTTATCTCCTCTTTGATCTTCTCTGGTTATATATTTCTTGCCCTCTTTTTTTCTTCAGTTGATCAAGTAAATTCTCCCTTCTTTTCCTTCCCTACAAGCTTATCCTGTTCATTAGGGTTTTTTCATTTTTTTGTTCTTTCCTAAGAATTTCTCTCATTCTCTTCATTATCCATCTTCTCTTTCTATTTACTCTAGACCTTCATTCTCTGATTCATAACCCCAGAAATTTAGCTGGTCACCCTTGAGCTCCACTGCTCTTCATAATATTGAAGGTCTTTCTCCTGATGGCTTACAAACCTTGCTATTTCTGAATTGCATCATTAAATTTAGCCATGGTGTCTTAAAGTTTGCATCTTTGGATGTTTTGGGGGTTGGAATTTTTTTCTTGGAGGCAATCTGTAAATTATTTCAATTTGAATTTCATTTTCTATGTTCAAAAGTTCAGGGTAATTCTCTTCTATTATTTTCTTCATTATAATGTTATGTTTTTTGTTTTGTCATATTCTTCTGAGAAGCCTATGATCCTTAGGTTGTCTCTGTACATTCCGTCTTTGGGATAAGTATGTTTTGCTTGCATAATCATATTTTCTTCTAATGTTATTGTTTTTTGCTTCTCTTTTTCTCACTTGTGCTTCTCTTCTGTGTATTTGCATTCCCAGTCGATTATTTCTTGTTTCTTTAGTGAATCTGCCATTGCAGATTCAAGTTTTTCTATTCTGCTAATTATTTTTGCTGTGTGGGACATAAATTTAGCTCTCATAATTCTTATTTCCCTTTTAAGCCACTTAAGAACAGAGTGTTGGACTGGAGTGTTATAGTTCCATGTTATCCTCAACATCCACAGTGTCCCCTGTTTCATCCGATGTTGGATCATTTTCCTTCATTTTGCAGTATTTAGTAGTAGCTGCCTGAACTCATTTACTAGATCTGGAGGTCATATTTCTTGCTGCTGTTACTGTTTGGTTTATCTGTTCATGTTCTCTGAGATTTGTTCCTCCTGAAGTCTTCTGTTGGATTCTTGGTGTCCTGTGGTTCATGGAAACAGGTGAAGTTACTTTATCTTTGGTGCATAATTTCTGTTTTGGAGATGTTTGAGAGAGAAGTTGTGATAATCAGAGAAAATGTCTAGTCCACCATTTTGTTGCTTATTTGACAAGGAACATCTTCAAAGAATATTTATTGCCAGGGCAAATATAATTATTCCCATCTTACTGGGAATTACTCAAGGTTATACAAGTTAGTAACAGAGCTGGGACTGTAATCTAGGTATCCACACTCCAGCAACAGTCTCCTTCCACTACACAGCACTGCCTCCTTCTGAAAGTCCATTTCTCTTCCCGTATGAACCTGCCAGTTCAACTTAGCAAACTTTTATTAAGTGCTTACTCTGCAGGGCACTGTGCTAAGAGTTAGAAGAGACATAAAGTTTAGATAAGAGCTAGCCCTTGCTTTTGTGAGTTCAAAACTTAGTCATAATGGAAAACAAGCCCATTAAAAATTACAAAATAAAATCAGTCATTATCATTTCTAGTCAACTTTTCAATAATAATTTTCATGCTACAACAATTTTTCCTTTGTTGGTTTTTCAGAGCACCAGTTTTCAATGTTCTCAGTCCAAAAACTTTCTTACTTTCCTTTAGTTTTCAAATGATACATTCCACTTACTCTTTTCAAACAACTTTTTTTAGTAATCTTCTCATGAAACTTTTCACTGAGATTTCTTTCAAGACATTTTGGAATTAGTTATTATTTACTCTAGGAACTATGATTATATTATAGTCAGTTCATTTATATACTCTTGTAGTTAAAAGATCATAGATCTGTCTACAACATCTCCAAGTGGTCATTCAGTATGTACTTAAGAACCTCTCAGGATGGAGCTCCTGGGATGGCCAGTTCCAATTTTGGACAGCTCTGATTCATAGGTTATGTATTTATATTGAATCAAAGATTGCTTCTACAACTTTACTCCACTCCTGTTTTCTCTGATGAAAAATAAGATATGTCTTAATTTTTCTATATGACAGCTCTCTAAATGCTTGAAGACCATCTTCCCCCTAAATATCTCCCTGAGCTAGCATTCACAGTTCCTTCAGCTGATCATCAAACAGCATATTTTCTAATCCCTTCATCTTCCTGACATTCTCCTTTGAGCATACCTTAGCTTATCAATATATTCTTTTAATATATGACACCCATGATGGAATGCAGTAATCTGGATATGGTTTAGCTGGAGCAGACTACTGTGGGATTATAAACTCATGTTCTGAACACATGCTTCTGTTAATACAACCTAATGTTGTATTAGCTTTTTGAACCACCATTTTGACCCACTTACTGCTGTTCAGATATTTTTTCCCACAAATTTTTATCTAGTTACGTCTCCTCCTATTCTGTGCTTTTGTACCAAAGTGTAGGGCTTTATGTTATGTATTATACTTCATCTAATTGCTCTAACCCTTTTAGCATCTACCTAGTAGCCTAATAGTTTTATCACATGAATATAGCTCCACTGCCTGTTGTGTCTAGTCTGTTTCTTTTTTTTTTTTTTTTTTTTTTTTAAATACATTTATTTAACTTTTTACATTCATTTTCACAAGATTTTG
>CM053770.1:140328875-140501205 GCA_028658325.1 Potorous gilbertii
CCCATTTGTCCCCTCCCCAATACACTGGACATTCTAATTACCCATATCACCAATCTGCCCTCTCTTCTATCATCCCTCCCTTCCCTTACCCCATCTTCTCTTTTGTCCTGTAGGGCCAGATAACTTTCTATTCCCCATTACCTGTATTTCTTATTTCCTAGTAGCAAGAACAATACTCAACAGTTGGTCCTAAAACTTTCTGCTTCCTAATTGGAGAGAAAGAGGTGAAGAGAGAGTGGAAGAGGAAGGATAGGATGAAGAGAAGGAGGAAGAGAGAGAAAAGGAGAAAGAATGAAAGTATTATTATTAATATATATGTATATACCAGATACATATATCAAGGAGAGAGTTCTTTTCATCATCTATTATATAATGCTGCTGCTTTGGCAGATATGAGATGGCACAAATACCTCCTTTCTATCCTTTCTGCATATAATGGCTGAATATGGCACCATTGACCAGCTATAGTCTCATAACACTTCATTCTTTTTCTATCAGCAGTGCCCAAGTTGTCTTGCTGCTGCCTCCCTATCAGTGACTATCACAGCCTCTTTTGGATTGAGCTACTCTCAGATAAAGACCCTTCCCTTCTTCCATGCTCTGTCTTCTGAAGCTAAATAGAGCCTTCCTTACTTTAAGGAACTTAGTACTGAGCACTACCACAGGGACAATTACAACGGGCTAAAATAATAAATGGGAACAGTTTTCATAAGATTTTAGACATCTTAACAGTTTATCCTGGTCTTAGATATATGTGACTGGGCCTTACTCTTCTCTAGTTTCCTCTCTTACCTGACTGAATCCCCTCTTCCAGATGTTGTCTTGGAATCCAGATAACCTAATCTTGGTTGAATGGTAGGCAAAGATTATCTAGCTTTAATTTTGGCAAGACTTCTACACGTCTTCACCTTTCTAGGAATCTACTTTCCTAACCTAACTCTGGATGTAGAAGCCTGTACCATACAGTGCCTTTAGCAGGTGCCCCATTTTCTGTTCTCTGTCATTCTGTTTTCCTCTCTCTTGGGCATCAAACATAGAAGGATCTATTATCTCCTTCACCCCAGGCTTGTTGACTATAGACCAAAAAAAGGAGTCCCATTCTAGAGCCCTGACTTCTTCGATAAGAAAGAACTTTTACTTATTTGTCCTCCTATGACTTCCCAAGCTTCATGCTTATGATGATTAAAAAAGTTCTAAGACACCAAGTTTCTGGGTAAATTAAAATCTGTTTTATTGACTACATCTAGAAAGCAGTCAAGAAAAACAGACTTATCATCCCCTTGGCAGTCAAAGTGAGCGAATTTGCTGAACCTTTGATATTTATAAAGTTTTTTTTAAAAAAGGGGTGCTCCTGAAGATGAAAATCGATTCTTATTGGTCAACAAGTAATGGAGAATGAATGCTATAATGGGAGCTGGGCTATATTAAAATGAAGATCACCCATTTGGATCATCCATGTCTTGGTCAAAGAGATTTCCATGTCAATTGTCTGACAAAAGGGAGGATCCACATGTCCTGAGAACTGTCTGAACAAAACACTGAACAAGAGTACGTCCATTAGCCTAAACTTAGAATTTCTTTTACTGTCTTTGACTAGATCTTAGCCATACTGGCTAGGTAAGTCTTTTAGAATGATTTCCTATACCAGTTGACTTCTAGATGAGGAAATAGAAAAGGGGGAAAAACTTGGACCTAATGCAATAATTAGATGTTAATACCAGATTTCTTCCATGCTTTTATGCAACTTACGATGCACACTCTTTTACCAGTGAAACTTTGTAACTCTAGCCTTAGAAGTTTTCTGTTGCTCTTCTCTGTCCTGGATAATTTGCCTAAAGTAAATGCATATACACTAGACAGATGGAACAATGATTGTCCTGTAGGTGAAATTTTGGTTTTGTTAATGTCACCATCTATAACCTTTCTTTACTTCATTCACCAACATGCATGCTCATGAGTGGCCTCTCTCCTTTCAATGTCAGATATCAGCTCTCATCATGGGAAAGGAAGTGCAGAAACAGAAGCTGACTCTCCCTTCCAATAGTCAGCTTATCTTCTTAGTCTCTCCCCAAATTTGCCTTATTTTCTGAAAAAAACTTACCCTCTCATTTCACAAACCAGAAACATCTTGCTATTGATATACCCTTCTTCCCTGCAAGTGCAGAAAACATTAGTTTCTCTGCCTTTGGTCCAAAGTTCCAGAGTTGTTGTTTTTTTCTTTCATATAGTCTCTCCCACTATGACAGGCTGAACAGGATTCTACCATAAGGAAGCCTATTCAAAACTGTATCACACCTTGGCCCTCCTCTGGGTCAGAGACGGAACTGTGGTAACAGTTACTCCCTGGAAACCCTGAACAATAGTCAACTTTCTCTGGGCTAACTGTGTGTTCAACTTGAGTTTGTCCCTTGAGTTCGTTATCTTCTGGTGCTTTTATCTCATTATTGGCTAGATGTTATCTTCAAATCCAGACTAAACTTATTCATCTGTGTCCTCCACTTCTCCCTAGTACATTGACCTTGCATTGAACTTACAAAAACCTTCATAAAATCAACTACAGAAACAGTGTGGTAAAGTGGAAATAATGCTGGTTTATTGACAAAAGTACATGAGTTCAAATACTGGCTTTGGTATTTATAACCTGTGAGATTTTGAGTAAATTGTATAATTCTCTTTACTATTGTCACTTCTGAAATTGAAAAACTAGACTAAATGATCTGCAAAGTCCCATCTACTGTAGCTCAAAATCATATGATCCTAACCCCTAAAAACTTGAAATTTGCTCAGAAGTCACAAGAGTTGTGGTTCACGGGATGGTTAGAAGTAATCTTGGATATCTGTGAAATACCTACCTCTGTAGTTTACTTTTATAGCTATTATGAAATATTTTCATGTATGTTAATGTGATTTGTAAAATATGAGGATCAAGTGAGATCAGTTATGTAAAGCACTAATTGATAAGTATTTTATTGAAAAAAGATGAATTGTTGCAGTTGTTATCAATCATCTATGTCATTTCCTGTTGCTTAATAGTACATACCTAAATCATGGAATAGGTTGCTCAGTAGCTCAAGGAAGGATAATACAGTATGTGCAAAGTTGCTTTAGTCAAATAGGCTACTTGGGGGTTGCTCCGGCATGAAGTCAGTTCTTGGGGAAAAATATGGACTTGCTATGTGATTTCACTGATTCTGAATAAAGAAGCATTGCTCTTTCTTCTATTTGTGCACATTATGTTACACTTCACTGGTTCATTTACTTTCCAGGCCAATTAACTTTTGTCAGATCCTCCCTCCTGAGTCATGTCTTCAAAGTGTAGCTGTTGTGTATTGTAGGAATTAATTACTAGATGGGGCACTGTTCTATAACCACAGACTGAACACTTTTCCCTGGATAACTGCCTGGCAAATTCATGCACTGATCATGAGAGGGCCCTGGCTCAAGTTTGTGGATAGATCATCATAGATCCATCTCTATCATGATGATAAAGCAACTCAAAGTATAGTCATACCCCATGAGAGTGAATCAACATCAATTTTTTTATACAAAGAGTAGCACATTATTGCATAATTGGACTACCAGTTGCAGAGGTTCAGATTACACTTTGTATATTGGGAGTCAAAGGACCTGGGTTTTAATCCTGACTCTCGCCATTTTACTATTTTTTGTCACCATAGTAAAGTTACCTCACTCTGCTGGTCACCAGCTTCCCCAGCACTGAAGAGGCATTGTAATGTAATAAACATCCTATTGATTTGGAATTGTAGGACCTAAGTGTGAATCCTTTCTGACTGTGTATGAAGTTGGTCCTAGGCAAAATTAGGTACTTTCTTATTTACCGTTCCCCAACTCCCATGAAGAAAGACAAGATAATTCTGGAGCATGGACACCTTAGAACCATAAACTATTACAGAAAGAGACCTTAGAGATCATGTAGTCTAACTTCATTTGATAAATGTGGAAACTGAGGCCAAGAGAGATGAAATGATACATCAAATAGCTTGTTGGTAATAAAAGTCGGACTTTATCCTAAGTCTTCTAATTCCACTTTGCCAGCTGTATTCTTGTTCCCCTGACAAAAAGTGGGAAGACCCAGCTACTCCAGTTTCTATGAATTTTGGGGATCATCTCATGCAAGATTGTGCCTGCCTTTTTTCTTTTCTTTTTAATAATATTTTCCTAATTACATGTAAAAATAATTTTAAACATTCTTGTTTTTAAATTTTGAGTTCCAAATTCTCTTCCTCCCTCCCTGAAATGACAAGCAATCTGATATAGATTATATATGTTGTGCTTGCCTTTTCAAAGACTTTTCCCCTTTTATTGGGAAGAGGCAGAGAGAGAACTCATCATCAAATAATTTCTTATGCCATTTGTAGGCAGAAAAGGATTTATTTTCCATTTCATCAAGTTTGATTTATGGGTAATGATTTTAATTATATTTAATGATAGTAATGTTTATTATATTTTATGTTTAAGTATCATCTTGTGTGAAATAAGTTTATTAATTTTTTGGTGGTCCCTAACCTTCAGTTTTTCCATAGTTATTGTCTCTAGTCACATGGTTTCAACTAACTATTTTTAGGATTGCACCTACATAACTCATGGTGCAAACAGAAATATTAAGTTAAGCATATTTTAATGATTTGCATGAAGACATAGAAGGGTGCTTATCAAATTAACAAATAACAAAAAGTTAAGGGAAATGAGTTCGTTGACAGAAAAAGAATCCCAAAAGACAGACTAGAAGGACAGACTTGTTAGGACAAGATGAAGTTAATTAAAGATAAATATAAATACACTTAAAATTGTCAATTATTCAAGAACAGAATTGTGGCGACTGAGCATAACAGTTAACATGACTTTTTGTATTTTTGAAAAATTAAAACAAGTCAACAGTGTGACCTAGCTGCCTACAAAATTAATGCAATCAAGGCAGAGAGTTTGCACTGTCCAGATGATCTTAAATGGCAGCTATGCTGTGGTGGAAGATAACCTGCAGTGAATCTCAAGAGACCTGGATTCTGGTTCTAGTCTTAACACTGCCATTAGCTTTCAGGGTGACATTGTCCAAGTCATTTCATTTCTATTCACCTGTTTCCTTATATATAAAATGAAATGGTTGGACTAACTCAATATCTTATAAAAAGTGAATGTTGAAAACTAAAAATAAATTTAAAAAACAAAAAATAGTTATCAATAATAAAAATATTTACCTCAATTGTCCTTTCCAGTTTAGATAATCTAATGGTTCTATAGAATTTTCTGTTCAGTTCTTAAGACCGTATTTTCAAAAAGGGCACATGGCAAACTGACATGTTCAGAGAAAGGTTTCTGTAAGTTAGAGGTTTTAAAGCCATGCTGGTTTATTTATCCTAGAGGAGAGAAAACTTAAAAGAAACATAGTGTTTTTAGGTATTTGGAGTGCTGTCATATGAAAAGTTTAGACTTTTTCTATATAGCTCTAGGAAGCAGAACAAGGTAGAAGTTACAGAAACCCAGATTTGGACTTAATTGTGTGAGGAAAACAATGTAACAATTGGAGATGCACAAAATGTTTTACAGGGCTTTCCAGTCTAGAGTTCTACTTGCAAGTTGACATCAAATAATTAAATTATTTCTTGCCACACCTGTATCTCCCCATCTTTTCTGCAAGACTAGTATGAGAGATTTTGTAAATTTTTTGCTAAAATTTGGAAAACTCTATCTACTAAATTCCTCTATCAATTCTAGTAACCCTATTTAAAAAAAAAGGTTTGTCTGGCATGGCCTATTCTTGATGATGCCATTATAACTCTGTTCATTACTTCCTTTTCTAGATTTTCACGATCATTCTCCTAAGAGTATATCCTAGAATTTTACTAGTAATTAAAGTCGAGCTTATTGCCTTTTACATAGACTCCAGGATTCTCTTTCCTTTTTTGAAAATAGGTAGATTTTCCCCTTCTGTAATCCTGAAGTATCTCAGCAGGTCTTCACAATCTTTGTAAGATCACTGACTGGCAATGATTAGGTCAGCAGCAAAATTTACCAGTTCTTTCAGTATTTTAGAATGTAGCTCTTCTGGTTCACCTGACTTGAATTTACCAGGAGAAGCTAGTGGTCTTACTTTTCTTGACTTTTGATTCTCTGTTAGCTGTTTTATTTTTTATTTTTATCCTTTTCAGGACACTGGTCATTTTCCTTGACAGAGAAAAAACAGAGGAAGAATTAGAGTTGGGCAGTTCTGCTTTTTCTCTGCTTCCTCTTGTCTCATCTTAAGCTGTGGTCCTTGACTTCTCATGTCCTAATCTTTTCCCCAAAGTAGCTTAAAACAAAACAAAACAAAATATACATATGCAACCTTTTTGCTTGTCCTTGACAGTTTTGGCTTATTCTAAACTTTGACATTATTGATAAAGTTCTTATAGAAATCATGCCATGCTTTTGTATCCATCCTTCATCACCTGTCCTCACTTTCAGTTTCTGCAGGTTTTTTTAAAAAAATATATGCTGATTGATTAATTCCATGTACATTCACATCATACTCTTTACAGAGTGTCTCCTTTTCCTTCCCCATCACACTTAGCTCTCTTTGTACCTTTAGAATTTCATTCCTGAGTGATTCTAGGCTGACTTCTCCTATAAAATATTATATCACATAATCCTACCTCTCCTTTGTCTGAAGACTTTGAATTCTGCTTTCTAAAATCAAGGATGCACATAAGAATATGTTCAATTTTCCTCTAATCCATTACAAATTCTAAGATGGCACAATCATTTCCCTCCAAGATTTCTTTCATTTCCACTCCAGAAAACAGTTCTTCCCTGTGAGTGAGAATCAGATCTGGCACAAAATTCCTTCTTATTGTCTTACCTACTATTTGAAAGATGAAATTATCCTTAAGGCAAATCAGTTCCTTATTGGTTGCTTTTCTTTTCTCAGAATAAGAGCTCTAGCATATGTGTAGATAATTGAAGCCCCTCATAGTTTATTATGTACCTGTGACAGGCTTGTTTTTGGTTTCTTGCATTCTATTTTTTCTTTCATGTCTTCTTGATCGTTAGCATATTCCAGTGGCAACATTGCTTCAGTATCTCCTTCAATTTCTCTCTTAATTATTATCTAAATATTCTTCCAGAGTCAAATTTTAGTCTCATTTTTTTCATGAAGTCAATTTTTTTTCACAGTTTAGAATTTCTGGTTCTTTCTTGTTGCCTGTACTTCATTCATTTGTGTATAGACATCTGACACAATTGATTTTATTACTAAGTCCTTTCTTGTATGTTTGCTTGGGTTTTTAATCCCTTCCTGGGAGCTAGTCTGTTATATCTAATTTGGTGTATATATGTAGGAACCACAATGTGGAAAAAAAAAATACACTGGAAAGTAGAGCACTCAGGAGGCCTCCTATCAAGTCAAAACTAGATTGAAAATGATAGACTCAAAAGTATGAATAATTTGTGTTGTTTTAACAACATTAACATATTTGAATTGTCCCACTTTATTAAGCATAATGAGTACCCGGTACTAAAGTGCTAGAGCCATGTCCCTATGATTTTACAAGAAAAACAGCTTTGACACTCTATAAGGAGATTTAATTATAAAAAGTAGTGAAACAAAAAAAAAAAATCAGTGTGCAAAACCAATTTGGAGTAATACATTTAGTTGCTTCATTTGAACAAGTTCACCTCCTATCTTAACTGAAATGTCAAAGGATATTTTTCTTTTACTGGTACCATAATGTGTAAATAAACTACTGATACTCATGAACCCAATGGTATATAATATACAGGAATATTATATTTATATACATAATCCACAGTGGTATATAATATACAAAAATATTATATTTATATACGTAATCCATTGGTCTAGGCTAGTAGTGTCAAACTTCAAAAATGGGGGCCACTAAACTATATATAAGGGTCCCTGTGGATCACATATTGACTTAGAAAACCGCGTATTAGCAATACCTATGTTCTACTGTATTTTTATTATTTATTTTGTTAAATATTTCCAGTTACATTTTAATCTGGTTCTAGCTGCATTCTGTAGTATTGCGGTCCACTTTGCATCCATGTGTTTGCTATATCTGGTCTAGAGCCTTTACAATCTAGTCTCTTCTTTGGTTCAGCCGTCTTTCCCTAATCAGATTCTGCTCTAGATAACTTTGTCTCCTCATTATCTTATGAATGTGATTTGTACATTTTTATCTATATGAATGTTATTCCCCCTGGATCATCCTCTCTGTGTTTTATTCTTATTAAAATCATATCAGTTCATCTTGGCCCATGTCGTATCACTGATATCCTGTGAAATCTACCCTACTCAAGATACATATGAAGTAATCCTTCATCTAAGTTTCTAAAGGTCTTTGTCCTTGTACTATACATTTTTAATATACATACATACACATATATATGTGTGTATATATATATACACACACATATATACATATATATGTATATATGTATATATATATTCCCTTCTACTTATCTCATTCACCTAGATTGCAGGTTCCTAAGGTTCTAGAGACCATTCAGTTGAATGTTATAAATATTGTGCTAGTCTTTGAGTACTTCAAAATGCCGAGTACCTGAGGTTTTACAATGTAGGAACTCTCTGTTAATATAGATCACAGTTCAATCTATAACTTAGAGTCTTAAAGAGTTTTCTGAGGCATATAAGCATTCAGTGTTGTTCATATATCTACCAACTATCAAATGTAGTTTATGAATCCAAGACTTTTTGAATCCAAGTATAGCACTGTCTACTACAACAGCCCACTTCCCTTAAGGTGAATGTAAAGATAAAAAAGACACAGCCTCTGTCTTCAAAGAACTTAAAATACCATAGGAAAGATAAGACTTACAGAATCAAATAGAACACAAAATAAAATATAAATACAACAAAATTGTGTGATAATTCTAAGAATGACACTGCTTTTGTTTAGGGGAGACAGGGAGAGCTTCATGGAAAAAGTGGACTGTGAGCTAAGCCTTAAAATTTTCAGTAGACAGAGTGTGGGTGGGATGAAGGAAATTACATCCTGATGGAAACAGGAAAGTACAGGACATGTTCAGGAAATTATATGTAATCTAGTTTTGTCTATGTTAAAACATATGCCAAGTATATGAGGTTATGCACTACTGTACTGACAAGAGAGGTAAGGTGGAAGCTGAACTGCATAGAACCCCAAATAATCAAGGCAATACCTAACCTTTAGGCTTTGTTCAGTTTTGCATTTGCATTTCTTCATATTCTTCAAAGTGCTTTGCATATAATAAATATTCAAATGTTTGTTGGTAATGATGCAAAGAAGTGTCAGCATTAGGAGAGTTTCACTTAAGTAATCAGAAAGAATTCACTACTGATGAGACATTATTGTCTTTATTAAGTATCAGTATAATCCACTGCCAGTACTCATATTTTATTTTTATAGGCTCTTAGATTTCAAACTGAAAGGAACAGATTGATAGTTATTAAGAATAAACATGTAATTGATGAGTCCAGGAAGGTTCCACTACAGCAGAGTATCTCTCCAAGGATAGGAGATAAACATATGAGAAGAGTAAAGGAAAAAATTATTGGAATAAGCACCATTGTGTTTGTAGTTGCAATTGCTATATGATTCCATAAATTTTGAGGCATAATGAACTCTTTCAAAAACTTAGAATAGCAAATTAAATGGCCAATAATAGTTGCCTTTTTCTCTACCGAGGCCATGTGTGACCATGTGTGACCCAGCCTACTCTGACAATAGGATGAAAAGAGAACCTGAGTAATATCCAACGGATTAAAAAGGGCATTTGAGGATTTCGGTCCCCTGACAAGATAAACTAGTGGAAAAAAACTGGGTCACTAGGATGGACTGAGCAAATAAACTGAACCATCCAGAATTAGATTAAACAATAACCAGGAACCAAGGCAAACTAAGAACTCAGGTGTTATGGAAGTTTCCTTTTGTACCCTTGTCTTTGTTTCTGCTTAGCTTTCCTAGTAAATTCATTCAATCATCAAGTATTTATTAAACACAGACTATGGCAGATTTGGGTGTTGGGGATGTAAACCAAAATATCACCTACTCTAAAGGAGTTTGCATCTTATTAGGGAAAATATGTATTCATAATTTGGGGAACAGGATCCTTTTAGTAAATAGGAGGATAGGGAAAGTCCTCATAGAGAAGCTGGCATTTGAGTTGAACTTTGGAGGGAACTAAGGATTCTAAATTGAGGAGAGAAAGCATTCCTGGCATAAGGGATAGTCTCTACAAAGGCACAGAGATGGAAGACAGAATATTGTGTATTAGAAATAGCACATAGACCAATATGGCTGAAACATTGAATACCTGAAGAAGAGTGGCATGTAATAAGCCTGGAACAATAGATAGGAGCCAGCTTGTGAAAGACCTTAAAAGTCAAATGGAGGTATTTGTGCCTTACCTTAAAGGCAATTAGAAACCACTGAAGCTTTTTGAGTGGCATGGTCAGACTTGTGCTTTAGGAATTTCACATCAGCAGCTATATAAAGGATGGATGGGAGAGAAAAGATTTGAATCAAGAAGGCTAATTAGGAAGTTAATAGTCCAGGCAAGAGGTAATGAAAGCATGAATTAGAGGCATAGCTTTGTAGATTGGGAGAAGGGAAAGGATTTGAAAGATATCATGAATATAAAATTGATAAGATTTAGCCGCTGGTTGTGTATAAGGGGTAAAGGAGAGGAAAACTGAGGATGACTTTAAAGTTGTGAACTGTGTTTTGGTGGACTCTAGAAGAAAGAAGTAGTACAAGAGGAAGTGATCTAAAACAAAGGGAAATGTATCATCTGCAGAATAGAGAGTGGGAGGGTTAGGTAGAATTGCAACTTGAAAGGGTTGGTATGTGAAACAAGTTAGTTCTGCTAGGGGAGAAAAAAGGAAAGAATGATGTTCAAGTCTCCAGACTGGCTGGATAGAGTGCTGACAGCTGTCCTGTAACTAACTCCAAAGGAAAATGAGGTTGAAAACTGGCTTGGAAAAGATCATTAACATTCCCTCTTCCCCCTACATTTCTTCCATGTTATGTTTGTGTAAGATTAATAAAGTGTTATCCTTGAATAGTAGGCCATTGGTGGATTTTTGTTCTCTGTTATTAGCAAATTTTCCTCTACCCCTCATAAAAAAACATGGCACATTTTCCCTGCCTCCATTCACATTTTAAAAAAACAGGAAGGGCTATGATGTTGGGCCCAATAGTGCATATAAGTTGTGTTTGTAGTTAAAGGGACAGTATTGTAGTTTAACGTTATGTGCCTTGCAAATAGTAACTAAATGTGTGTTGAATTGAACTACTATTGTGATACATATGAATGTTTTAAACTAGAATTTGACAATATTTCTATAAAGATGTGTGTACATTATTATTAATAATAATACATTATTATTAATAGAGTAGAACTCCTTTGTGATCTGTCAATGGAGGACAGGGGTAACACCTTGTATAAACTATATTATGATAAATGTACATAAAAGATATGATTTGATACAATGATGCTACTTTACATGAGTCAAAAATTACAATTCAACTCCTATACAGATCCCTTGAACCTTAGAAAATAGAACGTGTTAACAAGTTCTCAACCCTCCCATTGTCTTTAAATGGCAATGTCCCATTCTATGTCACTTTGAAAACTTTTATGGTGTGATTTGGCAAGAGCCTGGAAGAGGGAGGGAATGTCTTTCTAAGCAACTATCCTTTCACTGTAGACATTTTGTGTCAGTAATAAGAATTCTACCCTGCAAAGTATCTCCATGTATGTTCCCAGAATCACAAAATGTACAAAGTCATTTCTTTCTATATTGCTTATTTACACACTATGTGTTGTCTGTTCAAAAACTGCCGGAATATTTTGTCACAGATGAACTATGTATTTTGATTTTTTTAAAAATTTTATATCAAAAAATGAAATTTTATTTTCTAAACACTGCATTTTAAAAAATTCATCTTGGCTATCAGTGACTTCTGTCTCTATATCACATCATAGTTTTATTTCCCTATCTTGGTATTTAAAAAAGAGAGATGAATTAGAGACAGAATGGTATAAAAGAAAGGACCTGGATTAAAATTAAACTGCTACTGGTATGACCTCAAGAAAATCACTTAAATCCCTCTCCCCAGGTCTGTTTCCTTATCTGCAAATGAAAGAATTAGAAAATAAGAAAATTAAGGTCCCTGTCAATTCTATTGATGATTGGAAGTCAGAAAATAGGCTGCAAACTCATTATTAGTCAGCAGTGACACAGCAGACAAAAATGCTTCTGTAATCTTGGGCTGGGACTTTAGGTTCTCGGATTAAGAAGGTGACAGTCTCTGTATTCTACCCTGGTCAGACAACAACTGGAATACTGCATTCACTTCTCAGTGCCTAACTTAAGAAGGACACCGAGGAACTGGAGAGTTGCTCCGAGAGTAGCCTGGATAGTGGAGAGCCTTGAATGCATGTCCTATTGGAGATTGTTGGAAGGAACCGGAATGCTTAGTCTGGAGATTAGAAGTATGATAATTTGTATTTAAGTGCTTGAAGAACTAACATACAGATTAAATTCATTCTGTTTGATCCCAAAGGGCAAAAATCAGGAACAAATAGTAGAATTTCAAGGGGTCAAATTTAGACTTGAAGTCAGGAAAAACTTCTTAACAATTAGATCTGAAAGTGAAGTGGTCTCTGGAGATGCCCTCTGGAGCTTTGCAGAGAGGTTCAATCATCAGAGATATTTGAGTGAGGAATTCCTTCTGGATCAGAGTTCCAACTGAGTGGCTGCAGAGCTCCTCTCTAATTCTAAAGTTCTGTGACTTTGAAAGTCAGGTAGAAGTTAAACTTGGAGTGAGAAAAGAGACAAAGGTCGGGACAAGGTTCTGGAGCTAATGAATGATCCAGCTCTTATTTCACTAAGTCAGTTTTGGGTGGGAGGTGTAACAAAGGTGACTTCAACGTCAGTTTGACATTCTGCTTCTCCTCGTTTGCCTGTCTCGGCTACTACTCTTCTATAATAAGTGAAGTTATTTTTTTTTCTTTTGTGGGGCAAGCTAAAAAAAGGATACATAAACTTCAATACAAACCAAGGTATTACATTTCCTTTGTCTTCCTCAGACTTGTGTCAGTCCCTATGAACACTTGATTCAGCCTCATATGGTCCATGAACATCACAGACATCATACCTTCCACTATGGTTCCTCTGTCTCAGTATCATTTACCATCTGGTGGATGATAGTACCTGATTGAAAAGAATTCAGCTTCTTATATACAGTCAGACTTCTGCACACAGAAATCATTTAATATCTAATTGAATTGAATGTAGTGATGTTGTTAGGATGATAGTCTGACCTTTGGGAGTATTTATTACTATAAAATCACCAGTTGCTGAGGAAGGTATGAGTACCAAGGAGGGGAATGCTAGCAAATTATGAGCTGCTGACAGAACTTTCCCTTGCTCCCCATCACATAGTCATAGGATTATCTCTCTACAGCTGGAAGAGACCTTAGAAATCATCTAATCCAATCCCTTTATTTTACAGTTGAGAAACTAGGATTAGGCATTTTACGTGACTTGCCAAAGGTCACACTGAGTTAATGATGGAGCCAAACTTTGAACTTGAGGCCCCAAATTTAGCACTCTTTCCACAGTACCATACTGCCTCCTTTCTCTCATTGAAAAGGGATTTAAACTTTCTCAGTAATTTCTGGGCAGCAGTAAGGAGTCTAATTATTCATTTCCAAACTGAGCCAAGATTGTTTTCTTTGGGAATATTGGAATATATACCATTGTTTCAGATAGTTCACATAATAGAGCTATCACTTCTCCATCCCTATATACCTTAGCCACAGCATTACAGCATATCACACCAAGATGTCAATAGCCTTGTGTAAGTCTTTGCAATGTCTTTATCCTCAGATTACCTTTCAGACCAATGGTCCTCAGTAAAGATCTGGTCCAACTATTATGTAACAATATTCTAACTAAATAGCCATAGTGACAGTTAAGTCCAATACTTTTAATACACAAATACAATAATAGTAGTTCAGCAATATCACATAATTTCAACAGCATTTTGAAACAATAGAATATTTTTAAATCAGCTGTTCTCGTCTAGAAAAGTAGTATCACAAAACTTTGCTATACAATTACAGCCTAGGAGAGAAAATTTCAAAGAGAAAAATTTCAGTGGATCCCTGCATTTCTAGAACATACAAACACAAAGATCCGAGATGAGCTCCCACAGATCTGGCTTCCTGGGGTCTCCTGTGTGGTCTTCTAAGTTGTTTTACAGGGCCACATACTGTTAGAATAATCATCCACTCAAATCCATAGCTCACTATCCCCCATTAGTGTTTCTTGTACCAAATCAAACCAATTTGCCATGACTTCTAATCAAAGATATTTAATCAAGTGGCATAACAAAAGTAGAATTTAAATAGGTATTAAAACATTCTTGTTTGCCCCCATTCCCAAATGATTGCCACTTTCACACATGTCCCCTCAGGAGTACTCATCTCATTTCCCAGATAAGTGCTCTGTCTCATCACCAACATAATAGGAAGGAGATTACATCAATCACTCATAGGAAACTATGAGGGTATATGATGCTGAGCTTCTCTTTATGGAAACAAGCTGTTCACTGAAACCCCAGGCAGGTTCTGAGCTTTCTGGCTCCTCAGCACAAGAACCGGAGAAGATGCTAGAGCTCAGAACACAGTCACCATTCTCTACCCATCTCTTCCCTGGCTAAACCCTATGTTTTACCAACCCTGACTCTCATTCTTCTTGAGACTATTTTTTATCCCTGTAACCTAATCTGTGTACAGCACCACAAATGTTCATTGAATAGCTGTCTTAGAATTCTTCTCAAGCTCACAAATATGATAAATGTGGCACTTGGCCTCTTGCAAAAGTTTTGCTAAACCTGAGCTCCAAGGTTGTTTAAAATCCTCTGTCTCTGGGGAGAAACACTCCTCTGGTGGGAGTAGTGTAAGAATAGAAATTTGTTTAGTTGCAGACATATCATCCAGTGGGAAAGGGAAAAAAGTGGAAAATAAACTCATCAGGGAAAATAGAAAATGGAAATACTCTCAGATCCAATGCTTCCCAGAACTCTTCTCCGTTGACATTTTGTTTATTTAAACTGCTTTCATAAATAATGAACAATCAGCTATACAGTGTTATGCTTTTATGTGAGGTCATAATTAAGCTTCTTTCTCTAATCCATGAATAAAACCTTCTGAAAGGAAGAAACTTCCCTGGAGAGAATTTGGGAATCTGGAATGATATGCAATAATAAATTCATTCTAATTTCTCAAAATTAAGCATAAGCCTACAAATCTTTTTATACTAAATTTCCATAATGGGTCAATAATGACACCATCAAGAGATTTCATTTCATTAGTGTTATGGGTGAAGATAGCCACATTTTTATCATACAAAGCTCAGTTGCCAAATATAAGAAGTTGCTATATGCTAAATTTTTTGTATTTAAATTGCATCATTTACTCTAAGATACTAATTTATAAATGAATGAATGAAACATTTAAGTGCTTACTACCCAAAGCAGTGTGTTTTAATTAAATTAATTAAATTTAAATCTCATCCAATAATATTTTCTATAATAACTTGTATTGTTATGATAATCTGCCCTAGCTTTACACATCTCTTACTCTCAAGTTATTCTCACAAAAAATAGGAAGGAGTAGGTGGGATCTACAGATGGAGAAATGATGTACAAAGAAATTATTCAAATTGTTCTAAATCAATGTGTTTGTTATAGGCAGAGCTAGGGTCATTATTTAGCTCTCCAGCTTCTAGTTTGGTAGTTGGACCCACTAGTCTGTATTGTTTCCCTTAACATAATAAGGTAAATTCATTATCTTCATTGTCAGTCTTTCCATTTGTTCAAGAAAAGGTATTCTTAATAAGATTTCCTGATTGAGATTTGTACAACCACTCTTTGGGTACCATTCTTATTTATGCTCTCAGTAAGGAGTCCAAAATAATAAATGTGGTGCTTTGACTTTCTTTGAACATTTTGACTGAAAGCAAAACACTTAAAAGGAAATGATGTTCTTGTACACAGATTTCATTACTTTGCTTCAATATTCCCTAGAGCGAGTGAAACATTAATATACTAAGTCATCCCTAAATTGAAGTCTTGTATGTACTTAGACATTATCTCATGGTTTTAAAAGAGGCAGCATTGTTTTAAAATCAGGGTTGGCAAACTATGATCCAGGAGTCAAATCTAGCCCATCTTTTTTTTGCATGTCCTGCTACCTAAGACTGGCTTTTCCATTTTGTAAATATCTAAGGCTACAAAATATTTTATTCTAAAATGTAAAAACCTTTTGTAGTTCATTGGCTGTACAAAAGCAGGTACTTGGCTGAATTTGACCTGTGACCCATGGCTTGCCAACCCCTAATCTGGATGACAAAGGCTGAATCTTAGTTCCTTAGCTATAGAATGCTACTCAGCTCCACTTACTTTATTGTTGTTTTCAGCAATTTCTTTGGCCACTGGCAAGAGTCATTTTAGTAGGCAATAATTCATAAATCTCAGTCAAAAAGAATCATCTTCAATAATAATGTCAGATTACTGTTGTGCAGATCTGCTTAAGGGCTTTCATAGCTAAGATTTGAATTTTATCCTCATAGCATTTTTGTTAGGTAGGGATGGGTAAGTATTATATACAAATAAAGAAGATAAGGTACAAAGATAAGATACAATGTCCATTGAACTTGGTTATTCACCAAGTGCATTCACTGCATAGTATAAGGAACACTTAGATATTCACATAATATCTTGGTTTTGGCATCAGACATTTCTGGCATTTCTCATTAATCCTGATATTAAACCTGATAAAGACCTTTGGTTTACTTTCAGTTAATTGGCTCAATTGATTTAATTTAGGCCACTTTAAAAACCTGCACTACAACTGGATTCATTGTCTGACATCATGATTTGATTTGTTAGGAAACATAAGATCCTGTAGTCAAGATGAAAGAGGAGAAAACACCTCATGAAAGTCCTACAGTTCTACAAAGTGAAGTACACTTACAAAGTGAAGTCCGTGATCTTGGAGGCCAGCCAAAGGAAGCAAATGGGTAAGGGCATCACCACTAGAAAAGTCACACGAGAAATATTGACTAAGTTTGGAGAAGTTAGAACCAAGCGATTGAACTGAACTACATATGGGTGTGCTTTTTTTTAAGAACCAAGTAAATCAATTTGAAATGTACTTGAACTCATGAATTTTCTAAAATAGTAAATTGTGTTTTGTAGAACCTTAGTATTCCCTATAATGTGAATATGTTGTACTTGAGACAGTTTCAGTGCTGGTGATATCTTCTCTTTTATGATAATAAATGTAAAATGATTCAGATATAAAAACTTCATATCCTAAGAACTGACATATAATACACCTAAATTTTTCCAATCTCCCTTTATTGTTAGAGGGTATCTTGGGCTGGCATTTATGGATTCCATCATTATACTGAAAGACCAAAAGTGTTCCATGATTGTGTTAGTTTGGAACCCAGTAGATTTGAAGCACTATTCTCAAACATAACAAACTAACACTTTTATAAAATTTGAGTTCTTGGTTTAAGTAGAAATAAGGACATCTCATCAGTTATACAGTGGTCATACTAGATCCTATACTCAGTTGTTAAATGACGAAATAAATTAATATCTTCACATAATGAGCAAATGCAACTTGACATCGAAGGAAATTTATACATCTCTCTGCAACAGCTTATCCAAAACTAGAGGCAGTCCAGAAATTTCCAAGGGTCTTCTGAGGACTTATTTTGCTCTTTAGAAACTGTTTTAAGTTTATCCAATATAAATTGTCAAAAATGAAAGTCTATAAAAGATAACTACTACGCATTAGTGTTATTAATAACATAACAATTACCTTGGATTCTTAAAATGTCAACATTGATTTCAACAAGTTAAACTATTATTTTCTGATATTCACACACATATAACATAAACATATACATGTGTGTGTGCATGTATGAGTGTGCATATATATATGTAGAGAGAGAGGGAGAGTTAGGTACATTATCATTATTCAGTATAACTGTTGACTTTAAACTAGCTTGTCGTAAACTGGTCTTTGATGCCACACCCAGTGAATACCAAGTCTTAAAGATTCTGGGTCTGTGAATCACTGGATTCTTGTAAATAGTGTTTAATTCATTTCTATCTTCTGACATTCAGAGACCCTGAGGTCACTTAAAAGACCACAACTGTTCATATTACTAATTCAATACTTCCCCAGTTATAACAACATTGAAATACTGGGTTAGTCATTTTTTTTTTAATTTCTCTACCTTAGTATTGAAGTAATTACTTTGACAAAGTCAAAACTAACAGGAAATAGATTTCTATATTATAAAGGAAAATGTTTTTGAAACATGAGGAATATTTTCATCTCTGCCCTAGGAATTCAGTGCTGAGATCAGTGTAAGGTTTGAACAATGGACTGTATTGTATAAGTCCATTGCTGAAGCAGTTAAGCCCCTTAAATACTATGTGTCCATTAAAAATGTCTTAAACTACTTAAGAAGTGAGAAAGCTCAGAAACCTTGTGCCAGCTTTCCCTGAGTACAGCCTTCATGGATACTTGTAGAAGGAGTTTCTGTTTTATATATTCATTTTCCTTCGAAAATGTTTTGTTTTATTGAGGGAGGAAGGAAAAAGGTGAGACATAAAATAAAAATGACACGACCAACTTGTCTGTAATGAAATCCAAACATGAGGAATTTGGACGAAGGAAAACCTGTTTCCTGCTTTCTCTGACAAACATCCTTACGTTGTCCCGTGTCATTCCATTTGACTGAGGCTGAAATAGTCTCGTATCTTGCCCCTCAGCCCCCTTAATTATCAAAAAATTTTGCCATCGTGTTCTTTTGAAAATTAAAGCTTTGCTTATAGATTTGGCTTCCTAGGCTGTCAGATATTAAATGTTAGAGTGATTGCTGAGTGTTTTTCATTGTAAGGGTTTCAAAGAAGTTTGAGACTAGGACTTAACCATTCAAGGAAAGCATGGTGTGGAACTAGTGTGAGTGATTCGTAGACCCAGAATCTTTAAGACTTGGTACTCACTGCGTATGGCATCAGAAAGACCAGTTTACGACGAGCTGGTTTAAAGTCAACAGTTATACTGAATAATAATAATGTACCTAACTCTCCCTCTCTCTCTACATATATATATATATATATATATATATATATATATATATATATATATATATATATATATGCACACTCATACATGCACACACACATGTATATGTTTATGGTATATGTGTGTGTGAACATATGTACCTGTACATGCAAACGTATATATGCATAGTAAATACAGAGTTGGTCTTAACAACTAGTCAGACTTAGTTGCCTCTACTCCATATTGCCTGTGTACCTCCAAGTCTCTTACTTCTGGTCTCATTGCTTCAGACAATTCTCTAAGATTATAAAGAATGCAAAGAATGTGCTAACCTCTATTGGTAGAGGAAATTTCTTCACTGGGAGTTCTACATTCCACTAAAATCACAGTTCCAATCCTGATCTTTATGCTTCACATGCACCTATGCACATCTACATATGTCTATGTGTGTGCCTACATATGTATATGTGTTTGTGTGTATACATGCATATATATAGATATATATATATATATATATATATATATATATATATATATATATAGATATATATATATCTGCATACAGAGAGAGGAAGCAAGCTTAATGTTTACAAACCACTTCCATACTTTCATTTCCGCAGTCCTATAGAGAAGGTAATGGTATAGGGATGCTTATAATAAAAATAGAAATAAATAACATTAACGTGGTGTTTTAAGTTTTTCAAGGGCTTTGTAGGCATGATTTCCTTGTATACTCACATTGTATCCTGAAAGGCAGGGGCTGTTATTTTCTCTATTTTACTCACAAAAAAACTGAGTCTCAGTGTAAGTATCTTAGGTTGGCTATAAATTCTGCAAGATGGTACACTCAAAAAGTGTTGTACTTGAACCCAAAGGAGACCTGGGTTTGAATTTCGCCTCTTACAATTTGTGACCATGAACAAATTATTGAACTTTGCTAGGCCTTACTTTCTTCTCACTTAAAATGGAGAAAATAACACCTGTGCTACTTCCCTTACAGAATTATCGGTAGGACCAAGGGAGATCATGGAGTTAGAACAGTAGATCAATTTTAGCCATGATCATAGGACTTCTGCTGAAGTTACATCTAACTTGAAAGAACAAAAATTGTGCCATATGGATCGCAGTGATGGCATGATAAAGGAAATAAAGATACTTTGACCTATAGCTTAAGGAGAGCATCTAAGCAAAGGGTAATAAGGGGAGAAGCTAGTTATGTCCCAGTGGTGGGATAGAGGCCTTTGCATCTGGAATTTTTACAAGCTTTAAGTTCAATAAAATAAAGTAAATCAATATAAGGATGTATTTAGGGAGTCTGTTAAGGAGCAATTGCCCTGAGGGCGTAAGGAAAAGGCTTTGGATCTCCATGACTGTCCTTAAAAAATAGAGTTTTCAAGAGGTAACTGCATAAATGTATGTGTTCCCAGTGATAAAAGTACTTTGAAATTCTCAAAAGAGTGCATGGATTTAAAGCTGGAAAGGACCTCAAAAAATCCTCCAGTTCTGCTTTCTTCATTTTATATTATACTAATGCTCATGCATTAGTAAAGTTAGTACAGTCTTTTTAAAAACCACAAACCCTTTTAGCTATGTTCACTAAAAAATTCAGTAAAATAATAATAGTACTTAAAATGTATTTCTCCCTTCTACATCTATATTAATTGAGATAACATATGTAAAGTGCTTTGCAAACCTTAAAGTACTATAGAAATAATAATTACTATTGTGGTTAGAATTATTATTTGTTCATCCTTCTCTCCCTCTTACACAGAAAAGGTATTATTTAAAAACACTCACTTGCATGTAGAATGTGTAAGTCAAAAGTAATTTCTGAGATAAAATATGTTATCCTTATTAACACATAAATGTTAGTTAAATTACAAGGATTAAGTTAGAGGAACATGTAATAAAACAATAACAAAGAGTTTGATTCAGATTTCCAAGACTGGTAATATATCATAAACTGTGAAGTATATGCTTAAAAGAAAGCTAAATATTACTGATATTCCTATTCTATTTTATATTAATTTCCTACTTTGATGACTGAATCTGTACCATTTTTTAACACAGAAGTGAAGGAAAACTTTTACACAATGCAAACTTGCGACAACAATCCTCAGTCCGCTTTTCTTCACCATATTCATCAGAGCCATCAAGCTATGACGTAACACTCAAAAGCTACGTGTCCAGCTCTTTAACTACAGGGTTGACTACATCTTCAACTGCACTAAAATCTTCTACAACATCTTCGACAAATGTTCCCAGAACTGACAATATGAGTAAGCATGACATTAAAAAAAAAGAAACAAATTTCAAAGAAATTCCATGTGTGGATGGCAACCAGAAATGGCCATGTCTTGATTGTACCTAATAGAAGACTGAGAATGATATGATATGATATTCTTATACCATTTCCTGAATTATCTTCATGAGTGTCTTTGGTTAAAACATTTTAGCACCTGGTAGCTAACCTATTGTTAAAGATGAGACTTTCTAATTTTAGCTAATCTAATACTCAGAGTACATATATTACTAGGGCTATATACTAAAACTTTCAAGCTTAGTGGGATCTGTAAGAACTTGTGCTCAATTGATATCTCCTTTGAGAACAGTGATATCTCTACATGTTACCATAAACCATGAGAATAGGGTTTTTGGCGGAAAAATTTTTCCCTTACAATTCCATTACTAAACTTCTCTGGCATCAACTTCTGCATTCCAATTGATAGAAAATCTATTGAGTTTTTCTACAGATACAAATCAGTGGTAACTGTATTCTACCACTAGGAATTTTCAAAGAGGAAAATTGTGCAGATATTGAATCAGATTCTGCACTGAACCACCTTAAACTTAAACCATTCTAATTTGTATTTCTTTAATCCAGAGGTGAGGAACCTATGGCCTCGAGGCTACATGTGGCCTTGTAGGTCCTCAAAGGCAGACCTCTGACTGAATCCAAACTTCACAGAACAAAATCCCTTTAATAAAACCTTTTAAATTTTATATAATCAAAATGATTTATATTTCTTAATGCTTTCTATATCTTATTTGATCTAAATTCTTCCCTTATCCATAGATCTGACATGCAAACTATTCCATGGTCTCTTGATTTGCTTATGGTATCACTCTATATGTGTAAATCATGTGCCTGTTTTGATTTGATCTTGGTATACAGAGTGAGATGTTGGTCTGTACCTAGTATCTGCCATACTGTTTCCCAGTTTTCCCAGCACTGTTTGTCAAATGAGTTTTTGTTCCAAAAAACTGGATCTTTGGATTTATCAAATACTAGATTACTATAGTCCTTCACTATGATATATTGTATACCTAATCTGTTCCAATGATCCACCACTCTGGATCTTAGCCAGTTCCAGATTGTTTTTGATAATCACTGCTTTGTAATCAGAGTTTGAGATCTGGTATGGCTAGACCAACTTCTTTCACAATTTTTTTCATTAATTCCCTTTATATTCTTGATCTTTTGCTCTTCCAGATGAATTTTATTATGATTTTTTTAGCTCTGTAAAATAATTTTTAGTAGTTTGTTTGGAATGGCACTGAATAAGTAAATTAATTTAGGTAGAAATGTCATCTTTATTACATTGGCTTGACCTACCTATGAACAATCAACATTTTGCAGTTGTTTAGATCTGACTATATTTGTATGAAAGGTATTTTGCAATTGTGTTCATATAATTCCTGGGCTTGTCTTAGCCGGTAGACTGCCGAGAATTTTATATTGTCTACAGTTATTTTAAATGGAGTTTCTCTTTCTATCTCTTTCTGCTATGTTTTATTGGTTATATATAGAAATGCTGATGATTTATATGGCTTGTATCCTGCAACTTTGTTAAAGTTGTTAATTATTTCAAGTAGCTTTTTAGTTGATTCTCTAAGTACACAACATATCATCTGCATAGAGTAATAGTTTTGTTTTCTCATTATCTATTCTAATTCCTTCAGTTTCTTTTCTTCTGTTATTGCTATAGTTAGCATTTCTAGTACAATATTGAATAATAGTGTTGAGAATGGGAATCCTTGCCTTACCCCTGGTTTTACTGGGGAGGCTTCTAGCTTATCCCCATTACAAATAATGCTTGCCGATGGTTTTCAACAAATATTACTTATCCTTTTAAGGTGAGCTCTATTTATTTCTATGTTCTTCAGTGTTTTTAATAGGATTGAGTGTTATATTTTATCAAAAGTTTTTTCTGCATCTATTGAGATAATCATATGATTTCTGTTAGTTTTATTATGATAAGGTCAGTTATATCAGTAGTTTTCCTAATATTGAACGAGCCCTCCATTGGTAGTGTATACCCCACATGGTCATAGTCTATGATCTTTGAGATATGTTGCTCTATTCTCCTTGCTAGTATCATATTTAAAATTTTTACATCAATATTCTTAATATTCTTTAGGGAGATTGGCCTGTAGTTTTCTTTTCCTGTTTTTGCTCTTCCTGCTTTATGTATCAGCTCCATATTTGTGCTGTAAAAGGTATTTTGTAGAACTCTTTTTCAAAATAGTTTATATAGTATTGGAATTCATTGTTCTTTAAACGTTTGGTAGAATTTGCTTGTGAATCCATCTGGCTCTGAAGATTTTTTCTTAGGTAGTTCATTGATGGCTTGCTTGTTCAGTTACTTTTTCTAAGATTGTGTTATTCTATTTGCTCATCTGTTAATTTGGGCAATTTATATTTGTGTAAAGATTTATCCATTTCACTTACACATATTTATTGGCATATAATTGGATAAAATAGTCCTAATAATTGTTTTAATTTCCTTTTCAATAATGGTGAATTCACTCCTTTCATTTTTGATACTGGTAATTTGGTTTTCTTCTTTCTTTTTTTTAATCAAATTAACCAATTAGTTTTACTGGGTAGTTGTTGTTGGTGTTGGTGTTGTTTTATTAAGGCAGCTTCTAGTTTTATTAGTTCAGTGGTTTTCTTTTATTAAGCAATTTTCAATTTTATTAATCTCTTCTTTGATTTTCAGTATTTCAGTATTTGCTATTTAATTGGAGATTTTTATTTTGTTCTTTTTCTAGTTTTTTTGTTGTTGTTGTTACATGTCCAATTCATCAATCCGTTGTTTCTCTGTTTTATTGATGTAAGCATTTAGAGATATAAATTTTCCCTTAAGTACTGCATTGACTATATCCCATAAATTTTGGAGTGTTGTCTCATTGTTGTCATTCTCTTTAACGAAATTATTGTTTCTATGATTTGTTCTTTGACCCACTCATTCTTTAGGATTAGATTATTTAGTTTTCCAATTAAATTTTAAATTTCTACTACCCCTTATTGAATATAATTTTATTATATTATAATCCAAAAGGTATATATATGTATGCATTTAGTATTTCTTCTTTTTTGTATTTGATTGTGAGACTTTAATGCCCTAATACATAGTTAATTTTTGTACAGCTGTATGGCTGAGAAAAATGTATATTCCTTTCTGTTCCCATTCAGTTTTCTCCAGAGATCTATCATATCTAAGTTTTCTAGAATTCTCCTTAACTTTTTTCTTAATTAATTTTTGATTAAATTTCTCTAGTTCTGAGGGGAACTCTGTAACTCATTTAACTTCTCCTTTAAAAATGTAGATGCTATACCATTTGGTGCATATATGTTTAGTATTGATAATTACTTCTTTATCTATTATAGTTTTTAGCAAGATATAGTTTCTTTCCTTATCTCTTTTAATTAGATCTATTTTTACTTTTGTTTTGTCTGAGATCGTGATTGCTACCCTTTTTTTACTTCAGCAGAAGCATAATAGATTCTGTACCAGCCCCTTATCTGTATGTATCTGTGCTTCAAATGTACTTTTTGTAAATAGTATATTGTAGGATTCTGATTTTTAATCCATTCTAGCCATCCCCTTCTATTTTATGGATGAGTTTATCCCATTTAGCTTTATAGTTATGATAACTGTGCATTTCCTGTATTTTCCTCCACCCAATTTTCCCTTTGCTTATCCTTCTCTCTCTCTCTTGTCCCTCCCCACAAGTTCTTTATTTCTGATTGCCACCTTCCCCAATCTGCCTTCCTTTCTATTGGTTCCCCACACCCTTTCCCTTTTCCCAGTTCATTTTTATATTCCTATAGAGTAAGATAGATTTCTATATCCAAGCAAGTGTGTATGTTATTCCCTCTTTGATGAAAGTAAGGTTCAAGTTTTGCATGCCACCCCTCCACATCTCCTCCTCCACTGTGATTGCTCTTTCATACCATTTTTGTGAGATAATTTACCCCGTTCTAACCCCGCTTTTCCCTCTTCTCCCAGTGCAGTCATTTTTCTCATCCCTTGATTTTGTTTTTTTTGAATATCATCCCACCATAACCATCTCACACCTATACTGCCTTTCTACATATACTCCTTCTAATTGCCCTTATAGTGATAAAGTTCTTAAGAGTTATACCTATCATCTTGCCATGTTGGAATATAGAGAGTTTAGCCTTATTAAATCTCTCCTGTTTTCTCTTGTTTCTTTTTCACTTTTTTGTTTCTTTTGAGTCTTGTATTTGAAGATCAGATTTTCTATTCAACTTTGGTCTTTTCATCAGGAATGCTTTTAAGCCTTTATTTCTGAAAATATTGATTTTTTTTCCCCCCTGAAGGATTATACTCAGTTTTCCTGGATAGGTCTGATTCTTGATTGTAATTCTAACTGCTTTGCTTTCTGGAATATCATACCCCAAGCTTTTTGGTTCTTCAATGTAGAAACTGCTAAACCCTGTGTAATCCTGCCTATGGCTCTGTGGTATTCAAACTGTTTCTTTCTGGATACTTGCAGTATTTTCTTCTTGACCTGAGTGCTTTGAAATTTGGCTTTGATATTCCTGAGAGTTTTCATTTTAGGATCTCTTTCAGGTGATATCAGTGGATTCTTTCAACTTCTATTTTGCCCTCTTGTTCTGGGATATTAAGGCAGTTTTCCTTGATAATTTCATGATATATGCTGTCAAGACTCTTTTTTGATTATGACTTTCAGGTAGTCCAATAATTCTTAAATTATCTCTCCTGGATCTATTTTCCAGGTCAGTTGTTTTTTCAATGAGAAATTTCACATTTTCTATTTTTTTATTTTGATTTTGTTTGTCATTTCTTGATGTCTCATGGAGTCACTAGCCTCCACTTGCCTAATTCTAGTTTTTAAGGAATTATTTTCTTCAGTGAACTTTTTTATATCTTTTTCCCTTTTTTGAATTTTTTACCAACCTGTTGATTTTTTCATGATTCTTTAACATTACTCTCATTTCTTTTCCCAATTTTCTTCTACTTCCCTACTTTGCTTTTTAAAATACTTTTTAAGCTCTTCCAGGAGTTCTTTTTGAACCAGAGATGAATTTATATTTTATATTTTTATTTATTTTCATATATTTATTTATATATGTATTTTATATTTTTATATATATTTATTTATATATAAATTTATATATTTATATATAATATTTTTATATATAAATATATATTTGTATTTTATATATACTTTATAATATTTTATATATATTTTATCATATTTTATATTTTTAATATATATAATATATTTATATATAAATTTATGTATTTTTATTTATTTATTTTTATATATAAATTTATATATTTATATTTTTCCTCGAGCCATTTTTATAATGTTGTCCTTTTCTGAGTTTGTGTCTTTATCCTCCCTGTCACCATGGTAATTTTCTATAGTCAGTTCTTTTTTGTTATTGTTTTTGCTCTTGTTTCTGCCTATTTTCTGACTTTGTACTTTTACGTATGAGCTAGACTCTGCTCCTTCCCTGTTCTCAGCTGCTTCTGCCAGGGTTCAAGGCCTTGATACTGGCTTTTACTGGGCTTCAGGATCAAGTTGCTAGCTTGCTCTGGAATGGGGAGGCCTCCCTGCTGGTTTGTATTGGGGGTGAGACCTCTCTTTTGGCCTGCACCAGAGGTGGGGCCTCTCTGCTAACTGATCCCAGGGATAGGGTCTTGCTGTTGGCCTACCTCAGGGATTAGGTCTCACTGTTGGCTTGCTGTGTAGATGGGGCCTCTCTGTCAGCTCACCTCAGGGGCAGGGTCTTGCTGCTGGCCTTCCCCAGGGGTGAGTCTCACTCTTCGACTGCCCAGGGGCAGTATCTCTTAATATTGGCTGGTGCAGGGGCGGAACCTCACTACTGGTCATCAATGTGGGCTTGGTCTTGCTGGTGGCTTGCACTGAGGGTGGAATCTCACTGGTTGCCTGCATTGCAGGTGGGGCCTTGCTGTGCTGGTGGTGTAGAACTGTTGACTATGCTCTGAGCTGCTGGCCTATACAGGGGCAGGGCCTCACTGGTGGATTGCCCTGGGACTCAGAACCTTGCTGCTGGGCCCCCTGTGGTGTGACTTGCTGCCCTACCCCCCAACCTCCATGAGACACACCTTTCCTGTTGTGTTGGTAACCTGCTTCCTCACTCCTAAATTGGTTCTGGGGTATTCTTTGGTGGGGAATTTGGGAGGGCCCCAGGGAGTTCCTGCCTTATTCTACCATATTGGTGCTAGAAGTTCCAGAAAACTTCCTTAAGAAAAGAAAGGGAGCAAAGCTAATTTAAGATTTATATTTGGGAGGGCAAGTTGGGACAGACTGGCTACCCTCCCTTACTTCCCATAGCAAATAAAGTTTTATTTGCAGACATTCTGATATATTTTAATTTGAAAGAAAAGAACTGAGATGTACTACTGCTTCTAATCAATAATGTTTTTGCTTAGTAGCACCAAAATTTCAGGATGATTATTCTTCTAGTGATATCATTTATATGAACCAATTATCCGCAAGATATACAGTAACGTATCACTAAAAATATTCATTTACCAGATGTCACTTCATAACTTCAGGTTTAAGGCTTTAAATTCTCATTGAGGAGATAGTTTTATATTGATCATAAGAAATGTGAATTATATAATGTTGCATTATAGTCGGGAAAAGTTGTAAATTACTGCTTTTTTTTTCTTCTTTTTATCTGTTGGACTCTTGGGCTCTACTTTCTTTGAAAAGTTAGTGACAGCCCCAGCCCCTCTGTCCCTGTGCTCCAGAAACCACACATTGCAGTCTTTACACCTCAGCCCAGTATGTTAGGAGATGGGGAGGACTACTTTCACTCTTTGTTCTTGGACTCAAAGAGACGTCTCAGGCTTTCCGGATTCCCAGATAGAAATAAAACTTTGTCTCCAGATGATGCCAACATATCTAAATCCAGGTACATGTTCTTGTTAATTTAAAGTTTCATTCATGTGATTGCAGTTGAACGGAGAAATTGGCAGGAAATTGACTTGAACCAGAAAGTTCTCATTTTTCATTGTCAGTGATTTATTCCGTTGCCATAAGTTATATTTTTACCTCTTTTACAAAGCAGCAAACTGAAAATAAATGGTATAGTTTAACTTGATAAAATATGCCAGATTAACCAAAGATTAAAGCAACAACAACCTAAAGTACAGGCAGTTCAGTTGTCCAAGGGCCACTTATCTAGTTGGTGGATTATTCAGACCCATTCCTCTCCTTATTTTACTGCTCTTTGGCCTTTCTCACCTTCTTGATGCTTGTAAAAGTGACCTAAAACAGGAAGAGAGAAAAGTGGCCTTTTTTCAAACCACTGTAGTGTTATGATTACTAGAACTCTTATAAAAAGTTTGATCAGAAAGGAGATTGAAATGATAAGAAATAACATCAGCCATATCAAATAAGGCCTGATTATGTAGAACCTTAAATTTAGATTTATATTGATTCAGATTTAATGTGGTAAAAAAAAAAATAGTATGCCACTAACAATTTCAAAGCATGAAATGACATGAATAAATTGATGTTAAAGGATGATTTTTTTCTGTCAGTGTTGTGCAGAATGGATTAGAGGAGAAGAAAGATGAGTCAGAAAGGCTACTTTATTAATCTGGTTTCAAGGAGGTAAGAACATGGACTAGGGTGGTAGTGATGAGAAGAGACAATGAAAAATGTGAGCAGTGTTTCAGAGGAAAAATGGACAGTATTTAGTGATATAAGAAGAAAGAATCATAGATCACTTTACCATTTCAAATCTGAGTAAGGGAGAGAATGCTGGCAACATTGATAGAAATTGTGAGTTTAGAAGAGGAAATACTAGTTAATTCTGTTTTAGGACATCTTAGTTTTAAAGTAGTTGGAGATTTCAAATGAGAATATGGGAGTGAAGAGAAAACTTTGGGAGTTAACAGTATAGAGATAGTTAACCATAATTATGGATGAATTCTCCAAGGGAAGTCATAGAAAAAGAACAGAGGGCCAAGGGCTGAATACAATTAAAGGTTATATTGCCAAAGATTTATTAATCTTTGGGACAGTAATGCAGACGTTTTCATAAACTCCAACCTATGTAAATACCCAAAGAATGGAAGTAACAGGTTTGATATAAGTTTATTTCAGGTGAGATGCTAAAAGCTGTGTATCTGTGGACAGTTATTCACTCTCCTATCTCAGCATCTATAGAAGACTTACTCTTGGCTACATCATTCTTGACTTAGAGTACCCCAGGTCAATTGTGGGAATTGCTTTATGATGTTGGATCTGTTTTAGTTCAAGATTGAGAGTACAGGACAGAATGTTCTCTGGAGGGAAGATTCTGGGTTCCCTCTTGGAGAGGTGAGGATGGAGGGATGTGGTCAGGAAAAAAGAAAGGAAGAATTGACAGGAAGGTTAGGAGACCCCCCCCACCCACGCCAAGGCTATTGCCCCATATTAGATGGCTTCTAGATCTCCATGGTAAAGGATATCTTCCCATTCCCATCAGCACCCCCAAGGTACTAGGTATGTTCAGATAGGGAAGTAAAGCAAGACTGTGACCGGAAAGGGAAGCAGAATACAGAATTTTCCTACCTATTCTAATTCTTTAGACATTTGAGACAAGCTGACCTTGTATGGATCTCTTAGGGCAGATATAATACTCCCAATCTCACCATTAGTGAGACTGAATAGATCTTCTACCAAGTGCAATCTGAGCTCATGAGGAAGTCTTGATCAGTCAACTGATTGTAAGTTTTAGGCAGGTACGAACCACTGGAGCTTGAAGACAAATTCCAGGTAACAAGTCAACTGGTTTGCCATTACTTACAGAATAATGAGAAGCATCTAAAAGCAAATTAAAATAAGATTACTAGCATTGATCTGTCTTGGAAAACCTACCTAAAGCCAGAGCAATTAATGCAAAGGTGGCTATTTTACAAATGAGCATAGTAGCTGAAACATTTTAAGTACTTCATTATTTTCCATTCAGAGGAAGAATGTTAATATAGTTATTGCTCTCTTATAAAAAGTAAAAGATGGCATGTTTATAGGGAGAAAGGAAAGATAATGCCATCATGGTCACCCAGTTATATAAAGCTCTCACTGGTGCACACTATGGGTAGGGTTGCAGAGTTAAGAGGAGGGCACAAGGTTACCTGTAAGAGTGCATTCTCTTAACCTAGCATGTGTATGTGAATTAAAAAGAAAGGGTAATTTAGAAGTCTGCCTGACAAAAGATTGGCCCTATCTTCATATGTTGAAGTATTTGTCAATTTGTGAATTATTTCCCCATAGATTTAGGTATTTTTTCAAAAGGAAGGCAATTGAAATGATTAATTCTGAAACTTAATAGAGAAACCTCTTGATAAAGTAAATTATATTCAAACTTAATAAATTAACAGCACTTTTGAGCAATCAGAGGTTTAAGAAAAAGCATACATATCAATTAACAGCGTATATGAGTAATTAAAAAGTAGGCAAGGCATTATAGTGGCTTTCTTATCTGTTTAAATACACAATTTATAAATTACTGGCTATTATCCTGTGGAGAAATAACGAAAGCTTGTATTGGAAAAGGGAAAAAAGAATGTCTTATAAAAAAACTTCACCAAGATGTTAGCATTTATAAAGTAAAAGAATGGAATATGTCTAGAGAGGCATGTCATGATAATGAGTGTTCTCTTTCAAGGAAAGAAGTAGGTAGGCATTTAGTTTAATAAAAAATTGACTATACCCAAATACTCCAAATTCGATAGATAGATAGATAGATAGAAAGATAGATGATAGATAGACAGATAGATAGGTAGGTAGATGTGTATACATATATATGCTATGTGTGTACATACATTGTGTATATAACACTGACAAAAAGTAAACAAAAAATCTTATTTGTATCTCAGATCAATAATACAGACTCACTTCTTCTCAGTGTTTGTAAAAATGTACTTAAGTCTTTCTTTTGCATGATGAGATGGTAGGAAAGATCACTGAGCTAAAATAAAAATCCAAAGATTCAGTTTCTAGAACTGGTACAACCAACAACTCAATGAAGGATTTAGAGCAATTCAAAACTTCTGAGCCTCTCTTTCCTCATCCATAAAATAAAGAGGTTGGACTAGGTCAGGAATTCTTAACCTTTTTTTTAAAGTCATGGACCCCCTTAGCAGTCTTTGAAACTGTCTGTGAAGTTCTTCTCCATCCAGAATAATATTTTTAAATTCATAAAAGAAAATATATAAGATTACAAAAGAAAAGTAATTATATCAAAATACAGTTATTAAAATATAAAAATATTTTTCAATCCAAGTTCATGGATCCCATAAAATCTCCCACAGACCCAGACCCCAAGGTTAAGATAACTAGACTAGATTAGATAATTAGATAGATAGATAGACTAGATAATTCCTCCGATACCTTACGTATCTTAAATCCTCATTCTATCAATCTGTTATCCTTTTTTTCTAGATATTATACTGTGAATCCCACCAAATAGTAAGGCGTATACTTTGAGTTGTTTTTTCATCAGTAGAGTGGAGTTTTGTTTTTTTTCCCCAGATTATCCATGCTTCCCCACACAGGCTATGTTGGAGGTAGAATCTGTAGCCAGGCAAGAGATTTTCTTTTAGTGGAAAACTCTCCATCCTATGAAGCAAATGGCTTATGAAGTCACCATTTGGATCTTATTAGCACTACCTTCTGAACAACCCAGCTGAACAGTTTAGACTAGGGAAAATGTCCTCATCTTGAGAGGGTAATTTCAGCAAGTGACTCAATCCATCACAACCTGATCAATATTACCTCTCATCAGGGTAAAAAAAGGTAGATCAGTTTGTTATTTTTAGTTTTTAAAAGAGTAATTCAATAAGAGAGATGGCAGCTTTGACTTTTTTAAAGTTCATTGTCCTGACCCTCTTTTTACCCTATAGGAGCTGCATGGATTAAGATAAAATAAGAAGAAATTTTCAAAACATTGATTTTATTAGTATTCTCAAAAATAAGTGTCATAACCATGTCACAGATAAATATGTTAAAATACAGATATCTTGGCTGAGATCATGTCATAAACCTATGGAGTGTTCAGAAAAAGACAACTTGTCTTTCATTAAAATTCTTATGAGAAAATCAGTCTGGGAAATTTTCTAGTGATGATAAGCCTAATATTGTGAGAACTGACAATATACACCTCAATACTTTGCCATTGTCTCACAAAGAAATCTGTCAAATGTTTATGCCACTCTATAACTTAATTTAAAGGCAGCTAAGTGGTACAGTGGGATAGAGTGCCCAACCTAGAGTTAGGAAGATCACAGCTTAAAACTGGCTTTGGATACATGTTGGCTCTGTGCTCCTGGGCAAACCACCTAACCTATTTGCCTCAATTTCCTTATATGTAAAATGAACTGGAGAAAGAAATGCCAAACTACTCCAAGAAAACCCCAAACATAGTCATATAAAATCAGTCACAACTAAACAATAACAAAAAATTATTTTCCACCTATAGCAAAAATATTTTATATTTGTATGGATTTCAACTTTAAATTTTTTCATATATATTTTCTCATTTTCTCATCGTAGCAGCTCTGAAATTGTTAGGATAGACATTATTATCTCTATTTTTCTTTTTGTTTTATTTTGAGAGGTAGTTGGGTTTAAATGACTTTCCCAGGGTCACACAGCTAGTAAATGGCCAAAGATGGATTTGAACTCAGGTCTCTTGACTCCAGAGTCAGTGCTCTATCCACTACCCTACCTAGTTGCCTCACTCCCCTTTTTCAGATGAGAAAATAGACATGAATGAAATATTTTAATGACGGAGTTTAGGCAGTTTCCTGACTTCCTACCCCAGGCTTTTTCCAGTAGAGTACAATGCTTCCACTTTGAGGCTTTTATGCATAAGGAACTATATAACAAGAAATGAAAATGGATAATAAATTAAAATAAATATAATCGCATGTTCCCAAAGTACATGAGAGATAACAATTTTGGAAAGGAAAGAGTCCTAAAGAAATGAAGGTATTTGCCTGTTACCTAACATCAGCATCTGAACTATAACTAGATTCAAGGTCTTTAATATTATGTTTTGTCCACTAAGATCAAAGAATTGTAGATTTAGATCTGGGAAAGGAGTCATAAGATCATAGATCCCAACCTGAAAGAGACCTCAGGCCATTGCCTTCTTCCCTTCATTTTACAGTTGAGGAAACTGAGGCCCAGAGAGCTTGCCTAAGATCACTTGGGTGGCAAGTAATAGAGCCAGGATTTGAACCCAGGATCTAAATATAATGTTCTTTCTACTGCCACATGCTGCATCCCTATAATAACTCATTTTTCTTGGGTTTTTAAATAATCTACCAGCATTTTTTACTAGTCTACTATTAAATTGCTTTGGTCACAAATGATATAACCTTTTAAAAGCATGTCATATTGTTTTATAGTGCTCTTGGAGACATTAAAATAGCTGAAATGGGTGGCAACGGTTTGTTTGTGAAGATAATTAACTCTTCTCCTGACAAAGAACTGGCAATTGGAGATCATATTCTCCAACAAAACGTGAATGGCCATGCAGTCTCTTACTATAAATTCCATCCAAATATTAGAATGCCAGCCAATGCTACAATAACCGTGAGTATATGATATAAATATACTGAATAATATTTTGAAGAACCAATAATTTCATATTAATATATAAATAATATTATAGAAGCATAGAATTACCATGAAAGTCCCAAAAGTCACTTACCAGATTCTTTACCCAAGGTGTGAAATCTGTCTTCAACATCCACAGCAAGTTATACATCATTCTCTTTCTTGAAGGCCTTCAGTGATAGGGAATTCTTGACTTCCTCAATCATCCCTTTCACCTTTTAAACAGATCTAATTGTTAGGAAACATTTCCTTATATTAAAATGAAATGTGTTTCTCTATGTTTACTGCTCATTGGTTCTAACTCCGCTCTCCAATGTCCACTCTCTTACATGATAACCCTAATAGCCATCATCTCATATATCTTTATCTGAAACTTCATGAAACCCATGTAACCTTTAGCATTATATAATCCGTTCCAGGGATGAAGGCATCTATCATGTTCACACTAATTGTTGTCTTCCTCTGGCTACATATTTCTAGTACCCAAATATCCTATAGCATTTTGTGAGGCCCCTCATCATCTTGGTCATACCTCTTTCTGTTCACACCAGCTTTCATCATCTCTTCTAACATGTGATACCAGCACTGGTCAAAGTACTCCAAATGTGGGCTGCTCAGGCCAGGGCAGAATGAAACCATCACTTCTCTTGCTGTCAGTTTTATTAGGCTCATAACATAGCCTAAGATTTTATGTGTGTGTGTGTGTGTGTATGTGTGTGTATGCATGTAGGTGTATATATACACATATAGGGTTTTTAGGTTATCTCATTACCCTGATAACCAATCTTGAAAGTTTACTAAAATTATTTTTTTCACATGAACTACTTTTTAGCCATTTCTCCTCAATCATACCCTTGTATAATTGATTTTTTTTAGCTTAAGTGTATAACTTTGCATTAAATTCTCTCCCATTAAATGTCATCAAGTTAGAATCTACCCAAAGTTCTGGGATATAAAGATCTTTGGGGGGTCCTGAATTTTTTTTTTATGTAATGGTAGCTTTTACTTTTTATATTGCCTTCTTTCCCTCTGTGTCCTTCCCCACCTCCCATTCCCTAAGGGGGATCTTTTACGATGAAAAACAAAGAGAAAAATGAAAGCTACAGCTCACATCAACTGACTCTAATAGTGTATGTAAATGTTCCTTATCCATGGTCTCCTACCTCTATTTAAAAAAAAAACCAAAAGGTACATTTTGATACCTTTGCTTCTGGGCTAAGCTCAGTCATTGTAATTACAAAATGTTCCACTTTTGTTTGCATTGTTGTAGTTATTGTGCATATTACTTTCCTAGTTATGCTTACTTTGTTTTATATCAGCTTATGCTTCCCTGAATTTTTCATATTCATTGTTTCTTAAGATAAAGTAATATTTTATTACATTCATGTATCAGATTTTGTACAGTCATTTCCTAATTGAAGGACATTTACTTTTTTTCTAGTTTGCTACCATAAAAGTACAATTATATAAGTATTTTGATGTATGAGAACTGTCTTGCCTTTGTGACATATATAACTAGCAGTGACATCTCTGGGTCAATTTTTTAAATGATATTTTATTTTTTCCAATTACAAGTAAATACATTTCTCAACATTCATTTTTTGAAAGATTTTGAATTCCAAATTTTTCTCCCTCTCTTCCTCCCTCCTTTCCCTCACCCCTCCCCAAGACAGCAATCAATCTGATCTGTAGGTTATACATGTGCAATCATTTAAACATATTTCCACATTAGTCATGTTGTGAAGGAAGAAACAACAAAAGGAAAAAACAAAAAGAGCGAAATAGTTTGCTCCAATCTCCATTCGGACTCCATCAGTTCTTTCTCTGGAGGTGGTTAGCATTTTTCATCATGAGTCATTGTGTTGCAGAGAAGAGCTAAGTCAATCATAGCTGATCATCACGCAATGTTACCTTTTCTATGCACAATATTCTCCTAATTCTGCTCACTTCACTCAACATTAGTTCATGTAAATCTTAAACAAGTTTTTCTGAAATCTGTGCTCTCACCATTTCTTACAGCACAATAGTATTCCATTATATTCACATACCACAATTTGTTCAGCCATTCCCCAAATGATGGGCATCCCCTCAATTTCCAATTCTTTGCCATCACAAAAAGAATATAAATATTTTTGTACATGTAAGTCCTTTTTCCTGTTTTATGATCTTTTTGGGATACAGACCTAATAGTGGCATTGCTGGATCAAAGGGTTACACGGTTTGATTGCCTTTTGGGCATAGTTCCAAATTGTTCTTAAAAATAGGTTGGATCATGTCCCTTGGGGTCATGGTCTTAACATAATTCTAAATTGCTTGTCAGAAAGGCTAGACTAGTTCATCGCTCTCCCAACCATGTATTATCTTTCCACAACCTTGCCCCCAGCATTGATGAGTCCCATAGTTTGTCATTTTTGTTAATTTTCTGGATGTGAGCTGAAACAGGTTTTTTTTTAACATTTTCATTTCTGATATTAGTAATTTGGAGCAATATTTCATATGGCTGTTAATCACTTGTAGGTCTCTTTGTTCACATTTAGAAAATGACTCTTGTTCATATATTCAGTTTATAGCTTGGATTTCAGACCTTTATCTGAGATCCTGGATGCAAAGGCTTTTCTTCCCAGTTGACCAGTTCCCTTCTTAATTCTAACTGCATTGATTTCGCTCATTTAAATTTTTCAGTTTTATATAACTGAAATTATCTATTTAATCTTTTATGACTATCTATATCTTTTGTCTTGTTAAGAATTCTCTCCTAGGTGTAGCTGTGAAAAGGTACTTGATCTGATGCTGTTTAAATTCTTTTTTATGATAATCAGATTACACGAGATTCTGATTCTGTTATCTGATATGTTTGTTTGTAACATTGTGTCACTCACAGATTTGTTAAGGATATGGTTTATGCCTCATTCAAGTCACTGAGGGAAATGTTGCAATGACCACAGACAGCAGGACTAGCACCTCAGGTGTGAGGACTTACTGAGCCCTTTGAAGGTCAACTCCTCTGCCCTCTGTGTCTTCTTGGCACTGAACTCTGACCTATGGTTCTAAGAAGCAGTAGCATGCACAATAGACACACCCTGGTAAATAATCTTGGCAGACAGGTTAAACCAGGTTGAGGGTAATCATTGCGTCTTAAACCCTTTGGTGAGTTAGGGTAATGTCTACCTAAGCATGTAAAGACATTGCCCAGAAGAATGGGCAGATGAGAATAATTTGTTCCAGTGGTCATGAAGGCAGCTGAAAGTAGGTACTGTGAAGCACTTATAACTTGGTCAAACATCAAAGACGCCAAAGTCATCCATTGCATCCCTGCCATAGCCAGTTGTCTTGACTTTTGTCTTGCCACTGGACTTCAATGACTCTGGAAGAGAGAATAAGACTGACAAGCTTTATATAATTCTGCCTCACAAATCCAATTCATGAACTAATCAAGGCATCACACTGTGATGTCATTGGTTCTCTTTGAAAATGAATGATAAATAGCATTTCATTATTCCACTTAAGTCCTCCCTTCAGGTTGAAATTGGATTTTGTCATTCAACTAGTTCTGAATTCATATAACTGTATTATCCTCCAGTCTATTCACTGCTAGGTGATACAGTGGATAGAACGCCAGGCATGGAACCAAGAAGATTCATCTTCCTCAATTCAAATCTGGCTTTAGGCACTGCTTGCTTTATGATCCTGGGCAAGTCACTAATTCTGTTTCCCTCTGTTTCCTTATCTATAAAATGAGCTGGAGAAGGAAGTGGCAAACAACTCCAATATCTTTGTCAAGAAAACCCCAAATGGAGTCACAAAAAGTAAGACACAACTGAAATAACTGAACAACAAATCCTCAGATCCCTATCTCCCCATCTTGTCTGCAAGGATGAAAAATTTTATTAAATGTTGTAGCATTTTCCTGATCTACCATGCTACTAAACCTGTCAAAAAAGGAAATAAAGTTAGTATAGCAGAATTTATTCTGAACTGAACTCATAGTAGTGTTTCATCATGACTACTTCTCCTCATGAGAATTCACTAACCATCCTTTCAATAATGCATTCTAGAATTTTCACAGAAGTTGATGTTAAATTTACTGCCCTATCATTTGAAGTATCTTCCTTTTTTTCATTTTTGAAAATTGGGCCATTAGCCTACCTACAATTTCACGTTTCCCATTCTCTATGATTCCTCATGTCATAACTCATAGTCACATAGTGCTTTAAGGTCTGAGAATATTTTCCTCATGATAACTGCATTAGCGCAAGAATCTTTATCCGCCTTTTACCAATGAGAAAACTGAGGCTCCAAGGTCCACCTGTGAATACTCCAATCACGAATTAGTTAAATGAGGCTAAACACATGGATTGATATAATTCCTCTTCAGTAAAAATCCATCAGCAATTCTAGCTGTTTCCTCTCCCACTTTGGGTGAAAGGGCTTAATCTCACCATCCATTTTCTTTAGCTGTCCTGGCAGCATGAAACATGAAACTCCCACCGCATTATCACTTCTTTCTCTCTGCATTGCTTCTTATCCAAATGTATTCCACAGTGTTTCTTCCACTCAAATTCATGACTTTTCTCAAAGGTGAATTAACTTCCTAAAGCACAGACCTACCCTTTATCTAATTATTTTTTCCTTTTTAAATGTGTCAGTGACCTTGAATGGGCTATTTTCTGTGACTCAAATCCTTTCCTACCTCCACCTCTTAGCACCTCTTCTCCTATTCTTCTTCCAATGTCATACCTGCTGAGCTTTCTAATGCCTGGTTTAACAGCTATATATGAATTCTTTTCAGTTAAATCTGAATTACAAGCATCATTTGATGTATAACGTCCCTGAATATAAGCCTGTTCATTTAACAAACATTTTCAGAATATCTGTTGGGTATATGTAGTCACATAGAGAATTTTGGTAAGATATAGCCCTGTACTCTCTGTGCTTTAATTTAAGGTCCAGAAAGTTGCATCCCATTCTCTGAAGCAGTTTTCTAAGCCAGCTGTTGAATTCCTATATCCTTCCTTCTGGTCCAAAATCCCTGGCTTCACTTGGTAACAATAAAGCAAATAATACTCTCATGCCAAAATTCTCCAGTTTCTTGGTGAGGTCTTCATAAATTCCAAAGATTATTTCAGAGTTCTCCCTGATGACACATTTCATGCCCACTTGAAGAGTACATGGCAGTCTTCAGACTTGATCTGTTACTAGATGTTTTCTGGCACATTTCAGATGTCTCTGTCTATGAAAGATGGTTATCTCCAGATTGAATATAAGTGAACTGTCACTTCCTCACCATTAGTGGAAAGTTACCTCCTACGATAATATGCATCTTCTTCCTGGAGTAGTGGTAGCTATTTATACTTTTGATGACATCTCAGTTCCTGAGAAGGTTGTAACAGTAAGCACCCCAACATACACAGGGGGAACATACTATCACACGTTCTTAGATCTGCATTCATAAAAGGAAAGGCAGCTTTTGAGGGTTAACAATCACTTTAATCAAACACAGGTATCAGAAAAAATCAAAATCAAAACTTCAGAGAAATCAAAAATCAGCAGACAGTGCTTCCAAACTGCCTGACCATCAACATACATACATCTTTATCAGAAAGGGAAGGCCCAACATCTGGGTTTTCAAAAAGGAGGGGCTGCTTAGCAACTTCCCAGAGTCTCATCTGGCACCCAGACCTTCTTCAAAAACTAGGCCCCCAAAGTAAAACCTCACCCTTAGAGTATTTACACACTTTTCAGAGCCAGAGGGCATGATCCTCTGACCCAGTGCCTCAACAGAAAAAACAAAAGGTACTTGGGACTCTTATAAAACTATAGCCCTAATCAAGCTTCCCTCATTGGGCAGGTCCATCAAAGGGTGGGGAAGATCTTTTTTAATCACATTATTCAATCAGAGGCACTTTTAGTAAAACAAAACCAGCAAAAGATCCTAATTTGTTGCCATCACAAAGATAGAGCTTCAACTCAATAGCCAAGAAAATCCCTTCATCTTGCCAAAAGCTTGATCTTGCCATTTCAGTTTCACTGCTCTATTCTCTGGATAAATGCTAATATTTGTAGTAGATTGCCACAGTTTTCATCCCATATCTCTGTAATGTCTTCAGATGGAATGTTTTATTAATAATTTTTAGGTTACATTAATGATTCATTAGATGAACAGTAACATATAGATCTCCCCCCATCTCCCAAACTTCAGTGCAGAAAGTACTCTGATTCTTGCTGGAGGTAACTTGGACCCAACAAGAGACTCAAGAAGTTCATTTACTCAGTTGATATCTGTTGTTTTGTTTTTGTTTTTTCCTGTTTCATGTAGGTTTGGGCAGCATCATCCCAGGTAAAGCATCAGCCACCATCAGATTTTCTTTGGAAGGAACAAGACAAGTTTATAACCAGTCCCAACTGTACAACCATCCTGTGTAAACCTAACGGTGAAGTCAGTGCTGAATTCTTAACAGTTGATTGTAGCTTGATATATAGAATTCCTGATGTCCCCTAATCCCTTTGGTTTACCAGTTTATTTTGTCATATTTAAAAATTTAGCAAGAAACACAACTAAATATAATCACAGATTCAGGCAAAGCAGCAGCACCTGCTCTGCAGAACCAAATGTGTCAAAATGGGATAAAGAGCATATGGAGCAGAAAAAGTCCTGAACTTGAAATCCGAAGAACTGAGTTCAGATCCGAAGAACTGAGTTCAAATCCCTGTGTAATCTTGGTCAAGTCATTTAACAGTATAAAATAGGAATTTTATGATGTGGAGTGTGCAGTGGGTGGCAATGAGGACTATGGTAATGCCTGGACATCTACCCACTATATTATCAATGATATTTAGGTTCAGGGTAGAGAAATACAGAAGGGAAAAGTGAGAATGAGAGGTAGAATTCATTATTTCAGGCCTTTACTGTGCTATCTTTGTCCCTGGTAGCTGGTGAAAAAAAAAATACCTAAACGAATAATAAATGGGTGAGAGGTTTTGTGGCTACTGTAAAAATCCTGTCTTTCTGTCTCACTTACAGTCTGATTTACTTAATCACATTGCTGCTAATACAGTAGGTGAGTAAGAATTTCCTTCAAGATTCATAGATTTGTGGAGTTCATCCAGGCCAAGGGTGAGGAACCTGCAACCTCAAGGTCACATGTGGACTTCTAGGTCCTTGGGTGTAGCCTTTTCACTGAGTCTAAGTTTTACAGGAAAAAGCCTTTTATCAAGAGGATTTATTCTGTGAAAGTTGTATTCAACCAAAGGGCCTTGTGGGCACTTGAGGATCTAGAAGGTTATATGTGACCTCAAAGCCACAGGTTCCCCACACCTAATTTATGCCAGCCCCCTATAATATGTAGAAATTCCGTCTACAGTATTTCTGATAATGATTCTCTTAGTCTGTCTTAAACTCCTTCATTGATAGGGAACCTACTACCTAATGAATGTTAGAGCACATTCATTTATTTTATTTTTTCAGAAAAATCTAAATTTAGAAAACAGTGGTTTTTAATTTTTAATATGTCAAGGCTCTTTGTCTCGGTGGCGTGAGAACTCTCTCCATACACAGATTTCAATCCTTCCATAACTTAGTGAATAAATAATAGAGAGATATCTGAAACTTATGGCAGTTAAGTGACTTGCCCATTGTCACATTAACTAATCATAGTTGGAGACTGAATTTGAACTAAGGTCCTCTTGCCTGCAAGTCCAGAACTTTCATTGGTCATGCTAGACGTAAGGTCTAACAAAATGAGTTATCAAATAGGCATTGAAATTGATACTAGTTCAAGGTAATGAGGGTGAGTAATTTTAAGAGAGAATTGGCTATGAAGACTGCTATTGAACAAACTAGGCTGTAGCCAGTCTGTACTACAGTATAAAATTTTGAAAGGCTGGTACAAATCAGAGAAATAAAGTAGTTCCCTCGCAGCAACTTAGGGAATCTAGGTTTCCCTATCATCTTGACTATCTGTTCTGAGTCTCCATAAAGGACCTTGTTGCTTCATTTCACTCTCAGGGTTAATAATTGATATACCCCATAAAAAGTAAAAGTGGGGGTTCTCATCAACTTCCTCTAGAGAGGGCTGCAGAAATGGCCAGAGCAAGGAATCAGGGTCCGAAGTATTCACCAAGGAATTTGCCTGTTCCTATAACCAGTGACACTAGGTAGTCTTTTATCAGGTTTCATGCACTTCTCTTTAGTGCTCTTTATAAGGTTACACAAATTTCCTATTATTTCTGTAAGCTATTATTTGAATCCCCAAGGTAAGGAAAAAGAGGCATGAAGAGAGCTTGTTATTTACTTAAGGCAACAACCTAGAAATTCTTTGCTGAACCTGGAGGACAACCAGAGGACATTGTTTCCAAACAGGCCAACAGAACTCTCTTCTTCTCCTTCTCTATTTACTGCATCTTAATTATACATTGTACTTAAACATCTCCTTTCGTTTGAAGATTCCAAGTACTTTGGAATCTCTACTTAGAGATTTTAGATTTTTCTTTTACAGATGTTGGCACAGAGACTTTAAGTTACTTTTTCAGAGATGGAGAGGCCCAGATCAGAGCTTCTCTTGGAAGAGGTCTCAGTTACTAGTACTGATGCTTCTGATACAAACTATATGTTCTATACATATATGTGTGTGTGTGTGTGTGTGTGTGTGTGTATCCTTGAGCCATATTTTAATACTTATACTCAGAGAGAGTCAGCTATTTCCTTTGTATTCTTATTTACCCAAATTTGGGTAGAAAGTTAAATAAGAAGTGATAAAGATGAAGCAAAGTGCAAAAATTGTTATGGTCCTTTTACATCCACAAGGGAATCATAGCATAGAAATTCAGTTGGGGGTAGGAGGCAAAGGGGAGGAAGCCTAGAAGTCATCTCAATCACAACCATAGAATTGAGAGCTAATATTTTTAAGTGTTAAGATTGAATTAGCTTTTTGGCCACCCTATTATACTGTTGACTCATATTGAATTTACTGTCCACTAAAACCCCAGACCTTTTTCAGATAGACTTATGGGTAGTTTGGTTGGTTGCTGTCCTTTATTTTTGAAGAGGACCAAAATGACATCACCATGATAAAGTGAAATTTCAGTGTGTCCAACTGTGACTAATCAGACCAATATGAGCTTGGAATGCTCTACCACAGGTTGGGCACAGATAGTTCCTATGAATTTTTGGAGTGGATACTCCAAATTTGCACTTCCTCTGTTTATTTTATGCTCTCTCAAATTCTGCTTTGCTTAAAGAGCATAGCACCTTTTCTGATGTGGGCACACCATGCTGAGCAGTCCTGTGCCAGTATCTCCCATGCTGCACAGTCAAATCCAAAGTTCTCTAGAGAGACCTTGAGAGTGTCCTTGTATCCCTTCTTCTGACCACCATATGATTGCCTGCCCCATGTGAGTTCTCCATAAAAGTCTTTTTGGTAAGCATATATTTTGCATTTGAACAAGGTGGCCAGCCCATCGGAGTTTCACTCTCTGAAGCATAGTTTGAATGCTTGGCAGTTCAGCTTGAACAAGGACTTCAGTGTCTGGTACCTTATCCAGCCAGGTGATCCTCAGAATATCCCTAACACAGTTCAAATGGAAGCAATTCAGTTTCTTGGCATGGCAATAGGAGACTGTCCATGTTTCACAGGCATACAACAATGAGATCAACACAATGACTCTGTAGACCTTCAATTTGGTAGTCAGTCTAATGCCTCTTCCCTCCCAAACTTTTCTTTGGACCCTCCCAAACACTGAGCTAACTCTGGCAATGCATGCATCAACCTCATTGTCAATGTGTACATCCCTAGAAAGTACACTACCAAGGTAAGTGAACTTATGCACAGCATTCAGAGCTTCTCCATTTGTTGTAATAGATGGTTACACATATGGATGGGGTGGTGGTGGCTGAAGGAGCGTCTGTGTTTTCTTGGTGTTAATTATTAGGCCAAAATTATCACAGGCAGCCGAAAATGGATCCATACTTTGTTGCATCTCAGCGTCAGAGGCTGCATTAAGTGCACAATCATCTGCAAACAGAAAATCAGGTACCAACATTCCCTCCACTTTGGTCTTGGCTTGTAGCCTTTTCAAATTGAAGAATTTATCATCATTACAGTAGTTGACTTTGATGCCGTGTTCACCCTCATTGAAAGCATTTGACAACATGGCTGAAAGCATCACACTAAAAAGTATGGGAGCAAGCACACAGCCCTGTTTCACTCCATCAGTGACTGGGGAGACATGAGAGCATTGTCCACTGTCCAAAACCTGGGCAAACTTGCATCATGAAATTGACGTACAATACTGATGAACTTCTCTGGGCAACCAAACTTTGACGTAATTATCCACAAGCCCTCAGGACTAACAGTGTCAAAGGTCTTGGTCAGATCTACAAACGTTATGTACAGACCTCTGTTCTGCTCCTCGCATTTCTCCTGGAGCTGTCGGGCAGCAAACAACATATCAACCATTCCTTGGCCCTTTCTGAAGTCACACTGGCTCTCAGGTATACCACCATCTTCCAGGTGAAGGATCAGTCTATTAAGAAGGACCCTGGCAAGAATTTTGCCAGCAGTGACTAAGAGAGAGATCTCCCCTGTGATTGTCACAGGACAATCTATTCCTTTTACCTTTATAGAAATGGACAATGAAGGCATCCTTGAACCCCTGAGGGATAATCTCCTCTTGCCATATAACCTGGAATATTTCAGTCAGCTTTTGTATGAGCAATGGTCCCCCTGCCTTGTAACTCTCAGCTGGAAAAGAGGCAGCACCAGGTGCTTTGCCACATGAAAGCACCTAATGGCCCTCAAAACCTCCTCTTCAGTTGGAAGATCAGCTATGGAGGGATTGACTCCAACCTGAGGTAAACAGTCAGTGACCTCAGTATTGATTGGTGATGGTCTGTTGAGAACACTATGGAAGTGTTCAGTCCATCTCTCTAGGATCATGTCCTTATCACTAATCAATATGGCTCCATCAGCACCAAGTAGTTGTGATGCACCATAGATATTTGGTCCATAAATAACTTTTAGGGAATCATAAAAGCACTTTGGATTGTTACTATCAGCATAAAACTGCATTTCATCTGCCTTCTTACTGAGCTAGGAATCCTGCATCTCTCTAAGCTTTGCTTGTACTTTGCTTTTGATGGAATTAAATGCTGCCTTCTTAGAGGTAGATAAGCTATCCTGCCAGTATATCCTGTGGAGTTCTCATTTTTCATTTAGCAGCATCTGAATTTCCCCATCATTTTCATCAAACCAGTTTTGGTGTTTGTGAGTGTTCTGACCCAGATAAGCAAATGCAGTGCTGTACACCAAATCTCTGAAAGCTGCCCACTCCTTTTCTGCTCCACTGTTGCCAATTGTGTGTTGGTTCAACTTTCCCTCCAAGTTAATAACGAACTGTTCACACTCAGAGAAGTGCTTGAATTTGTTGACATTGATTCTTCTGGTAGTCATTTTGCCTTGGGGGGTGGTATTTTTGATGAATGTGAATATTTATCATGGAAAGAATAAGTCTATGACCAGTCAAGCACTCTGCACCACACATTGCCTTTGTCACTCTCACATGCTGCCTGTCTCTTCTCCTTACAATCACATAGTCTATTAGATGCCAATGTTTGCTGCAAGGGTGCATTCATGAAGTTTTATAGCATTTAGGTAAATGGAAAGTGTTGGTGATGAGAAGGTCATGCAATGCACAAGTCTTTAGCAGCAAATGACCATCACTGATGCTCTTTCCAACTCCATTCCTCCCTGTGACTCCCTGCCAAGTCTGGTAGTCTGAGCCTACTCTAACATCAAACTCACCTAGAATTATAAGCTTATCCTCTTTTGGCACATTGATGATAAGGGTCTCTAGGTCTTCGTAAAATTTTTCTTTGACCTCATCAGGGCTTGTCATGGTGGGAGCATAGGCCCTGATGATGGTGGCATGGCATTTTCCTGCGAGTGGCAATCACATTGTCATGAGCCTATCATTCACTCCTTTTGGCAGGCATGCCAGCTTGCTGATTAGTTTTGATTGTAAAACCCACACCAGCTTCATGGCACTCCTCTTCACTGCACCCACTTCAGAAAAATGTGTATCCAGCTCCAGCGTCAGTAAACGGACTTTCATTTGCCAACCTTGTTTCACTCAGGGCTGCTATTTGGATGTGATACCGGTTGAGTTCTTTTGCAACAAGAGCAGTTCGTCTTTCAGGTCTACTGGTTTTGTGTTGTCTATAAGTGTGCGTATGTTCCATGTGCCAATGGTGAGCAGAATCATCTTTGCAGATGTTTTTGTACATTTTGTATGGTTTTTTTTTTTTTGTGTTTTGACTGCATATTGGGATGCCCCATCTGCTGCAGTAATCAGGCCAGGATTAGGTAAGCAGATGATGTTTGTACCTTTTCTAGCCCCTTCCTCACACCAAGAGGTGTTCAGTGTGATCCTTAAAAGACTTCTCAGACACCCAGGGGGCTGCTAAGTCCCACTGCTGCTTCCAGTGAGAAAAGATCCTATGGCCCGGGCTGCCTATGTGCAGGGTTGTGACTACAGGTCCCAGCGTATCCACACCTGCTGTTTCATCACTTGTCTGTCACTGCAGGACTTTGAGGCATAATAGTAAATGGTATGGGTGATGTCTTTTGATTTGTGTATAAATTGGATTTAAGTGAGGCAGAGCTGCACAAAGTCGTCAGCCTCATTCACTTCTCCAGAGCCATCATAGTCCAGTGGCTGGCAATGGCTCGGTGCAGTGAATGACCTCGGCATCTTCCGTGTCTAACCAAGCTCTAAGTACTCCATGTCACCTTCTTCAGCTGCCTTCATGGCTGTTGGAACAGATTGTTCTCATCTGCCCATTCCACCAGAGGAAGTCTTCACGTGCTTGGGGTAGACCCCCCCCCCACAACTCACCAATGGGTTTGAGACCCCTTGGTTACCCTCAACCTGATTTGACCCATCTGCCAAAATGGTTTACTGGAGTATGTGCACTGCACATACTGCAGCTTCTTGGAGCCACAGGTGAGAATTGGGTGGAACAGGTGAACACCAAAGGTGGAAAGAGCCCCAAAAAGGGCTTGGCAGCCATTACACCAAGGTACTAGTCCTCCCTGAACACACCCTAGAACCCTATGGCTAGTTTACATACCCCCGATCTCATACTTGCAAAATCGATCATTTGAACCCAAGTGTTTGGGTTCAAATTTCATCTTATCAGATTTGGGCCAACATTCTAGCCTGTCAAAATTTTGTCGAATCTTGATTTTATCATCTAGTGCGTTAGCTAACCTTTCTAACATTGTGTCATTTGTAAAGTTAATATTATAATTGAATAATTCCAAATTGGTTGAATGACTAGACTGGAAGGGCAGTCATTGTCAGCTTGGCAATTGGTCTCCGCTACATTGCCCTAGGGATGTGCAGTTGGCCTTGTGCTGTTTACCATTTTTATCAGCAACTTCATTAAAAAGACATAGACAGCTTGCTTATCACATTTTCAGATGACACAAGGCTAGGAAGGATAACTCATAAACTGGATAATGATATCAGTATTTAAAATATGCTGACACACTAGAACATTAGACTGAAGCTAGTAAATTAAGTAAAATATAATAGGGATAAAAGTTTTACATTTGTTTTTAGTAAATTGACTTCACAAGTGCAAAATGGAGGAGGCATAATTAGATAGGAATTGTGTGGGAAAAAAATCTGGGTTTTTTTGTGGATAGAGAGTTTGATGTAAATAAACTGAAATGAAAGGGAAAAAAAAAGAAAGCTAATGTGATCATGAGCTGCTCTAAGAGAAGTTGATCTTCTGGGAATGAGGAAGTGATTGTCCCACAGGATTCTACTGTAGTCAGATCACATGTGGACTGTTTTGTTCATTTATGGGCACAGCAGTTTAAGCAGAACATTGATAAGCTGGAGGGTAATTGGAATAATAAAGAGCCTTGAGTTTACAAGTCATATGAGGATCATTTGAAAATCTGGATATGTTTAACCTGGAAATGTGAAGGTTTTGGTTGGCATTATACAGGAATTGCTGAAATCAAGTATTTATGGGGCTATCAAGTGGAAAATATTTCAATTATTACATTGACATAAATTTTATATATATATATGTTTACAATTAAGGTCAGAAACAGATGCAATGGGAAGAAGCTGCCAAGAGGAAAATTTAGACTTGACATTAGGAAAAATATAACTAGTTGTAATTGGGATGTAGGAGGTTCCCTTGAGCAGAGGTCTTCAAGAAAAAGCAGAATGACCACTTGTCAGATCGTTATACTACATTATAGTAAGATATTATACATTATACTATACATTATAGTATAGTAGGATATTCCTTTTCAGCTATGGGGTGGACTAGATGAGTACTGAGATCCTATCCAACGCTAAAATTCTGTGATTCTTTAAACTTGATTAGCATGTTAGCTATGCTTTTATCCAGTTTATTGGTAAAAGTGTTTAAGACCGTGCAGGACCAAGCATCAAACCATAAATGATTACTTTTTGATATCTGGCTATTTATCCAGTTCCAAAATCATACAACTCTACTGTTATTTAATCCACATGTTTTATCCATGAAAATAGCATGAAAGTCTTTATAAAATTCTTTGTTTTGTAGTATCTCAATTTCTTCCTCTGTTTTGAAGAAACAAAATATCCTTTATGACAGAGGGTCTTGTGGCAGCATTGTTAAAAATCCTATAGGAAATGCAAATGTGACTTAGAAAGTAGAGGCTAAACCTTAAAGTACAATAGAAAAATTAATTAAAGTCTTAACACTAAGAATCATATCAGGAAACACAATTAGAAAACATACGAAAAGGGTAAAACTTCTCAGCACTGTAGTGATAGAAACTGTGTTAGATGACTGAAACGGCATCCTAAAATTCCATCCTACAAATATTAAATACAGGGAAATGTGATCTCCAATTTAGAGAACCAGTATTTGAACCAGGTTTTGATTTCCCAGAAGTTCAGTAATAAAGAATAATTCAGTTCAATTCAGCAAGCATTTATTAAGGGTCTTCTTGGCACCATGTGCCAGCCATTGTTCTGAGTGTTAGAGATACAAAGACAAAATGAAACAGCCCCTGTTCTCAAGAAACTTACATTCTGCCTGGCAAGCAAGGGGAATAGTTCCACCTCTACCCCAGTGGCAATGAACTTCTGCATTTATGACCATGAACTTTTCCTTTTGAAAAGTGCAAGTTACTGAACCATCTCTTAGTAATCTCAAAGGCTAACTAAAATATCATCCAGTGGTTGCATTATGACCTGTTAAATACTCTTTCTAGTGTGTAAGTTATACAGTTCTATAATCAGATGAAGGACTACTGCTGATACACTCTTTTTTTTTTCTTTTTTGGCAAGGCAACCAAGATTAAGTGATTTGTCCAGGGTCACACAGGTAGTAAGTGTCAAGTATCTGAGGCTGGATTTGAACTCAGTCCTCCTGACTCCAGGGTCAGTGCTCTATCCACTATGCCACCTAGCTGCCCCACTGATACATTCTTGTATTTTGGTCACAGTGATCTATGAAATCTTCCATGTAGAGAGAAGTTATGATGTATGTTGGTGTGGGTTATGCATGCTCCCACTGATGAAATCAAAGCTCTTTTGAAGAAGAAAGCTATACAAATATCTAATAGAAAATTTGAAAACCTCATAGTACATAAACAAAAATCTGCTAAGAGTTAAACATAAATTGCCATGAGTCACATTTTAGGGACCTGTAAAGTACCCTCGTTGGTCTGGCAAAGGTAAGTCGGTCACACTTTTTAAAAAACAAAAATATGACTTAAAATCCTAAAGTGCCTTTTCGCTGACATTGGAAAATATTTGTTAAGAGTCTTAACACTGGAAGGGGAATCAATAGAGCTCACTTCTAACCCCTCTCTCCTAGTAACTTGTCATGCATCTTCAGGCCTTTTTTTTTTACTCACCTGTAAAATGAGAAGTTATATTAAATGATTGCTAAGATTCATAAATTTTATGAACCTTCAAACAGGTACTAGCCATGACCCTACCCCCACTGTCCCCATTACTACATTGTAAGGGTTAACCACTTCCACAGACTCTAAAGAGCAGTTTGGTTGGTCTGGGCACAGTGGAAAGAGTATCAGGTCTGAAGTCAGGAAGACTCATCCTATTGAGTTCAAATCCAGCCTTAGACACTTACTAGCTGTGTAACTCTGGGCAAGTCACTTAACCCTGTTTGCCTCAGTTTCTTCATCTATAAAATGAACTGGAAAAGGAAATGACAAACCACTTTCAGTATTTTTGCCAAGAAGACTGAAAAATAACTGAACAACAGAATGTTTGGTCTACAAGAAATCAGTCTCATTAGCTACACAGGTAACTTTTAGAAATGATATTGAGGTCAATGATGGTATTTCACCTTATTCTGTTATCATCATCAGACATTGATTGAGCCAGTGCTAGGATTAGAAGACATATTTTGGATTGCTCTCTAGCTCAGAATTTAAACAACAGAATCAGAGAATTTGAAAGCATCTCAGTGACCATATAGTTCAATACATACACAAAAGTCCTATGCCATACCCAAAAAATGCTTGTCCACTCTGGGTTTCAAATCCTACCTCCTATGCTGATTATGTGTGTGACCTTGGGCAAAACACTTCACTTTCCTGAGCCTCAGTTTCCCATCTATAACTGAAGGAATTGAACCTGGTGCCCTCCTATCTCTTTGATTTCTAATTCTATTTTCAGAATACCAGCTTAGACCTTGGGAAGAAAAAGAAACATGATATATGTTACCTTAATCAAAGGGGTCTATAATTATAATCTTAGATGTAGAAGTCATCTAGTGCAACCACCTCCTTTTACAGATGAGGAAAAAAAGGTCCCAAGAGGAAACACAACCTGCTCAAAGTGGCATAGCTAGTAATTTGATCATTTAGGATTTAAAACAATGCCTCTGACTCCAAATCCAGCACTTTTCCATGTATCTCCCTAGAAAGAGAGATTCAGAGATAATCTCGACAGAACTGATTAGACTGGCACTTCTGGCCAAAAAATAGATACTTGGTCACCTAAGAATTACAGTCATACATAAAAAAATAGAATTTTCCACTCAAATCCATTAAATTTAAATTTACATTTGATATTCCACCTTTTCCTTCCCTATGTTTAGTTGAAAATCAATTGTAGTATTTGTTTATTTAATTTGTTCATTTAAAGTCAAGAGAGTTGTATTCAAGTGAGAGGCATGGGTTCAAATCATAGCTCTAATATTTCCTAATTGTGTGACATTATGCAAATCACATGTGCTTTCTTTTCCTACCAACATGCTTAGTTTCTTCATATCCAAAATGGGAATGGCTGTTGTCCTTCAAATTTGAAAAGGACCAAAAGGATATCACTATGTCAGGATCAATGTACAGTGTGTCTTACTGTGACTGATCAGACAAGTATGAGTTCAGAAGGCTGGCTCTGCCACAGGTCAGGCACAAATACTCCATATGAACATGGAGTAGTCCATATGAGAATAGAGATTTCTCCAAATTTGCATCTCATATTTCTTTTAAGCTACTGCAGTTCTATTTTGCTCATAGAGAATAGCCCATTCTTTGATGTGGGCACACCTTTCTAGACAGTCCTTTGCCAGTCTTTCAACCAATTTCAAAATTTTTCAGATTGACCTTGAGAGTGTTTTTGTATCACTTCTCATCTCCATGTGAGCTCTTGCCTTGTATGAGTTCTCTGTAAAATGGTCTTTTAGGCAAACATATGTTTGGCATTTGAGCAATGTGACCAGTCCATCGGAGTTATGCCTTTGCAGTAGGGTTTGAATGCCTGGCAGGTCAGCTTGAGAAAGGGCATCAGTGTCCAGAACCTTATCTTGTCAGGTGACAATTCAATTCAAGTGAATTCAAGTGAAAGCACATTCAGTTTCCTAGCATGGCACTAGTATACTGTCCAGTCTTCACAGGCATATAATAACGAGGTCAGGAAAATGGCTCTTTAGACCTTCAGTTTGGTAAGCAGGCTTCTCTCTCACACTTTTATTTCGAGCCTCGCAGATACCGAACTAACTCGGGCAACATGTGCATCATCCTCTTCATCCATGTGTACATCCCTGGAAACTATACTGCAAATGAAAGTGAACTTATCCACAACATACAGAATTTCCCCATTTGCTGTAATTGATAGTTCACCTTGTAGATGGTGCAGTGCTGTCTAGTGAAGAACCTCTGTTTTCTTGATGTTGTCAGGCCAAAATGAGTACAAGTGACACAGAAACATGGAAGCAGGTACACAGCCCTACTTCACTCCATTGGTGACTAGGAAAAGCATGAAAGCATCATCCATCATCCAGAACCAGTGCAAGCATGACATCATGGAACTGGCATACAATACTGATGAACTTTTCTGGACAACCAAATTTTGCCATGATCTTCCACAAGCCCTCATAACTTGACAGTATCAAAGACTTTGGTCATATTGATGAACATTGTGTATAGACCTCTGTTCTGCTCCTGGCATTTCTTCTGGAGTTGTTGGGCAGCAAACACTATATCAACCATTCCCAAGCCCTTTCCAAAGCCACACTGTTTGTCTGGTAGATGACCCTCTTCCAGGTGCAGGATCAGTCAATTAAGGAGGATTCTGGCAAAAATCTTGCCAGCAATGACTAAGAGAGAGACTTTCTCCACGGTTGATTATCACAGGACAATCTATTTCTTTTTCCATAGAGATGGATGGCATCCTTGAACTCCTGGGGGATAACCAACTCTTGCCATATAACCCAGAATATTTCAGGTGACTTTTGTATGAACAGTGAACCCCAGCCTTGTAAATTGCTGCTGAAATAGAATCAATGACATGTGTTTTGCCACACCCAAGAAACCTAATTGCATTCAAAACTTCTTCTTCAGTTGGAAGTTCTACCAGAGAGAGAAAACAGTCAGTAGCTTCAACATTGGTCAGTGGTGGTCTATTGAGAACACTATGGAAGGGCTGAGTCCAAGTCTTCAGGACATGTTGTTATCCCTAATCGATGTGGCTTCATCAGTGCTGAGTAGTTGAGATTCACCATACGTCTTTGGCCTACAATAGCCTTCAGGGTAGGGGCCAACTCCAGTGGTCCTGATCTATATCTTGCCACTGGACTCAGATGACTCCCAAGGAGAAAGTTAGGCTAATGACCTTACACAGCCCTCCCCTACTTTAAGCCAGTTCACTTGCAAGTCATGGCATCATTTTCTTGATGTCATAGTCCTCTTTGAGAATGAGGGAGAAACAACAACAACCTGTGAGCCTTCAGCGCATTCTAAAAGTTCTTTGGGATGGTTTCTGTCAGAGTAAAACTGAATTTCATCTGCCTTCTTACTGAGCCAAGCATCCTGCATCTCTCTAAGCTTTGCTTGCACTTTCCTCTCTTGGGAATTAAATAAATGCTGCCTTCTTTAGAGACAGAAGAACATATCCTCTGTCAGACCTTGTAGAGTTCTTGTTTTTCATTTAGTAACTTCTGAATTTCCCCATCATTTTCATCAAGCCAATCCTTATGTCCACTAGTAATCTGGCCCAGATGAGTAAATGTGATGCTGTACACCAGATCTCTGAAAGCTGCCTACTCCTTTAACGCTTCACTATTGCTAACCATATGCTTCGCTTTCTCTCCAAGTTAGCAACGAGTTCATGTATAGAGAAGCATTCTAATCTGTTGACATTAAGTTTTCTGGTCTTGGGGCCACCACTTTTGTTGAGGGCAAATGTTTATCTGGGAGATGATAAGTCTATGATCTGTCCAGTACTCTGCTCCATCACCTTTATCACTCTCACATCCAATCCAACTTCTTACAATGACATCTATTAAATGCTAGTGTTTGCTGCAAGGCTGCATCCTTGAGGTTTTATTGCATTTAGGTAAATGGAAGACAGTGTTGGTGATGAAAAGTTCATGAGACACACAAGTCTTCAGTGTAAGTGACAAATGCTGTTGCTTTTTCTAACTCCATTCCTCCCATATCGGATAGTCTGTACCTGCTCTAGCATGAAAATCAATGAGAATTGCAAGCTTGTCCTCTTTCAGCACATCGCTGATTAGAGTCTCCATCACTTCATAAAATTTTTCTTTGACCTCATCAGGGTTCATCATGGTGGGAGCATAGGCATTTATGATGGTGGCATTGCACTTTCCTGCAAATGGACATTATCATGAACCTTGCATTTTCTCCTTTGGGAGGCATACAAGCTTGTTGACTAGATTAGATTTGATTGCGAAACCAATACCAGCTTCACAGCACTCCTCATCATGATGACCACTCCAGAAAAATGTGCATCCCACTTTGACTTTGGTAAACTGGCCTTTATTTGCCAGGCTTTTTCATTCAGGTCTGCTATTTGATTGTGATACCTGCCGAGTTCTCTTACAACAAGAGCTATTCATCTTTCAGGTCTACTGGATTTTATGTCATCCATAAGCATGCACACATTCTATGTTTCAGTGGTGAGTGGAATCATCTTTAAAAAAGATTTTGTACTTTTTTTGTGTTTCAACCACAGGGTAGGATCCTTTTCTGCTGAAATAAGCATACCAAGGTTAGGTTAGGTGAAGCAGATAATTTTTAGGACACCTTTTCTAGTCCCTTCCTTACATCCAGAGGTAAGCAAGCCCTTAAAAAGGCGACTCAGACACCTGGGGGGCTGCCAAATCCCACTACTATTTCAATCTAGTGAGAGGAATACCCTATGTTCTGGGCTGCCTGTGTGCAGAGTTGTGATGACAGCTCCTAGTCTATCCATATCTGTTGCTTCATTACTTGTCTGCCCTACAGGACTTTGAGGGGTTTAAAATAGTACAAAAGTGTGGGTGATGTCTTTTGACTCACACGTTAAGTGAATTTAAGTGAGGCAGGAGTTGTGCAATGTCATCAGCCTCACTGTGTCCTAGAGGCATTGGACTCTAATGGCAAGACAAAGTCAAGGTGACTGGTGATGGCTGAGGATACAGTGGCTGACCTTGGCATTACTGATGTCTGATGAAGTTCTAAGCTCTCCACAGCACCTTTATGGCCTATTGGAACAGATTGTTCTCATTCTGCCATTCCACAAATAAAGTCTTCACATGCTTGAGGTTGACATCCTCCTAACTTAGCACCAGGTTTGAGGTCCATCAATTACCCTCAACCTTGCTTAGCCTGTCTGCCAAAAGGGTTGTAGTAGGGTGTGACCACTGCATGTGCTATAGCTTCTTGGAACCGCAGGTAAGAATTGGGTGGCAAGTGGACTCAAGAAGAGGAAAGTGGCCCAGAAAAGGGCTTGACAGTCCTCACATCAGAGGTCCTAGTCTTCCCTTAACACCTGGTACCCCCCAGAATGGAAATAATAATACAGCCAATGCCTATTTCACAGGATCGTTGTAAGGAAATTTCGGAGTGCTATGTAAATGTGAATTACTATTATTAATCTCTGTAACAGTTTTTACATTGTTACCGCCTAAGTCCAAGTCTATGTTTTTATAAAATTGAAAAGTACAAATGAGAAGTTATTATTTAGAATCCTTCTATTTTAAGTGTACAAGTTGATGTTAGTGCTTCCTATAAAGAAAGATATAATTATTAGTGCCTTGTCAGGCTTTACCTTAATTTATCATTGTAATAAATATGTAGAATGTTTAGGAAACTGAAACTTCCTACCACTATTGTAGTTGAGTATGTGAGCTTTATACCATTCACTCCCTCTTAGCCTCCCAGCAACCACCGCTGCTTTAGTAACACTTTAGCATCTCCTTCCCCCTCCTCCTAGTCACTTACAACCAGGGAGCAAAAGGAGATAATCCAAAGGGCTGCAGAAATACAAGGCATTTTGAGGTCCCACAAAGCATTTGGAGATTGTGTCCTCTACGAAACTGTCACTGGTGGCTTTCTTCTTCACTCTAACACATTTAACTTGGCATCATAAGATACCTAGGTGCCATGGAGGCAGAACTTTCTGGAATTAAAAATGTATACATATGAAAAGCAATATTCAAAAGTATTTCTCCTTTCACTTCCCCTTCATGTTATATACCTCCTTTGACCTAACAGTCATTGATACAGAGTTTCATTGGTTCTATCTTCCCATTTCCATCCTAAACTTATATTGCTGAGCAATATATGCCTTCTTTCAAACTTTAAAATTAGATTTAATGATAGATAATACAGTTTTGATCATCTCTTCAGTACATTTTATTGTAATTGGCCTAAGAAATTAAAAGAATAATGCTCTTGAATAATATATTACAGTAATGGACTGCTCTCTTTAGGCCATTGCTTGGTATACTCCTATCCATTGGAAACAAGCGTGGGAGGGATTTGACACTGACAAAAAATACGCCAGAAGCCCACTGGCAATTTCTTCTAAAGTACAAATGAATCGGGAAACACCAGCTATAGTAATCAAAGCAAAACGAGATCAACAAACCACAACAATACAGGAGGAGCAAGTTCGAGTTTTTCTTAAGAGGTATATACTCATGATTATCTAGTTCAGTATGATAGTTAACTAAGTACTTCCCAAGGATCAGGTGACAAGATGATACCAGATGGAGAGATAGACCAGAGGAGGTAAGATAAGAAATAACATGAACTATTGCTCCAAGTTTGAAAAGAATCCATGTTGTAAAGTGCTATATAAATGTGTTACTATTATTAATCCAAGTAACAGCTTTTATTATATTAATAGATGTTTACATTGTTACATGTTGCAAGCATCAAAATATGACAAAGTTTCCATCAATAGGCACAAATGTAGAGAGAGGTGGTATCAAAGGGCATATATCATACATTATACCCAGATTTTTTGGCCATTTCATTGCTCATTAACACCTCCACAGAGGCAGCTAGATGACTTCGTAGATAGAGCACTGGGCCTCAAGTCAGGAAAATCTGAGTTCAAATCTGTCCTTGGACACTTACTTAGCTGTGTGATCCAAGGCAAGTCATTTAATCTCTGTTTGCCATGGAGATACCTAGGTGGCTTAGTGGATAGAACTCTGGACCTAGAGTTAGAAACGACCTAAATTCAAATCTGGTCTTAGACACTTACTTGGGCAAGTCACTTAACCTGTGTTTGCCTTAATCTACTGGAGAAGTAACTAGCAAAGGACTTCAATATCATTGCTAAGAAAAAAAAACAAAAAACCATGGACAGTATTAGCATGCTGTGGACCCTCAGGTCATGAAGAATCAAACTGGTTAAAGGACTGAACAAGAAAGAGGTAAGGTACTGAAGTTATAAAGAGGTGAAACATTTAACACATATCTCTTGAGTACCCATGTCAGGCCTTACAATGAGTACTTAAACTCATACTATAATTGAGTAGGTAGAGGAAATAAACTGCTGAAATGAGTTTGCTAGGAGATTCTTATTTTAACACAGATTTTGTTTTTATATCTAAAAATAACATTCACATCAGGTATACCTCTTTAATTCCTACTGATAAATGGATCTTAGAGACAGGACCATTTTCTTTGGATCTGAAATTCAATTTTAGTTATCACAATCTTAACCAATTTGCATAGTTTCTATCTACCTACGCTTTAGTTATTTGTTATAGAAACATAATTTTGACTTTCATTTTTCTTTTACAGAGAAAAAGAAATCCCACCATCTCTTTTCCCCAATCGCAGCCCATGGGGCTTTAGTGACAGTTGTCCTGTACACCCCAACTATTCATCATTCAGACCACTAACTGTGAGCAATGATGGGAGCACATTGTGCAGACAGTCAAGGTTGCAATTAACTAGACCTGAACCAATACCAGGTGAGTCAGTATTATCAAAAGGGAAAAGGAAGGAAAACTCAAATAAGTTTCTACTGAAATATATAATCTCTAAGAGGAAAAGTTGAATAACCATCCAGCCTCACTTTGTGGTCCTCAAATATTCCATAATATAAACTTCCAATAATAAGGTCATACTTAATTTTTATTATATATATACATATATATATAAAACTTTATATAATATATATTACTTTAGTGCAATCCCTTGCTTCCTAATGGGTCTCATGCAGCCAGTCTCTCATCTCTATTTGATCCTCCACATCACTATCAAAGTGGTATTTCTAAAGCACAGATCAAACCAAAAACCTCCAATTAAGAAGGACACCCAGGTCAGCCCTCTTTTTGTTTCCCACCCAGCTGCACTCCTCTGGACTTCTCCGTGCCCATGGAAACTTCATCCTGCAAGATCACATATGCCCTGGTCTTGTATATCATAAGTATCTTCTGACCCTGGAGACTCTTGATTGGAAGGCTTAGTAGAGAGCTACCAAGGCCTCCATTTAAGGAAGGTGCCCAAGTCCACCATTTCCCATTTCCTGCCCAGCTGCATCTTGCCCCTGTGCTAGTTATATCTTTCCCCATCCTCATTTTTAGCTTCCTTTGCTAAATTGTCTTAATTGTAAGCTCCTTGATAGTAGGGGCCATATTTCTTTTACGTACTTGTATCCTCAGCACTTAGCACAGTACCTGGCACACAAGCACTTAATACATGTTCATTGACTGACTAGCCATATCGTTCTCTGTTGAAGAAACTTCAGTGGACAAACTCTGAGCCTTTATAATCTGTCCCCACCCTGCTTTTCCAGGTTTATTACACTTTACTCCCATCATGTAGTCTATGCTTCAATCAAACAGGCCTGCTTGCTGTTCCCTATACTTGACATGATATCACCCACCTCTGTGCCTGTGCTCAGGTTGTCCCTGATGCCTGGGATGCTCCCTCTCTTCGCCTCTGCACCTTGGGACTTTTTGCTCTTTTCTAGACTTCTTCAACAAGCCATTGTTCCTGATCCTCACAATTGCTATTCCATTATACCCACCTCTATCACTGTGTAGTTATTTCATATTTGTCCTGTATTTCCTTCTCTGGGAATATATTGTATCATTCCCATAGAATATTAGCTCTTTGGGAGCAAGGATTAGCTTGTTTTTCTTTTTTCATTCATAGCCACAGCACCTACTATACAGAAAGTGATTAACATTTGTTTATTCATTTATTGCGCATAGTAAGATCTCAAGAAATATTTGAATAAATAAATGAAAAGAAAGACAACATCGATCAAGTGTATGGTTGAGTTGTCTTACAAACTATTATTTTGTAAGATTGATTTTCAGTCTGAGCCAAAAGTGTATTTTCTTGGTCACTAGGGTAGAAAAAGTATCCTTTTAGGTTTTACTGTGATGAAAAGCTATCAATCCCAGCTGCTTAACAGAAAGATATTCATTTAAGTCTTCTCATAAAAGTGTCAAGAGCCTATCCTGATCCTCAAAGTCACAGCCAATCTATGGTCTAACTTAGGAGCCTTTTCCATCATTGTCTGCACAGATGATGTCGCCATGCTATGGGCTTGTGTACAGCCTTCTAGGAAATACAATTCAGAGAATTTCTGCCATTGAGTAAGGCTCTTTTGTGGCAAAGAGTCTGCAAACACATCCTCTACATAAGGAATGGTAGAAGGAACTGAAAATGTAACCTAAATAGAAGAAATATGCTGTCTTCAAATGTTTAAAGGGCTGGTATTTGGAAGAAAGATTAGACTTTTCCTAATATCTCAGAATAATAGAACCAGATCCAGTAGGTACAATTTAGAGATTAATGGCTTATGGTTCAATTAAGAAAAAACTTTTTTAAAAAGTTATATTAATTAAGCATGAAAATGAACTAACCTATGGGGCAACAATTTTCTTATCAATGAGAGTATTCATTCAGAATTTGGATGATTACTTGTCAGAGATGTACAGAAGGAAGAATGCATTTCTTCACAGAGACAGGGACTCAGCTAAATGATCTTTGAATTGACCTGTATTCTTATAAATTTGACTCAGTTCTCTATATATTTTAGAAATTGGGTCTTTATCAGACACACTAGTTGTAAAAATTCTTTCCCAGTCTTTTGCTTCCCTCCTAATCTTGGTTGCACTGGCTTTGTTTGTACAAAAACTTTTCAATTTGATGTAATCAAAATTTTCCATTTTGCATTTCATAATGTTCTCTATCTCTTGTTTAATCATAAATTCTTCCATTCTCCATAAATCTGACAGGTAAATTGTTCCTTGCTCTCCTAATTTGCTTATAGTATCAGACTGCATATCTAAATCATGTACCCATTTGGACTTTATTGTGGTATACAGTGTAAGATGTTGGTCTATGCCCAGTTTCTGACATACTATTTTCCAGTTTTCCCAGCAGACTTTGTCAAATAGTGAGTTATTATCCCAGAATCTGGATTCTTTGGGTTTATCAAACAGCAATAGAACATTTTCAAATATCTATTTCTAATTTCAGGGTATTCTAAGAATAAAGTGATCATGTAAGTAAAAGAGTGATCACTTCACTATAGTGAATTATATTACTGTTTAAACATCATTTTTAGAAATATATACAATTGGTCATCCACTTACTTCACTAGATAAAAATGTTATTTCAGGTTCAGATCAAGTCACCTAGTCTAAATGTTTTAGACTCAGATTCTTCTTCTGTCTCAAAAAAACAAGGCAGATTTCACAACTGCTACTGATAAACCTACTATTAATTTCAAGAAATTATAGATGTGTATTTTCTACAAATGTTTCCTAGTGCAGAATATACTTTGTCTCTTGAACAGCTGTAGTTTACCTGCTTTTTTTGGAAGAGGGAAGAGGGGACAGTCAGGATTAGATGACTTGACCAGGGTCACACAGCGTCTGAGGCTAGATTTGAACTCAGGTCTTCCTGACTACAGGGCTAGTGCTCTATCCACTGTACCACCTAACTTCCCCAATTTATCTGCTTTCAATGTGCATTTTGAAGTAAATCTTTTAGGGGTCAGTCCAGGGTTCAGTAAGCTATAGTACAATAGTTTGCTGACCTCTCATGAGATAGATAATTTCAGATGGTTACAGCATATGTTTTATGCAAACATACAACTTTTGTCCTTTGGGGATTATCTTGAAAACGAGAGAGAACAAACTTGATCCTCTCTATGGCTAAACCACTCCTTATCATAAAATAATGCATCTTTGGAAACCAATTTAATTCTTTCAGACCAGTAACAACTATTTAGAAAATTAATGCTTTGATATACTGAACAATACAATGATTGACTCATTTCATTCAGAAGTAGACGTGGTAAGGGGAAAAGAAGTTTTATCTCAACTAGTATGTGGTGGAAGTAACATGGGTGGAAGTAACAGCACGTAGGCACTGAATAACACTTTCACTAGAAAATGATATTCTGTGTTTCCTTCTGAGCAATTGGAACATACTAAAATGCTGTTTTCCTGCTCTGGTTTCAAGAAAACTAATTTTTTTGATAGAGTGACCATTGAGAATCTTGTTTGTTGATCCCACAGAGTAAGAAGTTACCTATATTATGTTATTTGAAAACTTACAGTAAGATCTCTCTGACCAAAAAGGTTTTCCTCCCACACTTCCAAGAGGGGTAACATATTAAACAAATGTACACTGAAGTTTTTATTACTAATCAGAAATCACTTCCCCATCATAGGGATAATTTGTTGAAATCAAACTTTGAAATCTGTGCTGTTTCTTAGCTACTATTTAACTTTTCTAAGCCTCATCTATAAGATGCATTTCATTGGGTTGTTTTAAAACACTTTGCAAGCCTTAAAGCAGTATATAAATATGACTTGTTATTTGGTAAGAGAAAAGTGGACAATGTTGAGGAATGTCTGAAGACTTCATCCAATTAACCCGAATTGTTTTGTTTATAAAGAGATGTATAGTATATTCAGCTTTTACAAGAAACTGTATCCTTTCTGATACCTCATCACTTTAGAGGTTTAGAGTTTTAAGATCACTCACATAGATAGTGATTATTTCTCTCATTCACTAGACTTACAAGTAATGTGATAGATTAGATGGGAGATTATTGTACTTGAACTCGATAAAGACATCAGTTAGAATTCTATCTCTAATATCTACTACCTATATCTTCATAGGCAAATCATTAAATATCTCTGAAACATGTTTCCTAATCCATAAAATTGGGATAAAAGTATTTGTAGAATATAGTACAGAGAGCTGTGAGAATCAAATGAGATAAAGTTGTAAAATACTTGAAAACTTTCAAGTGGTAGTCAAATGTCAGCTGTTATTTTTATTTGGATAATTGTTAGTAAGTAGGATCCTTGCAAGTAGTAGGGATTATTTAATTTATTTTATTTTTATCTCCTCCCAGTATAATGCTGGGCATATAATAGGTGCTTAATACATGTTAATTGAGTAATTGTAACAAAGTAAATTAGAGCTGGACTGCTCTAAAATAGAATGGACTGCCATAGGAGGCAGTAGGTGCTTCCTCACTAGAGGTCTTCAAGCAGAGGTTGAATGACCACTTCTTGGAAATGTTGCAGGTTTACATGAATTCTCTTTGAACTAAAAGTGTCTATGAATAGTGATCATTGCCTTTGGATATGTATAGATAAATTAAAGTAATATATAGTGAATAGAGTTCTGAATTTGGAGTTAGGAAGACTCTTACTAGCTGTGTGACCTTAGCTAAGTCACTTAACATCTTTAAGCTTCCATTTCCTCATTTTACAAATGAGGAGGTTAGGCTAGATGACCTTTAAAGTCCTTTCCAATTCTCTTCATATATCTGAGATATGGAGAGAGAGAAGAACTATAATCCATGGCCTAATAATATGTCTTTGCTTTAAAAAATTTTTAATTTCATTAACTACTCCCCAATTAATTAAAAAATGTTTAACACATTTTTTTTTTTACATTTTGAGTTTCAAATATTTTCCTTCCTTCCTGTCCCACTCCCACCTCTTGAGAAGGCAAGCAATATGATATCAGTTATACATGTGAAAAGATCAGCCCAGTGGAACAATTTTCCTTAATAATTTCTTGAAATATAATATCTAGATTCTTTCTTTTGATCTTGGGTTTCAGGTTGTCCAAGATGAGATATGTCCCGTTTTCTTCTATTTTTTCCTTCTTTTGACTTTGTTTTCTTGTTTCTTGATGCCTCATGGAATCATTTGCTTCTGCTTACCCAATTCTAATTCTTAAGGAATTGTTTTCTTTACTGAGCTTTTGTATTTTTTTTGTCCATTTGCCAAGTCTGCTTTTTAAAGAGCTATTTTCATCGAGTTTTGTACATCTTTTTCTATTCAGCCAGTTCTGTTCTTTAAGATATTATTTTCTTCAGTATTTTGTATGCCTCTTTCACCAAGCCATTAATTGTTCTTTTCATAATCTTCTTCCCTCACTCTCATTTCTTTACCTAATTTTTACTCTACTACTCTTATTTGATTTTAGAAATCACTTTTAGCTCTTCCAGGAATTCTTATCAGACTTGTATCTACTTTACATTTTTCCCTTTGAGACTGCTTGTAGCTATATTGACTTCATTGTTTTTTGAGTGTCTTGACCTTCCCTGTCATCATATTAGTTCCTTTTTTTTTTATGATCAGGTTCATTTTTTGTTGTTGTTTACTCATTTCCCCACCCATTTTCTTGACTTTGAATTTATGTTAAAGTTGGAGTGTGTTCCCTGTGTGGGGTGGAGAGGGGCACTATCCCAAACTTCAGACCTTTTTCACACAGTTGTTTTCAAAGTTAGCTCATGAGGGAGGCAGTTTGAAAGTTTTCAGTGCTTCCAAGGTGGTATGATTTGGGGAGATATGTGGTCACTACTCTCTTGGGCTGGGCTCTGGAGTTGCCAAATAGCAACTTTTTCTGTACTCTGTGCAAACATGAAGGTCACCTGTAATCCCATTCTGACTAGCTACTAGGTGCCCTTACTGCCGCTGGCTTGAGAATTCCCAGGGCTGATGCTGCTTCTGCTGCCACCACTAGTTCCACCATTGGTGTTGCATCTACATGGGCTCCAGGCCAGCCACCATCCCTGTGTCACAAATCTCTCCTTCCAACCTCCTTAGTTGCATTGGGCTGGAATAATGTTTCATGATGACCTTTCCTTGGTTCTGCCACTCCAAACTTAGATTTGGGCTGTTGTTTTAAAGTTGTTTGGTGAGGAAGGTTGGGATAGGTCAGCTAAGTTCTTCTTCTACTCTGCAATCTTGGCTCCTCCCCAAGAAGTCCCCTTTTCTACAAAAATAGAAATACTCTTTACTAAAAATCCTATTGCAATGATGCATTGTAGTATGAAGCTACTATGTTTTGGGAGCCAATGCTAGACTACTACTGGCTTCTGTGGAATTGTAGGAGAAGAGAGAAACAAAATAAGCTGAATAATAAGAAGGTTGTGTATGTAGGTGGTTTGTAGAAATTTGGACTTAAAGGTCAAAGATTGAAACTGGGAAAGAGAAATTTAGGATATATTAAGTAAAATTAGAAAGAAAATAGTCTCCAGGTACAGTTTCTACTTCAAGTTTTGGTAAGAAAAAAGTTAAAGGAAAAGGATGAAGTAAAGACAAAGTAAAATCCTAAAGAGAACTCAAGAAGCTTTATCAAGAAGGCCAAAGATTGGAATTGTTCAAGGAAAATTTGGGAGAAATGAAGAAATTTCAAGGAGAAAATGTTCAGGTTTAGATTCTATTCCTTATTTTTTGGCTCCTGGGAAGAAGATTGAAAGAGGAGCAGAGTTTAAAAAGATTAAGGAATAAGAAACTGAAGAAAATAATCAAGAAAAACCACTCGAAGAAGGAAAATGAGAAAACATCAGGCAAGATAAGTTAGAAGAAGTAAATAAAAGAGTAAATTGGTAAATAAGACATAGAAATTGGTGGAATATATTGAAGGACTAGTCTCAAAGGAGGAAGGGAGTATAGACTTTATCAAGTTGTTGTGACAAAGGAAAGGAAGTTGGTTGTAGCAGTCGGGGTATTGAAAGATAATAAAAAGTAAAGGAAAGTATACAGGAGGAGAGGTGTAAATACTAATAATTAGTGTGGTAGGTATTTTTGTTTTGTTTTCTTTTTAAGGCTAAGATGCTCAATAAGCATGGAGATCAGGGAGAAGAGTTTTCTGTGACTTGCATGGATTGTGTGATTATCATAGTCAACTGACAATAAAGTGTTCAGTGAGGAGGAAGGAAGGATCCAAAATAAGACAAGGGAAACTTGGTCATTATCAGCAGATTGAAAAATGGAAGACTGTCAATCAGGGCAGCCATAAATCTGGAGCTAAAGAAAATTTTGAAACTATTTTTAAAGAGGAATAACTTCTTGTCCTTCAAGGAATGATAAAGTTAAGCCACACGCAACCAACTTTGCATATACCTGTTATGTGTGTAGAAGTTGTTCAAATGATACGTAACTTATAACATCCAGTTTGTTTCTAAGATGAATAACATGGTTTGACCAAGCACCAAAACCTAAAGATAAAAAATGAAAATGAATGCAGAACCAGAAATAATAATTTTAAAATTTGGATCACAGTAGGAATTATGATGTAGTATATTTCAGCAGATGCCTGACACTTCCACTGCCAGATAATTAAACATTATGACTTTAGTAAATGTATGAAATTTATAAGAAAACTTTCTGGCTGGTAAAATTGATCTGCAAACTAAAATGTTTGTATAATAATAAAGGATACAGGTTCAGGACTGATATCATTCATGCCTTTCCTCGCCCCAAGCTGTGATCATTCGTGACTTGAAATATCACATTTGTTTCCTTTTTAAAATCAGTCTACTGAAAACTTTAACTTAATAACAATTAAAAGTTTCCTTTCATGTGGTTTAAAAGGCTTCTAAGAGCTTAAGTCACTATGTAATGCTGTTCTGAAGGTTTTGGTTTGGAAATGAAATCCCTTGTTGTTGTTAGTTTATTACAGAATTTGTTTGAATACAAAATTTTCATCTTGAAACACGAACTTGATTCCTACATTCCATCTTCCCTTTCTAGCCCCCTACTCTTTGTCTGCTGGAACCCGAAGAAACAAAACTGTGAATCCAAGCCACCTGAATCACAAAAGCAGCAGGAAATTAGGTCCATCATCGGGGGTGAGTAACAGTGTTGTAAATCCTGTGGGTGTTTTTTTTAATCTTAGGGAGGAAAAAACTTACGGTTTTTCTTTAAAGTCTATTGTGGAACTGGACATCCTGTAATAGCCTCAGGCCATTAGTTTCCCATAAAATTTTAAAATATATCTATATTTATTTTGTTTTCCCTATTAACTGGCAAGGTCTAAGAGGGTAGGAAACTAGCTTCACTTTTATCCCCCAGTGCCTAGTAAAACATAAAACATAAAACTTTACTAGAAGGACCTGGAAAAAATAGTTTGAAAGTACGTTGCAGTTCCACTAACAGTATTTTTGACTCCTTTGAGTTACATAATGTTAGCTGAAATTATTAGCTGAAAGAGATTGTAGGTCCATTTTTATACAAAATGTATCTTTGTGTGGTACATTTATTTCCATTAGAAACTTTTGCTTCTACCACAAAATAGTTTCTTAAGCTTGGATCTTGACGAATTTCTTCAGTGTTTTTTTTGGGGGGGCGGGGGGGTGGAGATTAGGGATTTTTATTTTGTTTATTTTTTTACCCACTAAACAAATCCTAATACCTAACTGCAACGGGAAGAGCTAATCACAAATGGCCTTCACCTATCCCTAAAGTTCTATGTTGAGCCCTTTCCAGCAAATTGCTTACCAACTGATGGTGTTCATTCAGTACCATAAGTTTACAGTAGGCATATGGTTGGAATACCTTGTTATGAAAATGTTACGCTGGCTCAGATGGGATTGTGGGCATGTCTGAGAACAATGGCAAGATTGCTAGATATGATGTCAGAAGACCTAGGTTCGAGTCTTTGCTCTGCCATTTATTAGCTGTATGGTCAAGCCTCAGTTTCTTTATCTGTAAAATGGAGAATAGTATTTACCTTACCAAAGTTGCCTTGAGGTTCAAATGTATTTTTTTTTCTTAAAATTAAACCAGAGGAGTATAGGGGTAGTAGAGAGATGCTATAGATATTGTGAAAATGAGCTTTGACCCTAAGGATCCTTCTTAGGTATTTATTATTGGGAGGGGAGAGGGGAGTTGTTGATGGTCTTCCTGGAATCTACATCTAAGGCTTTTGTAAATTACACTATATTTGGTGATAATATTTCAGTATATGCTCCAGTATTACACATTTATTTCATTGACAATGAGAAAGACATTTTATGCTTCAGCCTATGAAGACACCTGCCTACCTCACATGAAGCACTATCTCTATCTATATGTTAATTATGAAATACTTAAAGCCATGAAGGTATCTCTGATTGTTCTGTGTTGTTACATGAAATGTTAACATGCCAACGTGTTTGGCAACTTGAAGATGAAAACTTGGATATTAAAAGTTGCTATATCATTGAACTCTTAGGGCTAGTATCTAATCTGTCCCCTTCCCAGGGAGGTTAAGCGGTTTACCCAAGATCCCTTAGCTAGTTATTGACATGGACAGGTCTAGAACCCCATCTCCTGACTCTCAGTCCAGTAGTCTTTCTCTATACAAAACATCAGGTTCCCTAGCCAAATCACATCATTATTTACTTTAATAATTTTTTTCTGCCCTATTAAGAAGATCAAAGCTAGTTTTTTTTTTCTTCTAAGGACTATAACCCTGAAATTCCTGGATTATTCTTTATTCTATCTTCCCCAGAGAGCTCACTCCATTACGCCACAAATAGGCAGCTGTTTTTAAGTGAGTCTTACTGTGTGAGGAAGCTGGAAAAACAAATGTCTATGGGTAGGTTACAAGTTCAAAGACCACATATTAGTATTTAGCAACAGTTTAAAGTAGTAATGCAGTCTCTTCTCAGCATTCCTTTAGGTGACTCAATTAATTTTTGGTCACTATACTCTCTTTGCTAAGTTGTCGTTAGCGTGAGCTATTTTTCACAGTTTCTTTGATCTCTGAATCAATAAGGTCTTTTTTTCTGATTGGAACTCAAATCCATCCCTTGATTTCAGGTCAAAAAACAAAATGACCTAAACTCCAATTTCATAGTATGTCCAAGACTTTACAGAAATTTCTAGAACCAGCTCCTTTTTATTTAGGAGCTACTTTTATCACTTTTCTTACCTGTGTCCTTTGATCAACTTCACATATTTCTTGATTCTGATGCCTTTCTAGAGGGCTAATCTAGATTGATTATCAATATTAATTGCCTACCCCTAAGTGTTTCAGTAACTCTCTTCTTTCTTTTTCTAGCATAGCCTTCAAATGCTTTATATTTTCCCTACCAGGGCAGCTAAGTGGTGCACTGGATAGAGTACCAGTGCAGGAGTCAGGAGGACCTGAGTTCAAATGTCACCTCAGACACTTGACACTCACTAGCTGTATGACCTTGGGCAAGTCACTTAACCCCAATTGCTTCATCGTGGGTCATCTCCAGTCATTCTGATGAATATCTGGTCACTGGATTCAGATGGCTCTGGAGGAGAAATGAGGCTGCACAGCCCTCCCTCCCTCAAAACAAAGTCAAGTACAAGTCATGTCATTATTTCTCTGATGGCATGGTCTTCTTCAGCAGTGAAAGAAGAACACATAACTTTCCCTACCACCAGGGCAACTAGGTGAATCAATGGATAGAGTATCCAGTCTGAAGTCAGGAAGACTCCTCTTCCTGAGTTTAAATCTGGCCTCAGACACTTATTACCTGTGTGACCCTGGGCAAGTCCTATTTGCCTCGGTTTCCTCATCTGTAAAATGAACTGGAAAAGGAAATGACAAACCATTATAGTATCTTTACCAAGAAAGTCCCACACTGGGTCATGAAGAGTCAGACACAACTGAAATGACTTAGCAACAACTACCACTAATCAACACTTACCATCCAGCACCCTCCTCATCCCATGATAGGAATCCACAGCCACCCTTGGGGAGTTAGCAACCTTCCCCATCTCTATCCCCTGGACAATTACTGTATCATCTGAGAAAACATTTTTGTATCCATAATACAACTGTACTTCAGTTTCTTGGCTCAATACAGACTGAAAATATTCTTAAATGAATTAATTTTAGGAATAAACAGTTTTGGTATGTTTTACTACATACCAGGGCATGGAAATGCATGAGATTAGCAAAAAGAAAAGTAAAAATACTGAATATTCTCCTTGGTCATGAAGCACCAAAACCCTTTATTTCTTGTGACCTCCATTGTTATTAACAGGACTCAGGAAATGGCCATACATTTTTTCAGTTGATCCTCTTTACTTTGGCAACATTGGCAAATTTAAACCTTCTTTCCCCCAAGCAAGCCCCAAACATCCTACTCTGCAAAGTTCTAATCCCCTGAAGATACCTTAGCTCCATCTTTCACAGCCTTCACCACCATCTGGTGGTGTCTTTAGGTCTGGCCATTTTTGTATCCTACCATATCTTCTTGAAACAAAAGGTATTTGGGAATTTTTTTGAAGGGGGATGGCTTGTGCAGGAGGGAATGAAGAAGTTCCTGTCAGCTAAATAACCATTTCTTTTCAAAACATACTAGTCTGAAGTGTACATGTCCTAACAGTTTAGCATTTCACTAAAGATTATGTTATGATCCTTCTCTGAAACAAAAGCATCTTTCAGTTCTCATTAGTACAGACTAGATTCATAAACATTCCTTAGTGACAAGTTAGGGACTGAAAGGAATACAAGTAAAGAAGTGTTTGGATTTCCTTTGGTTTTCCCTTTTTGTACTAATGATAACATTCATGATCACTAACTCTGCTTGATCTTTTTAATAAAACAGTGAAGGATGTTTTGCTTTCACTAACAGAAGAAGATTGAAAAGTCTAAAAATCTTAATGCTAATATTTGCTGCAAAATAAGCTGAGGGCCTATTTCCAAAATCACAAATTGAACAATAATAGTTTAAAACAAACAAAACAAAAGCAACATTCAATATTCCAGGTTCTTTGATATGAGTCACACTCCTGTGCAGCTGTTAAACATGGGCTCCACCCCCAGGACAACAACAGCCAGATCCCCTTGCCTTACAATGGCTATGGGGGAGACTCATGGATAGCATAGGTGTGATGAGGCACAAAAATGAAAACCAGCTGCATATACAACTTTCTTAAAAGTCTGCATAACAGTAAGAATAGCAGACAATAATTAAGGAATTTTAGAGGGGGATAGGTTATTTTCCTACTTGACAAACTCATGCAACCTGTGATAGCAGATATCCTAGAAAAGAATGGAAGGCTAGGGACACAGAAAAATGAAATGAGAAGCCAGAATATATAATATCTTCAGAACTGGCTTTATGAATCATCAGTAGTCTGTGTAGGCAAAAGAGCTGTGCTAGAGTACTTCTTCCAAAATTTCAACCATTTATTTAGAGCTTTAGTCAGTAAAAAAAAGCATTTATAAAGTGCCTATCATGTGTTGGACACTGTACTGAGACTGGGAATACTAGAGAGGCAAGAGACAGTCCCATCAAGTCTCCTAGAGGAGCAAACAAATATGTACAGACAAGGTACAAACAGAATACATAGACTATAATTAGAAGAAGGAAGGGGTTGGGAAAGACTTCCTTTAGAAGATGAGATTTTATTTGGGACTTGAGAGAAACCAGGAGGTGAAGCTGAGGAGGGAGAATGTTCCAGGCATGGAGGACAACCAGAGAAAATGCTTGGTCGTTCATAGAAGAGTCAGGAGGTCAGTGTCACTGGAAAGAAGAGTGTATGGAGACAGTTGTAAGAAGACTAGAAAGGTAGGTAAGGGGGCTGGCTATGAAGGACTTTGAAACCTAAACATAGGATTTTGCATTTGATCCTGGAGGTGATAGGGAGCCACTGGAGTTTATTGAGTAGAGATCAGAGCTGTCCTTTAGGAAAAATCACTTTTATGGCTGAATTAAGTGAGGAGAGACTTATGGCAGGCAGACCAACAAGCAGGCTAACACATTCATCCAAGCATGAGGTGATGAGGGCTTGCACCAGGGTGATGGCAGTATCAAAGGAAAGAATGGGGCATTTTAAAGAGATGTTGCAAAGATGAAATTGATAGGCCTTGGCAACAGTGTGGATATGGCAAGTGAGAGATGCTGAAGGGTTAAAGAGGATACCCAGGTTATGAGCCTGAGGGACTGGAAGGATTATGTTGTTCTTAGTCATATTAGGTAGAGGAGAGAGGTTAAAGGAAAAGATAATGAGTTTAATTTTGAACCATGGAGTTTATGTCTATACAACATCTGATTCAAGATGTATGAATGGCAGATGGAAATGCAATATTGCAGATCAGCAAAAAATAAAATTAAGGCCAGCTAAATAGATGAGAATCCTCAGCAGAGAGATGATTAAATCCATGGGAACTGATGAGATCGAGTGCAGTAGTATATAGAGGAATGTAAAGAGGGTGCAGGTAGGAACCCTGTGTGATATCAGAGGTAGCTGTGTGGAGGCAGAGAAGGAGCAGTCTGATAGGCAGGAGGAGAACCGAGAGAGTGGTGTCCTGAATATTTTAAGAAAAGAGGGTGATCCAACAATGTCAAAGACTGAAGTGAATTCAAGAAGAATGAGAATTAAGAAAAGAGCATTTAAAAAAAAAGTTTTAAAAAAAGGTCATTTGATTTGACAATTAAGGACTCCTAGGGTCTTTAGGGATGTAAGTCTCTTCACAAGGCAGCTAGTACAAGCCTTGCCAAAAGGATTGTTTATATGGGTATTTAGACATATATTATACATATATATATATATATGTATATATATTATACATATATATACACACACCAATACAAATTTATATACATATATATATATGTACAACTATATGTAGGGGGAGGTGTTGCATAGCAAGTGATCAATATATATATATATATATATATATATATACATATATATATATATGTGTGTGTGTGTGTGTGTGTGTGTGTGTGTGTATGTAGAAGTGTATATGTATATGTGTGTATATATGTATATACAGAGAGAGAGAGAGAGGCACATAATATGTCTGCCATTCAAGGACCAGCCTCACAAAATATAAAGAGGCTCATTTGGTTCATATACAGCAGATATATACAGAGTTAGTACTCAAATACTTTTCTAGCCTGATAGGACTTGATATAGCAACCAGGAATTCATCACCCTCCACTTTCCCATATAATGATAATAAAGCAGCAGAGGAGGGTTTGTAAGAAGAGCCTTACAGACTTGTGTTGTTCAGTCATTTCAGTCATCCAACTCTTCATGACCCCATTTGGAGTTTTCTTGGCAAAGATACTGAAGTGGTTCACCATTTCCTTCTCCAGTTCATTTTACAGATGAGGAAACTAAGGCAAACAGTGACTTGCCCAGAGTCACACAATTAGTAACTGTCTGAGGCCAGATTTGAGCTAAGAAAGATGAGTCTTACTGACTCCAGGCCCAGCACTCTATCTACTGTGTCACCTAGCCCTATATACAGGAAGTATTTAATAAGTATTTTAATCTTTTGAGCACATCCTGGATATACACTTACTTGTTACTCAGCAGATCAGGGTATACAGCCTAGGATTGTTCAGACCCTTGTATACCTCATGGACTCTCCCTCAGAATCTAAAGCAACCAAAGGTAGAACTTCCCATCATGAGTAGAATTTAGCATGATGGCTCCTTTTCAAGGTAATATTTCTAATAATAAGGAGGTAGATAAGCATACTGGAAAAAAGCACCATTCTAAAAGTCAAGGGAGCTACCACAAACTAGTCACATATCCTAAAACTTTAAAAAAAAACTTTATCGATCCTAATTCTATCTGTAAACATTATAATAGTCATGAACTTGTTTTGAGAAGCTAAAATGTCAAACAGAAATATGTTGGCATCATCCTCCAACTTTAGATCTATTTTCCCACTTTTTCATCTCCTGTTACCTCTCTTGCCATATTTGCTCTTACAAGGTAAAAACATAGGAAGTGTCATACTATATCAGATCTATGGCCATCCAGCCTAGTGGTCAGTTGCCAAAAGTAGCTCCAAGGGACAGATTATTCCAACATCATTTAGTAACTTTATAGCTACCATTCATAACTTTATCCAAATGGTTTGGAATTCTGATCTAATCATTTTAACACTTGGAGATCAAATCTTTGTTCACTTTATGCACCATCATAATTTTTCAGGTGACTATTCCACCTTAACCACCAGTTTACAAACTGAAGAGTTATAATGTAGCTGGAACTAGTTTACAAGGAATCAAGAAGAAGGGAAGCAAACATAGCCAATATAGGGTTGATTTTCTAGGAAAGAACTGATGGGTGGAAGGATTAGATGATGTGGTGAGGACAAAAAATGGAGTCTGGAGTTGCAAGGCAGAGGGAGAAGTGAGATGACAACAGATTATGATCAGATAAAGTAATTTCAGATTTCATCAGTATGGAAATGGAACTGGAACACTTGCATGTGATGTCTAGGTCAAGGTATGACCACCTTTGTCTGCAGCTGTGGTGGGGTGAAGAAGTAGGACATAGGAAATAAACAAGTTAATGGAATGACACAATGGCAGGCACAGACAAGATGACTACTGTGGAATTGTGGGTGGCTGGAGAAGATGCCTGGAATACGATGGAAGGAAGTTACTAGTGTTATGGTATCAAATATCTCTATTACCTGATTAGTGACTACTGAAGTCCAGTTACATATGCCCCTCTCATAGCTGATGATACCGTCAGGAGTTAGGTCCTTAGAGGTGGAGGACCACTGGGTTAGCAGAGGAGGTAGGATGCTAGGGATTGCACTGGAAATCCCAGTCTCTGGTATAGTTGCCACATATTTGTGATAGGAATTAATACAAGAGGAACCCAGTTAAATATGATTGTTAATGTGCCATTTCCACTTAACAATAGTAACCTCCTGTGTTCTACCCATCTTTTTAAAGGAGCCATCCTGATTCACCCAATATATAAGCAGCACCAGACAAAAGGATTGTATAACCCTGAGTTGAGTCATCTGTTCAGTAATAAGTAAGATCTCATAACAGACATCAGTTGCTTCTCAGAAGTGGTGCAGGGCCCTCACAGGCACTGACTAGTCAGAATTCATAATACAGCTGCCCTTTGTAGCCTCCCCTGAATAATTCAGTGGCCGCAGCTTTAGAAGATGCTTTTTGTTGAAGGAGAGCTAAAGAGCGCCTAGTATCCTAGTGCTGAATTTCCCTGAGCAACCTCATGGACTGGCCATCAGTTACTTTTCATCAACTTTCTTGTTTTAAGAACCACTTCCCTCAGGAGATGTTTGTTCTTCTGTCCACCTAGAAGGACAGCAGCCTTTGTGACTCCACCCCCATTCCCAGAGCATCTCTTTACACTGACAGTAGTATTTGCCCAAGTCACAACTATCCCAATTTCCTCCTCAAATTTTACCAGGTCATCAGCCACACGACTGCAGCTATCTGGTGGGTAAGACCTGTGGCGAAAGTATGAAGCCATTCTGATTGGGCTCCACCAAGAAGGCAGGCTCTAACTGTGCATAAGGGAGCTGGGTTAGGGTATGGTGGTCTGTGGGATGACCAACTTCATATCCCCTTGCAGATCCAAGTTGGGCAACCAACTACAACTACAATAGGAATTCATCTTTATGGGGTCAAAGTGCTTTTAAATTTCCATCTCAGTGACCTAAAAAAGAAACAAAAGTTCCACTTTTGGAGGCTCAATTCAATTTAGCTGACTGTGATAACAACTCTTCAGAGTTCCCAAGCCTATGGAACTCAACTGCAAAGAGCATCTCAGCACTGGCCACATTAGATCATGAAGCCATTGCTTCAGTGATTCATCATATTTCTGTTTGAACTTCTGCAACCTACCCAATTCACTTCTGCTCCCATAGAGGTGGGAATCACCTTTATCCCTAGGACAAAAATAATTCCAGAACTTTTTTTTACCAATGGTGTAAATTTCCAAGTCTCTTCCCCACTTCTGCTCTCATTTTCCTTTGTCATTGTTCCCACCTCAGCAGGATACAATGGAACTGGAACCTCTGGAACTAGAACTTCTGAGTCAGAGAATCAGTCTCCATCTCCATTAGAAAAGATCCCTTCGCTTTCATAGTCACTAGTTCCTCTGCTTCCATCACACAGTTCCTGGAAGACAAACTCTCAGTCTCTAGTTGCTGCCTACATTGAGCCAGGTCATTTCCCGCTTTATTATGCTGGAAGCCCAAATTCTGCAAGAGGGTCAAAAACAACCAAGGAACGTTGGAGGTGGCTCTTTCTTTAACCACTCAGCACCTTCTCCAGAACGTAATAAGCTAATCTCTCCATGTGAGTGAGAGGTAAGGCTATGCGACAAAGACACAGCAGCCCTTCAGTCCATATCTCCTCTCTTGGGAAATGCACCTAATCAATAGAAAATGGCAGCTCAAGTGGTCATCGGACATTCATCAAGTTAGAGGGCCCCAGCTCCATGTAAGTGAGATTTTTTATGCTTTTTGATGACCAGAAAACTGGAGCTAATCAGGTCCTGGGGACCAGCTTTGATGCTTTTTTGGGAAAATGAATCTCTTTTGAGGGAGAAAGGGAACCCTGATACTATCACATACCTCACCTGTTACCTAACCATCTATATATGTGTGTTCCTCAAGGATCTGTTCTTAGCCCTCTTTATACTCTATCCTTTGGCAATCTTATCCATTCTTACCCCTTTAACTGCCACCTTTAATAATCAGTAAATAAATCAGCAAGCATTTATTAAGTACGTACTGCGTGCTTGCTGACATTTATATAGCACTTGAAGGTTTACAAAGGCATCTCTCTATGATTTCATTTGATTCTCAGAACAACACTGTGAGCTGACTACACTGGATATTATTTCAGTCTGGCATATAACAAAACCGTAGCTCAGTGAAATTTAATTATTTAAACATCAGAGACAGCCTTCAAATCCAAGCCTCTCCTAACTTCAAGCCCAGTGCTCTTTCCAATATATCAGACCTGTTCTTTGTCTCTGATGACTATTGGAGTAGTCTCCTAACAGACTTTCTCATCTCTCCTTTCATCTTCTGATTTGTCCTTCATATTTCTGCCAGAAAAGTATTTCTTCTGCATAGCTTTGGACTTATTCCTTTGTTCATAAACATTGAGTGGTTCATTCTTGCTTAGTAAACAAAAGCCAAGTACCTCTGCCTAGCATTCAGGATCATCTATCATTTGGCACTTATTTACCTTGTCAGATATATTTCACAATACTCCCCTCCACATACTCCATTCGTTATGCTCTAGTCTAGTAATGAGGGAGACAAGAAGGCAATAACTGTGACACAGGGCAGAGTGTGATGATTGTCATAGAAGAGGTAAATTGCAAGATGCTCTCGGAACATGGAGAAGGGCGAAATTCCTTATGGTTAGGATGATTAGGGAAGGCTTCATCAGTGGTGAGGAGGGGATTTCAGAGGAAGCTAAAGGATGAAGAGGATTTTGACAGACATATAGAGAGGGAGGGCCATCTAAGTATAATGTTGACCACCATGACCCCTTCTGCCTGAAGGATAGGTGTGTTAAATCTTGCCCCTTCCTTAGGGCTCTCTGGTACCCACACTGGAGCCAAAGGCTCCAGTCCCCACTGATGATGTTCTCTCAATTAAGGGGATAGGTCCTCTGCAAGCTGCATTCATTTACCCATTTACAGTTAGATTAGCTGTGACTCCAGCCATGAAATTAAAAGATGCTTGCTCCTTGGAAGGAAATCTATGGAAAATCTTCTCAGCATACTAAAACACAGAGACCTCCCCTTTCTGACAAAGGCCTGTATAGTGAAATCTATGGTTTTTCCAGTAGCAATGTATGGCTGTGAGATTTGGACTATAAGGAAAACTGAGTACCATAGAATCAACACATTTGAATTGTGGTGCTGCAGAAGACTTTTGAGTGTCCCTTGGACAGCAAGGAGATCAAATCAGTCAACATTTAAAATAAATTAATTCAGGCTATTCACTGGAAGGTCAAATATTGAAGCTGAAGTTTAAAACTTTGGCCATATAATGAGAAGATGAGGCTCACTGGAAAAGACCCTGATGTGGGAAAAATAAAAGGCAAAAGTAAAAAGGGACAGCAGAGGATGAGCTGGATAGATATTATCACGGAAACAATGAACAGGAACCTGGGCAGACTTTGAGACACAGTGGAGGCTAGAAGGTCCTGATGTGCTGTGATCCCTGGGCCATAAAGAGTTGGACACAACTAAACAGCTGAACAACAAAAATAAACACAAATGTACAAACCTACTCCATCAATATGGGCCTTAATCTCCCTCTGCCTTCCCTCCAATGACCGCAGTCATTGAAAAAGAGAAGAGGATTAGGTTTATAGCTTAGTTCAGTTCCTACAAAGTGCAGTCTCAAATTCCAAGTCCAAAGTTCCCCTTGGATTTAAGTCCCAGGTACCCTGACTTCTCAGGGCTTCTATGCCAAGCTAGCTGATTACAACAGCCAACCTGGAATCTAGATGCCAAGCATTACCAATGACTCAAACTCCCAGGCCTCGTGGGAATTGCTGTCAGTACCTGAAATTGGGGACAAATGACACAGAACAAAAACACCCCCAGGCCCATTTGTTGGAGCTGGGACAAAAAAAGGGGAAGGTATTCTCCACTTCCAGTACAGTTCACATACCAAGTGATGGGTATATTGTGTGATCTTACCTTCTGGGCTCAGCAGGAAAGAACTTGAAGAAGAGACTGTCTCAGTCTGACAGTTTTTAAAGCTGTAGCCTGTTCTGGCTGCATAGCTAATAAATGGAGACTACTCCCCCCACACACGGTAGGGGAACACAGGGAATATGCTGCATATTAGACAGTCTGGCCATGAGCACAGGGCAAGCTACCTTACACACACAGGGAAGATCATGGAGGTAGGAAAATCAAGATGAGTTGAGGTGTTTGTTTTTTTAAGTATTCTACATTGGTTACAGTGTGTGTGTGTGTGTGTGTGTGTGTGTGTGTGTGTGTGTGTGTGTGTGTGTAAGATAATAAGGATGGAAAGAGGCTGAAGGGCCTTGAAAGCCATTCTAAGGAATTTTTATTTTATCCTGTGCACTGGGGAGCAATTGAAGGGTTTTGATCAAAAGGGTAATAAGATTAGTTCTCTGCTTTAGGAAGATTACTCCAGCAGCAGTGTTTAGGAGAGATTAAAGGGAAAAGGAGCAGTAAGGAAGCTACTGAAATTATCCATGTGAGGAGGACAGGACCTGAACCAAGGTGTGTGCTATATACTTGGACTCCATTGTAAAATGCTATCAACAGTGCTGGATAGTGATGACTGGGTCATAGTATCAAAAACTCTGTGTTTGAAAACAGAAAATATCACGTATACCCATATTCTCTTGGGCTTACTTGTAGGAAAAGTTGTTGGACCCTCACAGTCAGATAGTATGGGACCCTGACAGTACCATGTGCAAACTTGGATATCAAAGTATAAATACTCCAGCAGATCATTTATAGATTTCAAATATGACAGATCCTAGAACTTATTGTGGGGCAGCTATGTGGTACAGTGGCTAGAGCAACAAGCTTGAAGTCAGAAAGATCTGAGTTCAAATCAGGTCTCAGACACTTACTGAGTTTCTGATGGTTGTGATGATTTCCATGCATATTTTGTACTCCTCAACAGTCCTTCATTCCACACACTATGTGACCCTGGGCAAGTCATTTAATCCCTATTTGCCTCAGTCCCTCATCTGTAAAATGGGGGTACACCGGAGACAGAAATGGCACAAAGTATCTTAATACTGAGTTTTGTTCTTTACAGAGGAGTACCTATTTATGGCTATCTCTTTTTTTTTTCCTTTGAGAGTTCCTTAGCCAAGAAAAAAAAACAACATCTCAATTCTATAGAAACTCTTTTTAAAAAATATTTTTATTTGGATTTTTGTTAAAGGGTTATTTGTACAAATTGAAGCATAAACTAAGTACTCAAAGAAAGACTTTATTTGGTTTAATCTCCATTCTCAAATTCTGTGTCAGTTTTCTTTGTCTCTTTACTAAATCTTTCCCTTTCCTCTTTCCCCTTTCACGGATATTCTTGTCTTCTCAGCTTTCATATCTGTTGTTCACAAAATTATTCTGATGATTTCTATGTATACTTTGTACTCCTCAACTGTCCTTCCTTCCAGTTTCAGCTAATACCCTATTCCTCTACCTCCGTACTCCTAGTGTTGCTGTGTCACAGATGGGTAGAAAGGAGGTAAGTTAAGGGAAGGCTTTCAACCTAGGCCTTTTTATGTGTCCCCTCACTGTCTCTGCATATACCTGTCTTTCCTTGGATGGGGAAAGAAGGGAATGGTGATGGCATGGAGGATAGTAGTAGCTGAAATGTACTGCATATGTCAACTTACAAATGTAATAGTGTCAGAAAAATACATGATTGCAAAATTTTCACTAGTTCCTCTTACACTAGTGAATTCAGTATTACTCTCTGCCTTTTCTTTGAATTCTCCATGGTAGAAAGCCAAGAGCACAAGTATCTATTGAAACCAGTTCTCCCATTAATAAAAATTTCCACAGAATTATCATCATACATTAGGTCTGTCCCTGGTTGGGTTTGTAAATGAAGTTCCCACTTTCTTTTTAGCTATTGACATACATCAGGTATCTATGGAAAATGATAAACGCCTACTTAAAAAAGAAAACCTATGCAGTAGTCAATAAAGAATTAGATGGCATGGTTATTTAGAAATGGTTCAAAAGTCTTTTGGCTGCCAAATCATTCCCTGCTATATATATCCAAAATCAAATATCACACATCCATATCATATATCACATATATCACACAACATCCATTGCTTGTTATTTAAAAATAGCTAGAGAGAGAATCTATCCCTCTCTAGAAAATAAACTTCTATCACATGAAATTCATAATCAAATGAGAACTGTGAAAAGTGAAGAACCCTCTTTCTCTCATTTCCTCTAGGAAAAGTTGAGGCACAAGAGTCAAGTTCCCTAACCCTTTCTTTCCCATGATCATATTCAAAACCCCACATTCTTAGGTCTGGCAGTTATGTATTTTACAAAAAGCCTGTTTCCAAGTGTGTCATAGTGACATGAGGAACTCCTAGCATGGAATTGTTTTCACCCACACAAATCAGCAGGTCTTCTGTAACTCATTGTTTTAGAGTTGCTTTGGTCATGGAGGGCGTGTGATTTGCTCAGAGTCACTTGACTAGTATATGTCAGCAGCAGGACTTGAATACAGTCTTCCTAATTCCAAGAACAGCCCACCATCTGCCATCCCCACATTGTGATAACCTTTGAGGCTTACAAGAGAACTTTTGACTTCCCACCATGTTCTCCAAATTCTATTTCACCATACATTACCAATGTTGTTTTTATCCAGGAGGAAGAAATTCAAATCTAGTGAAGAATGGGATATCCCAGTGTGCCGTGCCCAGCCTTCATCACTTAGGAGACGAAGTCAGCGGCTAGCAAGAAGGTGGTTCTTTTTCGAAAAGAATAATTTCTTTTGACTGGTGTATCAGCTTCTCAAAGTAGGAGAGAGAGGTATTGGCCAGGTTAAAGTTTATTAACCAAGCAGCCAAGAGGAAAAGCAATGGTCAACAAAGCAAAGCAAGTCTAGTCTTTATTTTGGCACAGAGTACTTGAAAACAATTTATTTCCATCATTTCTACCCCACAAAGTGGCAGGTTTGCAACTTCTGCTGCTTATGCAGATGCATTTTTTCCAAAAGCACATTGTGAAAGGAAATCATGAGTCAGTGTTCTAGACAGGCTGTCTATTACAGGACATGTTCTCTTGAAAGTGGACACTGCGCATAGTTTTAGTTACTCTGGCTTTCCAGTATCTGTCTGTGATATATGAAGTCATTTAGTTGGGATTTTTTTAACCCACTGACAGCTCATTATCACTCAAATTATTCTTACCACTGAGACTTGCAGAATTAAGTAGAAAATCTCATAAATGGGAAGTCCCATTGGATAATCACTTTCTAAATTGTGTAGTCTGATTGAAGCTATGCCATCTCACTTGTTAACCTCTAACTCCTATCAAAAGTTCAGAGATTAAAAATAAAGGGTATATGCCTATTGCTAATGTCTTATGACTTGCATTAGGACATTGGTCTTCTTAGCCTAAGGAAAAGGTCTCTGCTTATAGCTCTATTTGGATAACTGCCTTTATAAAGTCATGATTTTGAATGTTTAAGAAGGGATTATATATGCAGAAAGATGTGGGTATGCTGTCCTGGACATGATAGGTGAGGAGGAACATGGAACATGATAATGAACAATATATTAGATATCAGACCAGAAAGATCATAGTTCTGTGGTCTCATGATATCTAGCCACCTAAGATTAAACCATTGTATTTTTTCTTTTAGTCTTATCTTCTATCTGAGAAGATATAGATGATATCCCTTCAATGTCCCCTTAATATCCGATTACTTATGATGTATTTTGGGGTTTGATAATAAAAAAGGATTCACATAAATCCTTGTGTAATGATCTTGCACTACGATTTACTGTCCTTTTGTCCAAACCATTCACATTAATCGCTCGTCATTAGGGCCCTCAGGAGTAGATCTGTACATTTTCAAAATACTGTCAATAATTCGTTCCACTTTGCAGCCTTAAGTGTGATATCTTGGGCATATGTTTGCCAAGTTGCATGAGGTTCTGTCTTTTTATTTTGTGGTTGCTATAGAAACAGTGCAGTCACAGTGTTCTACGGGGAACACCGGGGCATCCAAAAGTATACAATAAAAGTTAATCTGGTTTACCATTTCTTCCAGCTGTCTGTATTTGTAATAACTATCCTGTTCACATTGGGAATATAAAAATACAGTCACATTAGCTCTGAGGACTGTTGCCAATAAGAAATCCCATTTCTGACAGTTTCCCCTTTCACCTCCTTTCCCTCCTCACCAAGATCTGTAATCGGGATGCATGAATCTAGTCATATTTAAGGCTCAGGGTCTCTAATAGTTTCCCTAGCACAAAACATATTTGAACTATAGCAGTTTTCCTCGCACTTTATGTAATTTCAAGGAACTGTTATCTAAATGTCACAGATTGATTTACAATTAATGAAATATTGTCTCCTTTGATCTCTTTTCTACAGGATTCCTCTTGTACCTTTGAGTATTCACTGCTGACCAAAATAATAAATTTATGTTATGGTTTCATTTATGGAGAGTTGCAGCTGAAGTATATGCTTGTTAGAGCATCTAACCATTTCCTCCTTCAAGTAGCAATATCCCAAACTAGTTTCTACATAGAGCAGTTTTGTTCTTGATAATACTATATTCATAAATTAATAAATGTTGGTCTGGGAGTATCAAATGACCTCTGGAGTAAAGGGAGGCAAGGACAGGAAAATTTGGGAGCCAAACCAATGAAACAAGAAACATAGGGTACATGCATTACACATAGTTCAGAGATAAAACTCTGGGTGATTGATATGTGTCATACATACCATGTGAGGTGAAAGATAGGTAAATATGACAGTGGAGTTTGTGGGTATGAGAGAGAGAGAAAGGGAATTTTTGAGGAAACATTTCAAGAAGAGACAATAGAAATGTAGGGAAATAAAGACAGAGTGTATGAACAAAGAGGTCAACCTTAAGTGCTTGTACAGTGATAGTCCAATGATAAGTACAGATGTTTTGTATCCCAAGTGGCTCCCCTCCTAAGTAGCTTTTGCTAAACTAGAAATCCGCTTACAGAATCTCACTTTGTGTCAGATAGAACATCAATAATGACAATAAATGTAACAACTAACATACTGATAAAGCATTTCAGTGTTCACAAAGTGACTGGATAGATGGGTGGATGGATAGATAGATGATAGATAGATGCGTGTGTTCGTTCTTCGTTGCCGAAGAAGACCATGCCATCAGAGCAGTGATTACTTGACTTGCACTTGACTTGGTTTTGCATGAGGGAAATCTGTGCAGGTCACCAGCCTCACTTCTCCTCTAGAGTCATCTGAATCCAGTGACCAGATATTCATCAGGATGACTGGAGATGACCCAGGATGAGGCAATTGGGGTTAAATGACTTCCCCAAGGTCACACAGCTAGAGAGTGTCATGTGTCTGAAGTGAGATTTGAACTCAGGTCCTCCTGACTCCTGCACTGGTGCTCTATCCACTGCACCACCTTGCTGCCCCTAGATAGATAGACGATAGATGGATAAATAGATAGGTACATAAACAGACAGACAGATAGATAGATAGATAACAATATCTATGGGAGGTAAGTGCTATTATTATTTCAGTTTTACAGATGAGGAAACAGGCTGAAAAGATTAATTGACTACCCAGGGTCACACCACTAACATGCGTCTGAGGGAAGATTCAAACTCAGTTTCCCTAACTTAAAGTTTAATATTCTATTCACTGCAGCACCCAGCTGTTTATGTGACCTAGGCACTGTGGTGAAAAACTGGTCTTTCAGTAACTAAAATTTTGTTCTAAAGAAATAAAAGCTCAATGCCATGGCCTTACTCCTTCAGGAAACAACATGAAGTCCAGTGGGTCATCCACCTTTGATTAGAACAGGTGTTCTTAACATTTTTGTGGATCATATACCTCTTTGGCAGTCTACTGAAGCCTATGAACTCCTCAGAATAATATATTTAACACAAAAAATAGCATACATAGAATTATAAAGGAAACTAATTAAGATATTGAAATGGCTATCAAAATATATAAAGTTCACAGGCCCAAGGTTAAGAGCCCATGGCTTAGAATCTTTAATTTCTCTGTCTACAAGGGATTCTGATTACACTAATGACAAAGGTTAATCAAGACCCTGTAGTGACAGGTAAGACAGGAGCAGAAGGGCTGGTTATTTAGGAGTCTTTTAAATGTTGAGGGAAAGTAAAAGATGGAGTTTGGGCCGTCAGATATGAGTAGTCCTCAGTGGCCATCAGAAGGACTTTGGTACCTATTTACTCTAGAACTTCACAATTGTGATGATGCTCTGAGACCTTGGAAAACATACTCCATGATTTCTACCATCTATAACCTGGTGATACATATCTTACCTGTCTGCTGAAGAGGAATTGACTCTTACAAAGTACTTATATAACTATTGGTATCAAAATAAATCCATTTTTTAAGACTGAATAATCTAGCTGCAATAAAATAGGTTTTATCCACCATGGTTTGGTAATTTTCTTTAAAGAACATGTGCAAGTCATTCCCCAACTGACAGATGGTCAAAGGATATGAACAGTATATTTTCAGAGGAAGACATTAAAGACATGAAAAAATATATTAAAAAATATTTTCATATGAAAAAATGCTCTAAATCACTTTTGATTAGAGAAATGCAAATCAAAATAGTTCTGAGGTTCCACATCACACCTATTAGATTGGCAAACATGACAGAACAGGAAGATGATAAATGTTGGAGAAGATGTGGGAGAGTTAGAACAGTAATTCATTGTTGGTGGAGCTGTGAGCTGATCCAACCATTCTGGAGAGCAATTTGGAACTATGCCCCAAGGGCTACAAAAATGTGCATACCCTTTGACCCAGAAATATCGCTTATAGAATTGTACCCCCAAGAGATCATAAAAATGGGAAAGGGTCCCACATGTACAAAAATATTTATAGCAACACTCTTTGTAGTGACCAAAAACTGGAAATCAAGGGGATCCCCATCAATTTCTATCTCACCTCTTCCTCTCAGAAGTCCTACCTTCCTTCAAAGCTCAGTCTCAAGAGTCCTGTTCTACATATGGCCTATCCTGACTCCCCAGCTACTAGAGCCCTCATCTCCAAAGATTGTATGGTAGGATAGGTCAGGGACTTTTTTTTCTTTGTATCCCCAACACCTGGCACAATGCCTTGAACATATTAAGTGTTAACAAATGCTTCTAACTAATGAATGAAACTACATCTACTGTTCTGAAAATGACATTATATAGTAATCCACCATAAGAAATGATGAACAAGAAGTCTTCAGAGAAGCCTGGAAAGACTTATATGATCTGATGCTGAGCAAAAGGAGCAGAACCAGGAGAACTCTGTGCACAGTAACGACCACAGTGTGAGAGAGCTTCTTCTGGTAGACTTGGATCTTCATAGCAATGCAAGGACATTAAAAAAAAATTCCCAATGATCTTCTAAGTCAAAATACCTTCCACATCCAGAGAAAGAACTATGGAATCCAGTCACAAAATGTAACAGATCATTTTTTTGTGTGTTATGTTTTGGTTTGTTATATGATTTTTCACATGTATTTTAGTTCTTCTATACAGCCTGACTATAGGGAAAATGTATTTAATAGGAATGTATGTGTAGATCCTATATAGACTCGTATGCCTTCTCAGGGAGGGAGGGGCAAGGTGTGGAGTAGGTAGGGGGAAAACAATCTAAATTTTATGGTAGTGATTGTAGAACACTAAAAATAAAATTAATATAAAAAACAAAATAAAAAACGTGCACATAATTTCATGATTGAGACATGATAAAATAAAAATTAAGGAAAGAATCTAAACAGTTCCCATAAAGAAGTATTCTAAAATGGCAGCAAACTTTGAAGTAGTATCTAGATTTTTAGAGTTCTTCTAGGCAATCATCTCCCACTCTTAGTAAAGGAGACTGTTGTGTTTTTTTTTTAATCTAGCCATTTGAGTAAGTTCAAAAATTACAATAATAGCCTAATTTGTATTTATGTATAGAAATGAAATCAAAACCCAACTCTCTGCATTCCTAGAGTATAATACTAATATAACTATCCAGAAAGCATTTATAGACTTTGGGGATAAATCTATCTTCCTAAGGTTTTTCCTTGGATTATAGTGAATTTCCTGAATTAACACTCATAGTAGGGCAAAAGTAGAGGGTTTTAGTGAACACTAAGGAAAAACCAGCCTATGATTAAAAGTGTGTCTGCACTGAATGAAAACAAATTACTCTTTGTTGAAAATGAACGGAATATTTGTGCTGTGGGTCCTGAGAAACAGATGGAGTTTCTGTAAGGAAGAAGGTTATTTTCCACTGAAACTTGGTCTTGCTGTGTCATCAGAAAACAGGGTCAGTAATCAGCTTTTTTTTTGTATCTAAATTGTATCTATTGTATCCAAATTCTGATCTGGGAGGAAGAGTAAAGAGGACAGAGAGAGAGAGACATAAGGACCATCCATTCATGACCCACTCTTTGTGAAGAAAGACACAAGACTGGACAGGTGGACAAATGTTATCTTTTTGCCATTTAAGTCAGAAAAGAGGGAAAAAGCTATTTCTTTTCTCTGTGCACCTGTAGAGGCTTAACAAAATCCAGGCCAGATGCCTTCGTTGGAGAGTGAACTCAATAGTCCCCACAAGCAAGCTGCAAATGAAGGAGTGGCTCTGAGGGATGACTGGACAACACGCTCCAATGTAAACTTTAAAAGTGTAAGGTGGAACAGAAATTGGCAGAAATTAATTAGAGTACAGAATTGATAGAAATTCAAGCAGTTCACATTAAGAGGTTTTCTTTATAGATTTTTTCTTTTACATCCTATGCATAAAAGCTTCTCAAAGAATAACAAACTGTAAACCTTGACTCATATTCCCTGTGTGACCTTGGACAATCTCTTAACTTTCATCTGCAAAATGTGATAATATTTACACTCTCTACCTCACAGGATGATTTTGAGGAAAGCATTTCGTTAGCTTTAAAAGTGCTATATAAATGTGAATTATTTTTAAGTTATGTCATTGGCTCTTGATAAAGTGAGCTTGGACAAATTCATTGGCTTTATGGAGAGGGTATCTTTGAGTTCTCAAAGCAGCACATTTAAAGAGAGAGAGATTGCAAGTCCAATGCTCCTGAAATAGCTACACCCAGTATTTCAACTGAGTCATATTTTGGCTGAGTTTTTTTCAAATGTCTTATTTTCACACCTCATTTCATGAGTAGACAAAGCCTTAAGGGTCATTCAGCAGATGTGCAAATTTGTAACTAAAACAACTAACATTTATATAGCACTTGCTATGTGCCAGACACTTTACAATGTGATCCTCACAACAACACTGGGAGACAGGTGCTGTTATCCCCATTGAGCAGATGAGGATGCTGAAGCAAATGAGTAAAGTGATTCATCCAGGGTCACTGAGCTAGTAATTGTCTGAGGCAGGATTTGTAAGACCATGTTTGAACTCAAGTCTTTCTGATTTCAGGCCCAGCACTCCCCATTGTACCAACTCACTGCCAATTTCTTGGCCTTTTGAGCTTTGCATAACCCTTCATTTAAGAAAAAGAATTTCATATCAAGTCATAAACTTTAGTGCAAGATTCACTGTCTAGAATTCTGGTTCAAGAATGTCTGTGGTCATCACCTAAAGCATTTTAATTTTAGCTATTCACATAGTCATCACAATCTGTTAAATATCCAGTAGGTAAAAACATAAAGTATAATCTAATAATTAAATTCACTTGGAAAGATGTCACAACATATTTACTAGAGAGCTGGACTCAGCATCAGGAAGAATGATTTGGAATGCTACTTCAGATAACGTTGAGCTGCCTGACCCAAAAAAGAACTGTAATAACACTCACCTCACAGGATTCAAATGAGATAAGGTAAAGCACTTTACAATCAAAACACTAAAATATCAACTATTATTTTGAAATGGGCAGTTAGGTGGCTCAGTGGAGAGAGCACAAGATCTAGAATTGGAAAGATTCATCTTCGTTAATCCAAATAACGGCCTCAGATACTTAATAGTGGCACAACTTTGGAAAAATTACTTAACCCTGTTTGCCATAGTTCCTCATCTGTAAAATGAGCTAGAGAAGGAAACAGCAAATCATTTCAGTATCTTTGCCAAGAAAACCCCAGATGGGATCGCAAAGATTTGGACTTGACTGAACAATGTTAATTTGAATACACACCACAGTGAAGGGGCAAAGTACTTTGTAAACCTCAAATGCACTAGAGAAATGAGTTATGATTATGTCAGCAGATCTATAGACCCATTGATGTAAGTATTCTTTCCATCAATACAAGTTTCAAACATGGAATCTTGTATACTATATCCTATGACATTCTCATTATATTCAGCAAAGGATTTTCCAATATTCTATAGGGTCTTGTTCAATTTCATGGGTACCAGTTCAACATTCATCTGTGATCTACTCTTGCTGTAAGGCAGGCCTCCCCAAATCATATATTCTTGGAATTGTATTCTTTATACCACTTCTCACAGATCATCATTGCAATATGTTGCAGTCTCTTGGTGTCTACCATACTCCATTCCATTGGTCTTTGAGTCACTTGTAACTTTAAAGGTACTGAAGATTGTAGTGTTCCGTAATTCATAACCATAAAGCAACCCTAGAAGAACATTTATGCTGAGTAGGTCTTGTGATTATTAAAAGAACTGGAAATTTCCCCATATATAATCTAGCCTACACCCTTCCAACTATGGACCCAACTCACTATCTGCAGTACTACTACCAAATATATTTCTGGCCACCTAACTACATCAACTTTGGGAAAATAGGGTTTTTCAACCATTTAGATTTGTCCTGTGTTAGTTATCAGAGTTCTGTCTTTTAAATCTTGAAACTAATTGTAGATGCCCTCTAATGCTCTGCTGTTTAATGAATTTATATAAGCAACACAGAAGTATGTGGAGGACCCAAATGCCTCTAGGGATTCCTTCTATTCATATTCTGAGCAAAACCTGCTCCACAAGAATAGTGTACATCATGGATGACTATATATCTCCCTATTTTATGCCTTACTTGATCTTAATAATCAAGGGATGGCTCAATAATTATCTCTATGGTTGCATTTATCAAGCAATCTTGTTGGAAGAGAGCATTTGAGGCTGTTTTGTTTTACCAAGTCAAATGCTTTTTTTGTAAATTTTCAATGAAATAAAGCAGGATTTTATTTGAACCTACCAGTTAGTTGTACAATTAAAAATATGTGATTAGCTATGTGAAATTGTTTGAGAAAGTCCTTGTTCTCATATTTTCACCATGGTTACCCTAATTCCATGAGCAGATCATTCCCAAAGATTTTATAAAAATAAGAAGGCAGATAATTGGTAATAATTGGTAATTATTGGTAGCCTCTCGAGTATTTTTTTGGAAGGGTAGTCAAATTTTCTGTTATTTTCCCATCCTATTAGTCTCTTCCTCTATTCTGTTTCTAAGAAGATCTCTTTTTTAAAATGTTCACTTTATGCAGAGGTTCTTAACTCTAGACTTCACAGACTACCACCTTCTCCCTCAAAGAGTCTATGGACAGGTTTCAGAGACTCCAGGTACTTGGATGGTGAAATAATTAAAAAATTTTAAAAATCTTTATTTTTACTAACCTCTAACCAAAATTTAGCATTTCAATTACTTAAAAATATTATTCTAAGCCAAAAATAGACTTCCTTATACTGCCAAAGGTATCTATGACACACAAAAGTTAAGAACCTTTGCCTTAACGGCTTCAAGGTGTATTGTCTTCAATACATATTTCCTAGGTCCATATTTGACCTGCTCCCACCATTCTTCCTAACTTTTTTTCATAAGTACAGTTTTTAACTTCCTTGTAAACCACATCTTCAACTGAATTTTAGGGTTAAAATAGAGTGACTCTGCTGGCATTAATAATGAAAATAGTCCATTATGGAAACAAAAATCTGTTCCTTTTTTTTTTCATCTATGTCTTGTCTTCCTGCTAATACCATCCATGAATTCTCAAGGTCTCACACCAAGGTGTCTGTCACCTTGTTTTTGCTTTCACTGTTTTTATGAGATGATTCTGCCATTGCCCTCTTCAGTGTTATACGAGTGAGTTTGTATTCTAAGTTGGCATTGCCCTTGGCTACCATCTCTGTGCACTTGGTAAAGAGTTTGAGTCTGCTGGCTAAGATGGTTTCTGAGTTCTTTTGGTCTCCTCCTCTTAACATCATTTACATTTATTAAACTTTTGCAGTATTTGATGATAATCAAGGTCTTTGTCTTTCCCCTTTCCATTTTTCAGTATTAATACCTTATTTGAATAGACTAGGTTGAACTTGTTGCACTTTGTGACCAGTGTCTTCTCACCATCACTTCTAATCTGATATTGATTTTGATCTTTAACTACTCCTTGTTTGACTGCACACAGGCAGTTTATTTTGGCAAGACTTCCACACAGTAGTGAGTAATTATTTATGGAGATAGAATGGTTCCTTTTTTGTCATGTTGGTTGGTGCTTGCCATGCAACTCTTCTTCTAACTCTTCTTATTTAAATAAATATTAATATATAAGCATGAGCCTTCTGGATAGTCTACAAGACTGACATTTTTCATTTCTCAGTGCTATGTAGTTTCTACCATTTTGTCTTATTAACATTCATCTTTGCATTGAGTTCACTAAGTCTAAAAATAAAGTCTCCAATAATTTGGTTTAAAGAATCTTGTCAGACAAAATTGCTATCTTCTAATATGTGTATGTGTGTATATATATCATATGAATATATTATATAGGCATCAATATATATATACCCATACATATATATATATATATATATATATATATATATATGCACAGATAGATAGATGGATGGATGGATGGATGATAGATCTCATCATCCGACTGACTGTGTGCCTTAGATTTTGTGCCCCACTTGTCTCCCCATGATCTCCAGCATCCCCTGAGAAGAGGCATGGTGCCTTCTACTTAATGATGAATATTCTGGTCATACCCTAAATATCCCAGTGATCCTGAACCCCCTAGGTTATCATCAAATCTCAATCCCCATCCTGTACTGCCCAGATCCTTATTTCCATCTCCTCCAAACTTCCCACTCTGAAGTTCCGACTAAATGCCACCTGTCCCTTCCATTGCCCTCTAGAATGCCTGTTGAACAAGTAACAAACTTCCCTTCATTCAAAATCTTTCCTCTTGGAGTCCTTCCATCTTCTACTTGTTGTTGAAATCTGGCTCACCTCTGATGATACAGGCTCCCTAGCTACGCTTTCCAGTACTGGTTGAAACTTCATCCATTCTTCTCAGCACACAGTTTTAGGGGGGGACTGGAATATTTGCTCCTCATTGCCACTTCTAGGTTCTCTCCCTACCACCATCATTCGGTAACCTCTCCTTCTTTTGAGTTTCATGCAGTGCATATCTACCACTTAATCAGTATCCAGGTAGCTGTCCAGGCTTCTCACTTCCTTTTTTAATTGATACCTGGCTCACAGTTTTTCCCTCCTCGACTCCTACTCTCATCCTTGGGTTCATCAGCACAAGTATTGACTCTCCCTTTAACACTCTAACCACTCAGTTCTTCAACCTATTTACTTCCCATGACCTACTACTCCATCTCACCTCAGACACACATAAAGATATCCATGATCTTGCCAATACCCACAGGTGTACCACCTCCCTGCTTAAGAATTCTAAAATTCCCTTATCTGATAATCTATTGATTTTAAAAACCCCTTATCTGACAATCTATTGATTTTACAACTCTCCTATTGCCTTCTCTTAGCAAATCCAGCTCTTTGTTCACATGACCTTTAATCTCTAAACCCTTCAATTCTCACCTACACTATCACCCTTGCCACTGTCTCTTTTTCCTGTCTTGGCCCTTTGATGTACCAATTCAACTCTACACTATCTTCTTCTCTTGAGTTCCCAACCTCTTATCATATTACTAACTGTGCTCTGCCAAACTTTAGCCTTGAACTACTCCCACCATTCACTACCTTTGTTCCTACACATGTACTAGTGACAAAGGTGGAGAAAATCATGTGACCATTCTGATTGGATCTGCTACAAATTTATGATACATAACCTCAACTGGGTCCTCACTGTTGCTAGGCAATCTTGCTTTATCAAATTATTACATCACTCTCCTCAGCAGCTCTTTCAAACATTTTCACCCCTCCTCAACTGTCCCATGGTTCCCTCTCCCTATATCCTCAGTTGAGAACCTTGCTCCATATTTTGCCAAAAAGAAAATTGAGACCATTCACTGTGAGCTCCCTCTTCTCCCCTCTTCCGCATCCCCTCTACTTGCTTAAGCAATCTCATTCTATCCCATCTCCTCCAACATACTGGTCCTCTCTGTTGTCCCCCCCTTATCACTTATTTTCAATCCCTCTTTCTCTAATGGCTCATTTCTTGATGCCTACAAACAAGTGCACATCTCCCCTATCTGGAAAAGATCCTCACTTGACCCTTCTATCCCTGCTAGTTATCTTATATCTCTTCTGTCCTCTGTATCTAACCTCAAAAATGCAGTCTACAAATAGGTGTCTCCACTATCTTTTCTCTGTCTTCTTAAAACCCTACAATCTGATTTCCAAGTTTATCATTCCACTGAAACTGCTTTCTCCATATATGAGCATGAAAATTCTTTTAAAGGTTTATTATTTTGGTATACGATATTATTGCACCTCTCCAGAGTTTAAAGATGTCATTATTTCATTGGTATGGATACTCCACATACCATTACTACTACTGGCCCCTAGACCAATGGAGCTCAAAAGCTATGCTATTAATGTACTTTAAGGTATCACTAAGTGTATTACGAACTTTATGGATCTTACACTTGCAATCACACAGACATGCACCAGTCTCCTGATCCTCCCATAGTGCTCCCATGTACTCATTGCCAAGAATAATACTGAAAAGAAAAAGTATGGAAACACCACTACACTAAATGTTTTTTGGAAGTTGTGACTGAGAAATCCATCACCTTAAAGTCAACCTAGTGATGAGTCTATGGTGGCAGAGAGAGGGGGACACAGGATTGTCCCTTTCCTGACATGAGTAGTGCCATTTTGTAACAAGCTTCCATAAATAAAGTTACATCGTACCCTTATGTTTATCTTCTATTACCCCTCTTCCCTCCATCTTGTTTTTGTGCAAATCCAACAAAAAGACATCCTCCCACTCACTAAGGCCAATGACAGACTAGCGGATTAGAAAGTCTGTGTCTCCTCTGAAACACTTTCGCCATAGTCAGTGACAGATCAGTTGTTAACCAGTATGACTGTATGCTTTCTGTTTCCTATAAATATCTGTGTGAAGTGACATATTCAGAAGCCTCCTTGTCCACACAGACACATTTTGTCTAGGTGCCAACTTATGCCTTCTCCCTGCTTTGGCATGTAACAATATAGAAAATAAACTTTTATTGACTTCTAAGCTATAAACATTGAGTTTCTTGGGGTGACAAATCCCTGAACTTAGCTAGGGGTAGTCCTCAGACAATAATCATGTGGTCTGTTTCTATGTATTTGAAACCTCTCCAGCTCAATAGGACTTTCCAGCCCCCAGATATGGCCATCAAGAACTGAGAATCACTTTCCTAAACCCAGAGGGACTGGAATATTAGAGGAGGACTGTACTAGAAGTTGGAAAGTATCACTGCTCAACATTACCTGACATTTACCAAGGGGGTAAATAGTATTTCATGGATAAATAGGATCATCAGAATCATAATTCTGAAAAACAATGGATAAAGGAAGCATTTCTGAGCTCTTTATCCCCACTTTTGTCCCCAAGATGGTTCTGATCCATTCCTATGAGAGTCCTTGGGAAAACAGGCTATTTGAGCTCCTCTATAATTTCCACACCAATTTGAATCTCTGAGGAATTCAATACATGCTGGATGAATTAATCAACTTTAGTTACCTGGTTTCCTGTGGCAAATTCTTGGCTTTTCCTAAGTTACAACTAATGGCAGAATAGAAACAATAAAGAGGAGCAAAGTTGCCAAGGTGTGCAACATACATTATCTAAAGACAAAGGTGCTGTGAAGAGAGACAACAGATAAACCATGAACACCGATATTACTAAAAGAGCTCAGCTTTGATAAAGCTGTGAATTGTTCCAGGCAGTCTGGAAAATGATTTGGAATCATGCAAGAAAAATCGCTAAATGTTTCATCCTTTGCTCCAGTCTTCCTACTACATAGCATAGATTCTGAGGAAGTAAAAGACAGAAAGGTGGGTCATATATACACAAATGTGTGTATGTATTAACATATATATATGTATGTATATACTAGAATATTCTTATTAGTCCTTTACTAGTAGAAAAAAAATTGGAAATCAAGTGGGTGCCCATGAATTGGAAAACAGCTGAATACATTGTGGTATATAAATCCAATGGAATATTATTGAAAATTATGAATGCAAGGAATTCAGAGAAACATGGGAAGAACTGAATGAACTAATGCAGGGTGAAGTAAGCAGAACAAACAAAAACAACACTCAGATCCAGCCCAATTCAGATTAATTGACTAGTCTTGGTCCCAGAGAAGAGATTATGAAAGATACTTCCCTCCTCTTGCTAGAGAGATGGTAGACAATGGCTACCAGTCATTTATTGATATTAACTGTTTTTCTTTGTTTTCTTTGGCAGAGGGGGAAGAAAGGGGAATAAAGGAATAAAGGAAGATAGGTATGGTGGGAAATAAAGTTGTTGTTTTTTTTAACTCTGTAGTCCTGGGTCATAAAATGTTACGGCAAACAAGTGTACACATCTCAAAAGGTATCAAGGCTATAAAAATGAAGTTCATAACAATGACTTTATCTAGAAATGGATACATTAATTCATAGTAGCTCTTCATTAAGCCAAATTAGCATGAATTCTATCCATAAAAATGATGGCAGGGACTTTCTTTTAACTACTTTTGTATCTCCCCTAGTATATAGCCCAGTGATTTGTGTATATTCAGATATTCAAATAAATCTGAGATCACACCCATTTGCAAGTTCTATCCATGCCTGCGATTTGCACTTAAGTGTTTAACAATTGTTAAATCAATTCCTCTTTGTCAGAAATTACTAGAATAAAATACATTTCAGTGTTTAATGGGGCAAACTTAAGTTATATAGAAAATTCATTTGTCTAACAAATACTTCATTGACAACTTTGGAGTAAGTTGTACTGTTTGTTCTCTAATACTCTCACTATGTTACAAGGATCTAATCACACTTACTATGTTAAAGCAGTTCCCCTAAAAATCTGTACTAGGGAATTACTTCTGGCTATAAAACAAATTTTAAAGAGGTAGAACAATTTAATTCCTAGGACTCAAGTTTTTTCTTTAAGAAGAATCTTTCTTTGAGACAAACTTATTCCATAAAATTGGTCTGAATTAGTGAGGTCTTATTATACTATAAAAGAGCAGGCAGAATTCCTTATATATTAATGAACTTCTAAGAGATTTGAGGCTTTTTATCTCTAGGACTTCCTAGATAGCAAATTGAAAAAAGGCATATTCTTTGTGCTACGTAGATGGTGACCTCCAGAAAAGTGTCCTAAGTCAGCACTATGTGATAGAAGGAGTATTTTGGTCAGAATACCTGAGTTTGAAGCCTATCTACTTATAATCTGTATGACTTGGAGCACTCTTCTCTGGGACTGGGCTTCCTTATCTGTAAAGTAAAACGATGATTGGCTTGGTATAAGGAAAATCTTCTGTCTCAAGCAAGCAGTGAATTCCTTATCCCTGGAAGTTGGTTGACCATTTGTGAAGAATGTTCTGAATGGTCCTCTATGACCAAATTACCTATATCCAAAGCATTCCCCTACCTAAGTTGAATTTTTTGTAGAATGAAAATTGAGAAGGTCAGTAACCCAGTAGATAAATTCTAAGGCCTAGAGTCAGGAAAAACTCAGTTCAAATTCAGCCTCAGATTCTAGCTGTGTGACCCTAGCAAGTCACTTAACACCTTCCCTCCTCTGTTTCTTCAACTGTAAAACGGGAATAATATCATTTATCTCACAAGATTGTTTTGAAAATCAAATAATATCATATTTATAAAGCACTTAACATAATGCCTGATATATAATAGGCATTTAATAAATGCTTGTTCCCTTGTTCTAAGACAAAAGGAATTTTCCAAGCATCCATAAGGGAATTTCGATGTACCTTTCCCAAAAATAACCAATCTGTTCATTCAGTGTACAGAACAGTTTTATTTCGTTTTTGTTACTGAGTCATTTCAGTCATGTTCAACTTTTCTTGACCCCATTTGGGGTTTTCTTGGCAAAGATATTGGTGTGCCATTTCTTTCCCTAGCTCATTATACAGATGAGGAATTGAGGCAGAGTTAAGTGACTTGCTCAGGGTCACACAGCTAGTAAGTGTCTGAGATCAGATTTGAACTCAAGAAGATGAGTCTTTCTGACTCCAGGCCCAGCACTCTATCCACTGCACCACCTAGCTAACCCCTTTGTTTTGTTAATTCAGTCTAAAAAGCTGTTTGTGTACCATATCCCAATTCCATTACCTCATGTTATAAAATTGGAGATGTGTTCCTATTAAAAAAATGATGGACTGGGTCAAAAGCTTTTAGTGAGAAACAGATAAAGAGAATATCACATCTCTGGCAAACTAGACATTGTGGTAATTCTGGTGAAGTGCCAGACATTGTTATGCCAATTTGAGAACCGATGTGCCCAACAGTAAACTGGGTCATCTTTACGCTATAATATCTCTTTAAAAAAAAACAACTGAACCCAACAGCCTCTGCAGCTGGCAAGGAAGTTTTAGCTTCTTTCCTAGTTGCTGTTTTTAGACAGTTTATCGCTAACTGTATTAGAGACTAGAAGTAGGTGACACCAACTTGAGTACCATTCTGGAAACCATTATTAAGTGTGGGGGGAGGGTAGCAAGAAGGGAAAAAATAAGGTAAAAATATTTTTATCCTAGAGGGAACAAACCACGAATACCAAATGAGTTCTCAATTTTTTAACACCATTAAAAAACAAAACATTACAGAGATTTTTTATCCCAACATTTATCCACATTAGGAAGGATTTGGAACTGTAGGAATAGTGAAATATTGTATTTAGAACCAGGAGTCCTGAGTTTGAATCCTGATTCTCCTCCTCCTCCTCCTCCTCCTCCTCCTCCTCCTCCTCCTACTACTACTACTACTACAAGTTGTGTGACCCTAAGCAAGTCTCACAACCTTCTTGGGCTCCACTTGCCTTACTGGGGAAAAAAAGAAATCATGTAATCCAACACCCTTCTATCTCTAAATCTTATGACCCTAATTAGAAGAACCAGAGTATGCTGATGTAGCTTGATGTAGAAAGAGCCTTCAACTTGGTTCAGAAAACCACAGGTTTAAATCTTACCTCTGGTATTCTCTATAAGTAAGACCTAGGATGGCCAGGTCCCTTCATTTTCTGAGCCTTAATGCCCTCATCTGTAAAATGAAAATAAATGCATTATTTACTTCTCAATTTTAGTAAAGAAATATTTTTATAATAGAAAGATAAAAAGGTATATAGATGGAAACGTCACCAATAAATAATAGCAATGATTTTATTGCAACAAAATGACTTTTTTCTTCCCCTTTAGAATTTCACTTTTTAAAAAGCCCTAAATATTTCTCTGAAGGAAAAATAATTTTTTTCTAAATGTTTTCTAACAATTCCTCTGAAGAGAAAAAAATGTTCTCCTTATAATTTTGTGCTAGAACCTGAAGTAAATCTTAAAGTGCTGTATAAATATGTGCTATTATTAATGGTGTCAGATTAAGAATGATTTTTCTCTATAGGGCCGCGGGGTGTTTGGTAAGGACCTGGGGTCCTTATTTTTTTTCTCTTATTTTCTGTTCTCTGTGACAAAAGGAAACAGTGAGAGAACATTAATACTACACTTGCTTCAGGGCAAAGGCCATGTTTGATTTAAAAAAAAATTTTTTTTCTTTTCCTCTTCTACTATATGCAGTACTGTGCCTTGTGAAAACATAAGTCCTCACTGTTTATAACATCATAATATTATATACCATTTATAATATATAATTGCATATTTGGATCTACAAGGAAACTTTGAAAACATCTAGTTCAAAACCCTCATTTTACAGATGAGAAAACTAAGGTTCAGAGACAAGAAGTGTTTCTGGCCAAATAAAATGGAAAATTGAGTTGGATATGAAATAGCCTCTTTATACCTTTTTTTAAAATTAACACTCTATAAATTTGGATACCAAAGGAAGTAATGTTACAGTTTAAGTCAACTTTTCGACCATTAACTACGCAAATTTTTGACTATTTAAATAACCTTCCAAAATAGAAACTCAAGCTGTCTCCTTCATTTAATTAGCCACACATTTAATTAGCATAGGATCATTTATATGTCCCTGAATGTTTACAGAAAAGTTTACTGCAAGATGAAGGGCCATCTAAAATATCTGATTTTTGTTAAAAAGAAGCAGTTAAACAATTAACAAATTTTCCCAAAACATTCCTACAAACATTTTTCTTAAGTAAAGACTCGATCATTAATTTTGTTTTATTCATATTGATTTTTTTTTAAATAAAAAATAGTGGTGCTATCAACAGAAGTAACCAACTTTTACCTACATTCTACATATTTCCTTCAATAATCCCAAGTGTTATGCCATGTGTGTGGCTTTCAATGTGTACTTTCATCAGTTCCAAACACAAAACCATTACAACGAACTGTAATTGTCCCAGTAAAGAGTTTCTGTGACCAAAATATCCATCACCCTTCAACAGCCCCGTTGATGAAATGGTAAAATTGACTTGGCTGATCTTTGGATCAGCCCCATATTCAACATCTTTCCTGCTGAGAAGGGCACACCAGGACTTGTATTCCCTTAGCATAACCTCTGAAAACCAGGGTCACTTTCAGAAAAAGGTCCTGGCACAATATAAAATTATAGCATTCAAACTCAGAACTTCCTAACTCCAGGTCCAATATTCAATTCATCATGATCAGTAAAATCAGCAAAATAATTTGAATTGTCATAAAACCAGGAATCTGAAAGGAGCTCCCTATAGGCTCATGGATTTAGAACTGGGAAATACTTCAGATATCATCAAGTCCAACCCTAATTTTACAGAGAGGTTATAAAACAGCTAGCTGTCACAGTAGACAAAAGGCAGCTAGGTGATGCGGTGGCTAGAGCACTGGGCTTAGAATCAGGAAGACATCTTCCTGAGTTCAAATCTGGCCTCAGACACTTACTAGCTGTGCGACTCTAGACAAGTCACTTAACCCTGTTTGCCTCAGTTCCTCATCTGTAAAATGAGCTGGAGAAGAAAATGGCAAACCACTCCAGTATCTTTGCCAAAAACCTCCCAAATGGGGTCACAGAGAGTCAGACACAACTGAAACAACCAAACATGAACAACAGTGGACAAAGCCTTGGATGGAAAGTCAGAAGCATCTAAGTCTAAATTCAGACTAAAATAATAACTGTGTGATTCTGGACAAGTCACTTTAAAAAAAGAGAAATATCTCTTCCTTCCCTTATCTGCAAAATGGAAATGATAACAGCACCTATGTCCTGGATCTACTGTGATCTAATTAGACATTGTGACCAAATTAGCTCATATTTTAATCAATTATAATCAAATTGGATAATGTTTCTAAAGTGCTTTGCAAATCTTAAGATACTACTTAAGTGCTCCTTATCATCAATCATCATCATCATTATCACCAGAATCACATAGCAAGTAGGTGTCTGAGGTAGGATTGGAACCCAGGGTTTCCGGATTTTAATTTCCATGCCCTATCCCCTATGCAACACATTGCTTAACATTTTAAACAATCATAGGGGAAAAATTAAATGTTAAAACTATAGAAATACAAAGACTTCTGAGCTGGAAAGCAAAGCAAAACCAAGTAACACAAGTCTGTAATGATAATTTAAATAGGAAGATCTTTCACATTCATTAATAGGCCTATGTGATGGGAAAAGCTGGCTGAATGGCAAGAAGGGGTGGAGCAGGAAGGATGGATCTGGAAGAGGCAGAACTGGAGCAGAGCTGAGAGAAAATTAATCAGAGAGCAGTCAGAACTTGAAGGATGCAGGCAAGCAGGCAGTTGGCTGTGAGTAAGAGAAGGAAATTTAGTTTAAAGGAAGCCTATTTGTGACTTATTTAAGGGAGCTGATTTGTGAGAAGCCTAGGAGAGGTCAGGCTTGGGGCTGATGTTGCCCTCTGCATTGTTATTGTGTATAGATTTATTTGTTACTATGACGGATTTGGCTTTCTGGTGTTGGGATTTGACTTTGTGATGTCTGAATAAATGTTTTGGTTCTGTCTTCCATGTGAAGAGTCTGTTGTAGTTTGTGATTCAGAATTGCGCAAGCATGTTCGTGGCTGCTGTGAATATTGCGTTGGCACTACTTCAGTGAAAAATTACATGCAGATTCAACTTTTGAAGAAGTTTCTGAGAAGCTAAATAGGGTAACACATTAAATGTATGTGAGAGTCTTAGATGTGAAACTAAAATAAGATTTTTTTTCTAAATGAGTCATTCAGAAATTTCCTTCTTTTCTTTCATTCACTTTCATTCGGCTTTGAACAATAGTAGGATTTGAAACATCTGCCATGCTGTCATCATACATGGCTAAAACAACTTCCAGAATAAACAGCAAAACAAAACAAAATATTTATAGAAAGGAATATAAATTCTCCAATGGAAACTAGATTTCATTGGTTCCAATATATTCTCCATGTAATTGTCAAAGTAATATTTCAAAAATTCAGGTCTGGTCACATCACTCCTCTCTTCAGTAATCTTCAATGGCTCCCTATCAACTGTTGGGGAAAATGCATCCTCTTCAGCTTGACATTTAAAGCCAGTCACAGACTGGTTCCCACCTTTCCAATCTTACTTTATATAACTCTTTAAGGAATCTACATTCTAGGCAAACTGGCCTTCCAGTCTATAGGACATACTTTCACCTCTGCCCTTGTGAACATGGTGTTCCATGCCTAGAATGCACTCCTTCACTTCTATTTCCTAGAATCCCTTGCTTCTTTCCAGGCTTAAGTCAGAAGTCACTTCCTACATTAGGCCTTTCCTTAACTCTACATTTTTAGTTTTCAGTTCATTCTGAAATAACCTGCATTTTCCTTGTACATACTTTGTTGTTGTCCAGTCATTTTTCAGTCATGTCAGATTCCTTATTACCCCATTTAGGATTTTCTTAGCAAAGATACTTGAGTAGTTTGCCATTTCCTTCTCCAGCTCATTTTACAGATGAGGAAAGGGAGGAAAATAGCGTTAAGTGACTTGCCCAGGGTCACACAGCCAGTAAGCATCTGATGCTAGATTTGAACTCAGGAAGATGAGTCTTCCTGATTCTAAGCCCAGTACTCTATCCACTATGACACATGTTACTTATCTTTCTTGTAATAAAAATTGCTTGAGGCAAGGACTGGTTTTGTCTATGTATCTTTAGTCCTAGCATAGTCCTTACCAATCAATGTTTATTGAATTGAATTAAATTAGGTTCTTTTCACACCGGGTTATAGAACTAGTTTCAAGAGTATACTGGTAAATGTTTAACATAGGCTCTTGAGGGGGAGGATGAACACCTTATACACCTTTAATTTTAATCTTCATTGTTAACATTTTTCCATCACTTTCTAAAGTCTAGAAAATCAGCCAAATAATATGTCAAGCCTTGATTTTTAGTTTGGTCATTTCTGAGATGTAAATGCTTACACCGAAAGTTTAACCAGCTGGCTCCAGCATATCCCTGGCTGGTTTCCTTTCATATCTATAGGGAGACAGGAAAGAATAAAAGAGGGACCTATGAATGCCAAGGAGGGAAGACAAATATTTGTCTTGCTTTTATATTCTCTTATTACAGACCATAAGCCAGAATAGTAAGATTTTATGATACTTATAAAAAGCTTCCAAAAGATCATCAGGGATGGACATATCCACTTTGTCAAATGCTGTCATCCCATTTATTATTTACATAGTGCCTATAAATGTTATTTTCTGCAAACAAATGTTCCTTCAGGCCAGGGGGAAGGTTGATGGTGGAGCCAAGAGTAGGTTTGGAACTGAGGGGAGCTGTGGTTTGACTGTGGTTGCTCTTCTAACTAGTTGCTGAAACATTTAGTTTTAATGCTCACGTCTTTCAGTGATTTAGGATATCTATACCTTTTGTTATAATGGGATAGAACAGTAGATTTCAAATCAGAAGACCATGGTTTTGAATCCTGACCCTGCTATCACTGTAGAGAGCAACACTATTCTCCCTGCCCTTTAGTTTTGCATCTTAGGAGTCTTCCTAGTCTTCTCACTCTCTCTCACTTGCCACATCCAATCTATTACCAAGATTTGTCAATTTCTCCATCTCTCCAATATTCCACCTTCTCTCCTCTGACACTGCCACATCTCTGGAACAGGTCCTCATGATTTCATACCTGTATTATTGTAAGAGCATGCTGGTGGGTCTGCCTGCCTGATGTCTCTCCCCACTACAATCCATCCTCCATTCAGCCACCAAAGTGATTTTCCTAAAGCACAGGTCTTATGATGTCACCCCCTCACCCCATCAGCAAATTCTAGTGGTTCCCTATTGCCTCCATGATCAAATACAGAATGTTCTATTTGGCTTTCAAAGCCCTTTGTAACTTAGCCCCCTCCTACCTTTCCAGGCTTCCTACTTCCTCACACATATTCTTTGATCCAGTGGTCTGGCTGCCTGGTTGTTCATCTCTTGACTCTGGTCATTTTCTCTGCCTGTCCTCCATCTTTTAGGTTCTCCTTTCTCACCTACTGACCTCCTTGGCTTCCTTTAAGTAGCTCCTTTTACAGGAAGTTTTCCCCAGTCTCTCTTACTTCTAGTGTTTCCTCTATTAATTATTTTCTCTTTAGCCCTTACACTTGCTTTGTTCTGCCCAAGCGTCACTTAGTGGTCATTTTTTGAGCCCTGATGACTCAGAGTGAATATAAATAGTAATTGTTTCTGTTTTGATCAGAAATCCTGTGGGTTTTCCCCTCCCAGGTTGATATATTTTAATTAGGTAAAAGAGACCATTCCTTGACTCATTTATTAATTAGCCTTAATCACTGAATGGGGGGTTGCCTCAGTCAAAGTGAGAGCTTGAAATGCCTTAGCTTAAAAAGGCCAAAGTCTCCCACTGCATCCAGGGTCATCTCTAGTCATCCTGATCTTTGTCTTGGGGACCCAGATGGCTCCAGAGGAAAAAGTGAGGCTGGTGACCTTGCACAGCCTGGTCTCACTTAAATCCAATTCACTTGAAGATCATGGCATCATCTTCCTGATGTCATGGTCCTCTTGGAGAATGAAGAACAAAAAACCACTTGCTATGTATATTTGTTTGCATGCTGTCTCCCTTATTACATTGTAAGTGGCTTGTACTTCTCTCTATATCTCCAGGCTCAGCACAGTACCTGGCACATAGTACACAAATAGTAAATGTTGATTGACTGTTATTGTTTCTGTCTCCCTCTGTGATACTGGGCAAGTCACTTTACTTCAAAGGAGGGAGATGGGTTAGATCATCAGACCATAAAATGAGAGGGCTGAACTAGAGTATTTAAGGTCCTTTTCAGTTCTAAAATTCTGATTTCTCTCCTTTTAAGTCTTTACCCAACAATAGACTGAATAAGATTGGCCAGATTAGCTCAACTTTTCTTCCATCAGAATTTATAGGCCAAAAGAGTTGCAATTATAACCAAGAGTGGGAGACAGTGACAGGTGAGTGATATTTGGAAGCTTGAGAGGAAAAGCTGAAACCTGAGAGACAAAGTCTCTCAGGTAACTTTAGTTATTCATATTCATCACAAATACTTCTTTTAAACAGCACTGTGAATTTAAAATTGGTAAGGCAGATGATACAAAGGGCTCAGGGGGGCCACCAAGGAAATTGTGGCCTTACTTTGGATATTAGAACTAAACCAAGACATAGATTAGTGAAAGGGGCTACAAACCAGCCGCTCTGATAGCATTTACTCATCATCAACAACCCAAATCTCCTCTTCCTTTTAGGAGTTGAAGACTTATTATAAGGTATTTCTTGGAGGATGATAAGAGAATTTCCTCTCAGTTCCCAGATTTCATATAATGACTTATTTTGTACCTCTTTGGTGCATTTATCATGTATTATTATGTACCTTAGATAACAAACATCCCACTCCAACCATGCCCAGACCACTAAGGAACCCTACAGAAGTCCTCCAATTGCCCCCTCCCAAAACACCAACAGTTTAGAGGCCATTAGAAATTGCTCCATCTTCATCTCAGGGCCCATAGACTACCAAAGCATAGCAAAACATAGAGCCCTCCAGACCACCCTGAGACTCCTTGATATCCCCCAGCATCAACCCCAAATCCTTTCTGCCTAGAACCCACCATGATTTCCCCTTCCCAACAGTGCATCTAAGGATCGTGGGGCTTTTCCATATAACCTGAAGCTGAGATCCCCTGTGTGATGTCTCCCCCAGTTAGAATGTGAGCTTCTAACTCACAGCACACAGTACAGTGTGAGGTACATGGTAAGCACTCTTTTCCATTCCATTCCATCTAAGTATGTACTTTATCCCTCCCTCTACTAATCTGTAAGCTTTATGGTGACAGGGATTATGGCTTTTCTAAACTTTCTCTCTCTGCTGTAGTATAGTTCTCCATTCACAGTAAGGGGAAGGGAAAGGAAGAGAACAGCATTTATTAAGCACCTACTATGTGCCAGGATCTGTGCTAATCACTTTACAAATATTGTCTCCTCTTAACCTTACAACTGCACTGGAAAATCTGTGGTTTTCTAGTTGATGAAACGGAGGCAGGCAGAGGTTAAGTGACTTACTCAGAATCACAGGTAGTTAGCATCTGAGGCCAGATCTGAATTCAGTCTTTCCTAATTGCAGGTACATCACTCTATCCACTGAACTACCTAGCTACCTTAGTATACACTTAATAAATGTCAGTCAAAAATTGTTAAATTGTTCCCACCAGTAACAAACCCTTTAAAAAATGGCTTTTAAACCTTAGGAGAGTAGATTAGAAATGGGACCTTAGCTATCATCTCCCTTATTTACAACTCCTTTATTTTACAGGTAAAGAAATGTAGCCATCAGGATGGTAAGAGTCCTGTGTACTCATTTCCAAAACCGTAATAAAGGGATAGAAACAAACTTATACCTCATTCTACAACAGATCTAAGTGAAGAGTCAGTCAGTCAGTCAACTAGAATGGAATGGAATGAAGTTAGTGAAGACTTCTCAGTGCTTAACAAAAGGCTTTTATGGTTAGGCCTAAGTTTCAGTTTCCCAGAAATCATGTGACTGGAGAATACAAAACTTAAACTCCACCCCCTTGGGTTGCCACATCAACATCCACATCAATAACCTATTGGTTATTCCACTGCTTCCTTGTCCCCTATTCACAGGGTAGACTGTTGCTTTTAAATTGTGAGCCTGCCTCACAGCCAATGGGAGTAAAAGGCCAGCAGGGGGGTGGAATCTGCATTAGGGTTATATAATCTCTATTTTTGCCTTCTGTAATTGCCTCACTCTCCTGACTACTTGTCAGAGAGAAGATGCCATTTCTTGTGAGATCATGCTGCTTTGTTTCTACCTTGAGAAGTCTCTGATTTTTGAGTTGGTGGTCTCGGACCCACACAGGATTTATTAGGATCCTACTGGGTGCCAGGCATTGTACTGTGCCTAAGTGCCAGGGAAACAAAGAAAGGCCAAAACCCAGTTCCTGTTCTCAAGGAGCTTGTAGTGTAAGGGGAGAGACAACATGCAAAGAGTTATGTACAAACAGAATATTTGCAGGGTAAATTGGGAATACTATCAAAGGGAAGGCATAAGATTAAGGCTTCTTGCAGAAGGTGGGACTTTGACTGAGACTTGCAGGAAGCCTGGAGGTAAAGGTGAGGAGGTGAGGGACAGCTAGTGAAAATGCCCAGGGTACCGAGATAGAGTGAAAGTGAAGAGGCCATTGCCACTGGATCAGAGTCTGTCAGAGGGAGGGCTGTTTTAAACCAGAGGGTTTTATATTTGATCTTGGAGACAATAGGGAGGCCCTGGAGTTGACTGAACGGGGGCAGGAGTATGAAATGATCAGTTTTGCAATTTAGGAAAATCACTTGGATATCTGAGGGAAGTAGGAAGTAGAGTAGCTTAAGGCAGGGAGACCAAACAGCAGGCTATGGATCAGAGAGTAGAGAATGGAGAGGGGACAGAACAAAATGGGGAGGATGAATCCAGGTGGAAGAAAGGCTGGCAGATGAAAAACCAAAAAACAGGCGAGTCAAGGTGTCAGACTTGCCATAATTCTGATGGGAACTAAGAAACACCCACAGGGATTTAATAAAATCAAGAGGTCCCATGTGGTATGATGTGGAGGAGAGAATATGTAACACATTTGTTTGTCTCTCTAACCTCTCTCCTTGCTTAGATTCTGACAGAAACCAGATGGGTGAGAGAAGTTTATAGTTAATTATAAAATGCTATGAAGTTCTTTGCCTCTAAAGCTCTAGACAATATCTGAAAGAAACAGATCTATTGGTCTGTCTCTTCAGGGCCCTAGCACTCACTTTCCAAAAGAATAGCCTAAGATATAGGAGGCTTAAAATAGAATATTGTGTTCTTTCTGGGCCCATGTTTTCTGACACCCCAGGCTGTCTCCTTTTATTAAAAGACACCATGAAAACCCTCCTACCCCACCTTGGAATTCCAAAATACAGTCTTAATTCACTTTATATTAAATACTAAATATATACTGAGAAGAACTTTTACTAGGTGGGGAGAGGTCACTGAAAATGAAAACTGTAAGAAGGGTTGGGCAATTTTAAAAGGTCTTGAAATTGTTAATGTATTACAACAAGCTCTTCAGGTCAGAGGATTTTGATCCCTCATTTTAGAGATGAAAAGGAAACAAACAAACACAAGAGATTTTTACACACATCAAAACAAGAAGAAATACGGAGAATTAAAATTCTTAAAAACAACTACAAAAACTGAAATGGTAAGACAAAATCTCACTTGCCTCTCCATTTATATAGAGTGAAACAAAGTCAATAAACATTTATTAAATATCTGTGCTCACTGCTGGGTATATCAAGAAAGGCAAAAAAAAAATTTTTTATAAACAAAAAATTCCCCACTCTCAAGGAGCTCACAGACAAATGAGGAAAACAACATACAAAAAAATTAAGGTGTGTGTGTGTGTGTGTGTGTGTGTGTGTGTGTGTGTGTGTGTGTGTGTGATAAATTGGGAGTAATGTTACAGGGAAGGTACTAAGATTAAAAAGGCTTAGCAAAAGATTCTTACAAAACATGTCCCTTTGGACAAGGCTTAAAGAAAGCCAAGAAAACTAGAAAGTAAAAATGAAGAGGGAGAGAGTTCAAGGCATGAAGGACAGCCAGTGAAAATGCTCTCAGGAGATGATGTGTGAGAAAGAGCCAGAGACTATGTCAGGGGATTAAGAGTACAGGGAGTGGAGTTAAGTGTGAAAAGACTAGAAAGATAAGAAGGAGACAAGCAATAAAGGGCTTTGAAAACCAGAGGTCTTTACTTTTGATCCTGGAAATAAAGAGGAGTGATTAGACTTTATTGAATAAGGAGGTGATGTGCTTCTTCTACGTGTTTTAGGAAGATCAAGGTGATCATTGAGTGAGGAGAGAATTGAGGTAGGGAGGCTAAGCACTAGGACACTGCAGTAGTCTAGACATGAGGTAGGAAGGGTGCACCAGGGTGGTTGCAGTGTCTCAGGAGGGAAGTGGTTGTATACAAGAGATATAAAAAATGTAAAAACAATAGTCTTTGGCAACAGGTTAGATAAAGGAGGTGAGAAGATATAGGAGACTGAGGAGTCAAGGATGATACCTAGGTTGTTAGTCCGGTGGCTGGGAGGAGGATGATACCCTTGACAGTTAAAGGAAAGTTAGGAAGAGGGGAAGGTTTGGAGGGAAGGGTAATGAGTTCAGTTTTGGACATGCTGAGCTTAAGATTTCTACAGGGCATCTGATTCAATCTAAAATCAATTGGATATGCAAGACTGGGGGTCAGCAGAGAGGTTATAGCTAGTCAAATAAATCTGAGAATCATCTGCATAGAGATGATGGTTGAAACCATGGAAATTAATGAGATCACCAAGTGAAATAGTATGAAAGGAGAACGGATGAGGGCCCAGGATTCTGTATTTAACAGGGATAGATGCAGAGAAGTGGTCTAACCTACAGGAGGTGAACCAGGAAAAACCAATGTCATGAAAACTAAGAGAGAAAAGTAACAAGGAGAATAAGCTGATCCATAGTACTGAATGTTATACTTAGGTCAAGAAAACTGAGATTTGATGAAAACCCATTAGATTTGATAACCTGAAGATCATTAATAACTTTGGAGAGAGCTGTTTCAGTTGAAGTTCGGAATCAAGACTGCAAAAAGGTAACAACAGTGAGAAAAAAGTGGAGGAACCTGTTATAGACAGCCATCTCGAGGATTTGGGCCACAAAATGGAGAAGGAAATGTAATGCAAGGTAAATAATTAAGGGCATGCATTGGGCAACTAGTGTGCCATGGTTCCCATGCCCATGCCCAGGAAACTGTTGTCTCCCTAAGGCAACTGGTGATTCATAGTCCTGTGTGATCCTTGGTCTTCCTAACTTCTTGGAAGAAAGATGTGGTTCATCTACCAGAGGTGGGGCAGCTGCAGCCTCAGGCCACATGTGTCCTTCTAGGTTCTTAGGTGTGGCCTTTTGACTGAGTTCAAGTTTTACAGAAAAAAATCCTTTTATTAAGAGGATTTGTTCTATGATTCAATTCAATTCTATTGGAGTCAATCAAAGGGCCACACTTGAGTACCTAGAGGGCCATACATGGCCTCAAGGCCACAGGTTCCCAACCCCTGAATTTTTCTAAACTTATGACTACCAGGTATTAGAGTGCCAGACAGAAGGATCTGTAAAGTTTCTGTTAAATCACCTTCTTCAAAAGCTGCTGACAAAATACAGCACCCTTTCACATTAAAAACACAAGAGAGCACAAGAATAAATAGAGCTTTCCTTAAAATGATAAGTATTGTCTATCCAAAACCATCAACATGCATTATCTGTAATGGGGATAGGTTAGAAGCCTTCCCAGTTAGATCAGGGGTGAAACAAGGGTGCCCCTTATCTCCACTATTATTCAAGATTGTATTAGAAATGTTAACTTTAGTAATAAGAGAAGAAAAAGAAATTGAAGGAATTAGAATCAGCAATAAGGAAACGAAACTATCACTCTTTGCAGATGATATGATGGCATAATTACAGAATCCTAGAGAATCAACTTAAAAACTACTTGAAATAATTAACAACTTCAGCAAAGCTGCAGGACACAAATAAATCCACATAAATCATCAGCATTTCTATACGTCATCAACAAAACCCAGCAGCAAGAGATAGAAAGAAAAATTCCATTTAAATCACCTCAGTCTTAGAGCACCAGCTAGCCTATATCCTACCATTGAGTAACAGAACTCCAAACATTAGGGCCAAGTTGGTTCCACATTTGTATGTTTCTCCCAATCTCCAGGAGCACCTCTCCACTCCATGGAAACCCCCTTGCTAGCATTGGCTTCTCTTCTGTCATCCATGGCTTACTTCTCTTTAGCATCTTCAGTGTCTACTCAGGTGGTCACTCCTCCATGTTTTGCCCAGGTGGGCATTCGTTTTGCCCCACCACACAAGATTTTCTATCCTTTTAAACTGGGCCTATTAGGTGTTGTTTGGGAACAACAGAGAACCCATTTCCCTAGGTCCACCCTTTACCAAAGTGAGAGACTTAGATGATTGACAGTATTTCCTATGGTGTCATAGCCTTGCAATGACACTCCATGTGTATTGACCAGAGTATTCTAGTGCTTTCTGTTTTTCACAATATATTTTGTGACTTTTCTGATGAAATAATAACACTCAAAACATAATTTTTACTTTAAATGTATGAGTTTAAGGTCAAAGTTTTTCCATAGAAATAACTCTAATTTTGCAATGGAAATCAAAAGAGAAATAGGATATGGTAATATTGAAATTTCCTCTACAGATAAATTTTAGGAATATATTTTTCCCTATATCATAAAGCATTCATCATTTTTTGTAACTCCCCTTCCCTATTAGATCATAAAATCATTTATAGGGTAGAGAAATTACCTAATATATATGAATATATGTATGTATGTGTATATACATATATATATATATATGTATAGGCTTGAAAATCTACAAGTCTAGGCTCTTTTATAACATACTCTTGCCTGTTATTCAACTTTGAATTCACATGGATTAATCGGTTCAGTAACAGACATTTGGATGCTAAGAATGCCTTGTTTGGTTTGTGATCCCATCCTAACTCAACTAAAATCCTCCAAAAATCATGTGAGCTCAATTCACAAACAAAATAACAGACCAGACAAGAAGTTTACATTTTAAAAGTAAAATACCTGACTGAGTCTAAAACATTAGCAAAACAGTGCACATCCACACACTCCCAAAATTAGGATTGAATTCCTAAATTATTAGTATGGCCAAAACTTGCTTTGAGGCTTGAATCTTGTTGTGGTTAAGAGAATAATAAATGTCTCTTGGGGTGCTCATATCAAAGGAAAGACCCACTCCTGTGGCATCCGAATCTATGTTTTTCCCATCCCCCTACCCCATCTCACCCACCCCACAAAAAAACAGCATCTGCTATTTTCCACAACCTCAGTCACGTTGGAAGATTCCCACACACACGTACACCCCCACACACCCTCTTTCTCTCCCCTCCCCCACATCCTTCAGTTCCTCTTAACTGTTCTCAGCAACTGACAAGCCAGATGCATTGCTGCCATCACTCTTGCTATATCCTAGTGCCTCCATGATTACATCTCCACCTGGCTCCCATTTTTCTTCTCAGAAGTCTCCCCACACCAATTAGTGTCCTTCTCTCATGATGCAGTTACCCTGCCCTGTAATCACATAGTCTCATGGTAAATTCAGTCCTGAGAACTTCTATCAGGTTCATTTTTTTAATTGAATTTTTTATTTTTCCCCAATTACATGTAAAAACAATTTGTAACACTCATTATTAAAAAATTTTCAGGTCCAAATTCTCTCTCTCCCTGTCCGCTCCCTCCCTTACTGAAAAGGAAAGCAATTTTGTATATGTTATATGTGTGCATTCATGAGAAACGTATTTCCATGTTAGTCATGTTGTGAAAGAAAACACAGACAAAAAAAAACAAGAAAAAGAAAGTAAGAAAAAATATACTTCAATCTGCAATCAGATTCCATCAATTCTTTCTCTGGAGATGGATAGCATTTTTCATCTTAAGTCCTTAAGAATTGTCTTGGATCATTGCATTGCTAAGAATAGCCAGGTTATTCACAGTTGACCATCATACAATATGACTATTACTGTACACAGTGTTATCTGGTTCTGCTTATTTTGCTTTGCATCAATTCATGTAAGCCTGTACAGGTTTTTCTGAGGACATCCTGCTCATCATTTCTTATAGCGCAATAGCATTCCATCACAATCATATACAACAAGTTGTTCAGTCAACTGATGGACATACTTTCAATTTTCAATTCTTTGCCACCACTAAAAGACCTGAGATAAATATTTTTGTACTTATAGGTCCTTTTCTTTTTTTTAAATCTCTTTGGGATACAAACTTAGTAGTGGTAGTCAAAGTAGTAGTCAAGGGGTATACATGGTTTAATTGTCCTTTGGGCATAGTTCCAAAATTGCTCCATAGAATGATTGAATGTGTATCCAAGATCACCAACAATGCATTAGTGTCTCAATTTTCCCACATCCTCTCCAAAATTTGTCATTTTCCTTTTCTGTCATATTACCCGATCTGATAGGTGAGTATGAGATGGCACTTCAGAGTTGTTTCAATTTTTATTTCTCCCATAAATAGTGATTTAGAGCATTTTTTCTTATGACTAGAGATAGCTTTAATTAATTCATCTGAAAACTGCCTACTCATATTCTCTGAACATTTGTCACTTGAGGAATGACTTATTTTTATAAACTTTACTAATTTCTCTGTATATTTGAGAAATGAAGTCTTTATCAAAAAAATTACTGTAATTTTTTTCCACAGTTATGATTACTATGTATTTCCTTCTATCCTATTTTCCCCATTTATCCTATTCTCTCTCCTTTCACTCTGTCCATTCTCAAAATTGTTTTGCTTATAACTGTTTTTCTCTCCCCTAATCCAACCTCCCTTCTATCAGTCCCTCTCCCCTTCTCTTATCTCCTTCTCTTCCTACTTTCCTGTAAGGTAAGATGAACTTCTATACCCCAAGTGAGTGTGTATATTTTCCCTTCTTTGATCCAATTCCAGTGAGAGAAAGGTTGGCATGCCCCCTATCTTCCCCTACACGCCCTTTCCCACCTCTTTTATGTCGGATAATTTACCCCATTCTACCTCTCCCTTTCCTGTTCTCCCATTGCATTCCTTTTTTTCACCTCTTAATTTTATTTTTTAAATAATCCCATCATATTCAACTCATACCCATGTCCTCTGTCTGTGTATGCTCTAATAATAGAATGTTTTTAGGATTACAAGTATCATTTTTTCCCATGTAGGAAAGTAAACAGTTTAATCATATTGAATTCCTTATGATTTCTCTTAAATCTTGTATTTGAAAGTCAAATTTTCTATTCTTCTCAGGGCTTTTCATCAGGAATACTTGAAAGTCCTCAATTTCATTAAATAACTGTTTTTTCCCCTGAAGGATTATACTGGATAGGTGATTCTTGGTTATAATCCTAACTCCTTTGTCTTTTGATATATCATATTCCAAACCTTCCATTTCTTTCACATAGAAGCTGCTCAGTTTTCCTGGATAATTTGTTGAAAGATCATGCATACACTTTTTTTTATTGTGGCTTTCAGATAGTCCAATAATTCTTAAATTATCTCTCTTCAATCTATTTCCAGTTGGAAATTGTTTTACTAGTAAGATATTTCATATTTTCTTTTATTTTTTCATACTTTTTATTTTGCTTTATTATTTCTTGATATCTCACAAAGTCATTCGCATCCTATTTCCCAATTCTAATCATACATAGTACTCATACACAAAGCATAGACCATAAGTCATATGCAGATACATAACACATAGAATTACTTATCCATGTTATATATAAAAGAGCAACTACAGAAGTCATATGCAAATATACAAAATCATATATTGGTTTCCTACAAAGTACATATTATATATTACATACCATAATGTAATAATCCTTCTGAGGTCATTTCCCCAGTTGTACTTACACCAGTAATTTGGGATCTCCAAACACCATCTGACTGGTATTAACTAATTCTATTATTACTACTACAGCTGCTACTGCTACTGCTGCTGCTGCTACCACTACTACTGGCTACTACTCTTTGGCCATGACAACCCATGAAACTTCTTCAGTCTAGAAAATATTTTAGCCTAAAAATGCAGTCTCCTTACCAATAAAGAGATATGGTAGCCAACCTTATACTCTACCCAGTAAGGAGCCTAAATAAATTTGTAAACATAATGGGGAGTAGGAGGGAATTGTAAAACATTATAAGCAGGATTGCCTTGAAAAATAGTGGAAAACAATAGAAAAGAAAAATAAGTCTGTGAAAAACTTAAGATGAGACCCAACTCAACCAAAGCATTTAGAGATGAAACTGAACTAACAACATATACAAAATAAAATTCAGCAGATTTGTCAACATTTCAATTTATTCCCATCATGGATGATAATGGAATTACCATAAGTGTAGTCTTAAAATCTTAGTAGCTAATACTATATAAGGGTATGGAAATGGCACAGAAGAAAATAAAACAAGGAAGAGCAAATGGACCAGATCAAGTATACTCAAAAAGAAATTTGTGCTGGGTGTGATGCAATTTTGAAAGAATTAAAGGCTTAATTTTCAAAATATCTTAAAGAGGAAAGAATATCAGATGATTTGAAAAAGTTCCAAATAAGGCTATTACCCCACAAAAAAAAAAAAGATGATTAAGAGGACATCAGCAAGTGCTGAACCATATGCTTACTTTCCCCTGATGAGAATGTTCTACAAATGTAGCTAGAAAGTGTATCTTTGATGAGAACATGGAAAGGCTTTCATAGGTAATTTTAAGCAGAGTGCATCTTCACAATTATATAGCTGGCCAAAAGACACAGAGCAGGGGTGGGGAACCTGAGGCCTTGAGGTCATATGTGGCCTTCTTGGTCCTTGCAATCTTTTGACAGAGTTCAAGTTTTACAGAATAAATCCTTTTATTAAGGGGATTTGTTCTATGAAGTTTGGATTCAAAGGGCCACACTTGAGGACCTAGAGGGTGACATATAACCATGAGGCCACAGGCTGTCCACCTCTGATATAGAGAATACAAGGTCCCACTGTGTTCACTGATTTTAAAAAGGCATTTTTGTCCAGTGGAATCAAAGGAAACCTTAAAGACTCTCTTTCAAGTGTCTCCCAACCAAATACTGGGGTTCCACAAGACCCAGCAACAGAAATAATTCTGTTCAGTGATCCTCTAGCTATCATCACCATCAAAAAAAAGTCAAAAAGGGGGGATATTTACTTAACCAAAGTTGTTCACCAGAGTGAAGCAGAATGTCTTATACAAAGTCCAAATGGAATCATTCCTTACAGATGATAGGATGTTGCTGTGATGTTGTGCTGATTGCACCAAGTCCCCAAATACTATAAGGTTTCCTCAGTAAGATACATGGCCTCTGAAAAGAGATCAGTCTAACAATACATAGGAGAAACCAAATGGCTGAAAAAAAATTTTTTGTACTATGACATAGGAAGTCCATTGATTTTAAGTCTATCAGCACGGGGATCTTAGACAGGCACTATAAATGAACTGGGCCCAGAACGGAATACAAAGTAGAATTGCACTTGGAAAAATGGGTAATACTTTCAGTGATCCCAAGCTTCTCTCTGACAGAGATCCTCATCTTTTAACATGAGTATGTTCCCAATAATGTTATGTGACTGAATCGTAGAACAACACAATATCCAAAAGTTCAAAATGGCAATGAAGAGTTGGATGGTGGATGTAAGTAGAATGCAACATGTTTCTCCAAATCATTTATGCACAAGAAGTAAGTTTTCCTATTGATCTAAAAAGTAAATGTGTGTTAAAGAAGAAGAGCCAGACATTTATCAAGAGTGGAGTATTATAGATCATTTACCCAGTTGCTGCATTATACCTTTCAAATCAATTAACAAGCATGTATTAAGCACTTATTCAGCACAGTGTTAGGTACTGGGGGTAGAAAGGCAAAATATGAAACAGTCCCTGATCTCAAAAAGCTTACACTGACTGGAAGGCCTCCAGTATATTTAGGCAGACTTATGGAAGGACATAGCCAAAGATGTGCAAATAGTAGAGATGCTATCTTTGCTAATGAAGGCACATCACATGTAAAAGAAATCATACACAGATCCATCGAAATACTGAAACGTAAATTGTTAATATATTGTATTCACTGCTCCCCTTTTCTTGGATTGTAAGCACCATGAGGGCAGGGAATGAGTCAGGGACCACAAAAATGAATAAAGACATGGTCTGTACCTTCAAGGAACTTACAGTTTAGTAAGAAGATGATATGAACTCAATTAACAGTAATATAAGTAAGGATGTGGTAAGTTTGAAGGAGAGTTTCAACAGAGGGTTCAGAAATTCAGGAAGGAGAGATAATTTCCAGCTGGGAGGATCAGGAAGACTTTATGTAGGAAATGGCATTTGAATTGGATTTTGAAAAAAAATAAGAATTTCAATAAGCAGAAAGAATTGTAAGGAAATCCAATCTAAGTCTCATCATCTATATTGCCCTGCTTGAATTGCCAGGAGGTTCACTTTCTCACCCTGTAAAATTATCTAAATAAATACCCTCTGGCTGACATGCACCTTTCATAAAAAGATGGTAGGATAAACCACTTTTCATCTGATGTAAAGAGTTATTATCTAAATTGTTGAAGATCAGCTAGAGAAGAGATATGATGCCCAGAAACTAACAGCAACTAATACCAAACTGAAATGCAATGTCTAAGAAAATCAGCAAAGAGGAATGCCCAGCAGAGGGAACAGATTCAGCAGATCCCTAACAGTGAAATCAACATAAGATAATCAGTCAGCAAGCATTTATTAAGTGCTTCCCAAGTATCATTTACTATGGTAAGCTCTAGAGACACAAAGGCAAAAACATTTAATGCCTTCAAAGTATTCACATCAAGTTATGTTATATGATTGTGATGGAATGCTATTGTGTTATAAGAAATGATGAACAGGGGTGTGGAGCCAAGATGGTCGAGTAAAACCACATCTCCCCCATAAGCTGTAAGACAAACTCCCTCAGATACCTCTAAAAAGAGAATCTGAACAAATTTTAGAGTGTCAGAATCCAAGAGGACACAGAGTGTGGCAGATTTCCAGCCCAGGACGTCCTGGAAGGTTGATGGGAAGGTTTGTTGCAGAGGGCTGGAGGAGCACACAGGCTATACCAGCACAGACCCCACCATAGCAAAGCTGAGAAGGAAGCCTCAGGCAGTCTGAAGCAGCAGCAGCACTGTGGATTCTCAAACATATCAACCCAGGACAGGAGTTCAGTGGAACTGAGTGAGAGAAAAGCTTAGAAACCTGAGTAACAGCAACAACCACTCCTGAGACTATCAGCCTTGAAAAACCCAGAAAATATTTCCCCAGGAAAAATCCTGGCACAGTGGAATCAGCTGAAGAGGTAAATAGTCTCTTAGCCTGTGAGATTAGGAAACTCACAAAAGGGGGTATCCATCTTGCTGTAGCTGAAGGGGACCAGTGCAGGACTGAAGCTGTCCCAGACAGCCCCATCTCAGTGAACCAGGAGGAGATCCTGAGCCCCAGGCAGGTGTAGCCCGTAAGTGCCAGCACCAGGACCCTAGGCATGCCCTAGCACAACCAGGGGAATTAGGAAGACACTAGCCCAAGTGGGGTTCACCAATCACTGAGCTTGACTATGTTCTAGCTCAGGAGAGGATACCTTCTGTGGCCAGACCACCCCTAGGCCACACTTAACGCAGTGAGCTCCAGGGTAACTCCGGGGAAACTCAGACTTTACCTGGCCTCTGCTTTAGCACACCACCCAGCTCAGCACCAGGTAAGCTACTGGATTTTAGCTCCCAGCTGAAAGAATCAGAGGCCACAATATACAAAGCCTCAAGTTCCAAGATAAGAACTGTGGGACAGAGTCCCCTGTGCCTCAGAAGCAGAGATCTATGTTTAAAGTCAGGAAAAAGGCAATCATCATGAGCTGGAAGCAAACTAGAAAAGAAAAGACCATAAAATCTTATTATGAGGACAAAGATCAAAACACAAATACTGAAGAATTGAGACTGTACCCCCATCTTAAACTTCAGAAGGGAATATGAACTGACCTCAAGGCCAAAGAGTGTTTTGGAAGAGCTCAAGAAGGATTTTAAAAGTCAAATTAGAGAAGTAGAAGAAAAACTGGCCAATGATTTTAAAAATATGAAAAAATAATTCACTGAAGAGAACAGCTCTTTAAAGAAGAAAATTGGACAAATGGAAAAGGAAGTACAAAAACTAACTGGAGAAAGTAATTCCTTAAAAGTAACAACTGGACAAATGGAAAAGGAGATACAAAAGTTAGCTGAAGAAAACAATCTATTAAAAATTGGAATTGGGCAGGTAGAAGTTAATGACTCTATGAAACATCAAGAATCAGTCAAATGGAATCTAAAGAATGAAAAAGTAGAAGAAAATATAAAATATCTCACTGGAAAATTGACTGACTTGAAACATAGATCCAGAAGAGAAAATGTAACAATTATTGGTCTACCAAAAAGCCATGATGAAAAAAAGACCCTGGACAATATGATATCTTCCAAGAAATCATCAAGGAAAACTGACTAGAGGTCCTAGATCCAGAGAGCAAAATGTGTGTATTCCTCCTTCATTGTCGAAGAAGACAATGCCATCAGAGAAATGATGACATGACTTGCACTTGACTTTTGTTTTGAGTGAGGGAGGGCTGTGCAGGTCACCAGCCTCACTTTTCCTCCAGAGCCATCTCAATCCAGTGACCAGATATTCAACAGGATGACTGGAGATGACCCAGGATGAGGCAATTGGGGTTAAGTGACTTGCCCAAGGTCACACAGCTAGTGAGTGTCAAGAGTCTGAGGTGAGATTTGAACTCAGGTCCTCCTGACTCCTGCACTGGTGCTCTATCCACTGCACCACCTAACTGCCCTAAGAAGGTAAAAAAGTCACTGAAAAAATCCACTGATCACCTCCTAAAATGGATCCCAAACTGAAAACATCAAAGAATATCTTTGCCAAATTCCAGAACTATCAAATGAAGGAGAAAATACTGCAAGCAGCCAGAAAGAAACAATTCAAATATTGAGGAACTATAGTCAGGATCACACAGGACCTTGCAACTTCTACATTAAAAGACTGGAGGGACTGGAATATGATATTCCATAAAGGAGCTGGGACTACAACCAAGGATCAATTACCCAGAAAAACTGAGCATAATATTTCAGGCAAGGAGATGGACATGCAATGAAATAAGGAATTTCCAGACCTTACTGATGAAAAGGCCAGAGTTCAAAATCTGATCTTCAAACACAAGTCTCAAGAGAGGCATAAAAACGTAAATGAGGGTTGGGGCAGAACTTGATATTCAGTATGGGCAAACTGCTTACATCCCTATAAAGAAAGATGATAACTGTTACTCTTGAGAATTATATATTTATTGTGATATTTAAAAGGGACATACATAGATAGAGGGAGTGGATATAAATTAAATGACATGATGATAAAAAATGTGATTTGAGTGCGAAGGGATTATAACAGGAGATGTGAAAAGGAGGAGGCAGAAAAAGGTAAATTGCATCACAGGAAGAAGCACAAAAACATATTACAGTACAAGAAAAGAAGGGAGAGAGATGAGCACTATCTGAGATTTATTCTCTGATTTAGTTCAAGGAGGGAACAACAAACTCAGTTAAGTATAGAAATCTAACTACAGGCAGTTGGAGGGGAAAGAGGAAAGAAAATGGAGAGGAGGCTAAAAGGGAAAAAGTAGTAAGAGAAAAGGGGAGTAAAATGGAGGGGGTGCTGAAAGAAAGGAGGGAAGACTGAGGTAGGTAGTGGTGGAAAATTAAAACTCTATTGTGGAGGGGAAGGGAGAAGGGAGAACTAAAAGCATAAATGAGGGGAAATATGATGGAGGGAAAGACACAGTAATCATAACTGTGAATGTGAACCCCATAAAACAGAGATGGATAGCAGAATGGATTAAAATCCATAATCCAACAATATGTTGTTTACAAGAAACACATTTGAAGCATGAAGTAAAGGTAAAAGGTTGGAGCAGAATATATTATGCTTCAGTTGATGTAAAAAAAGCAGGGGTAGCAATCCTAACCTCAGACCAAGCAAAAGCAGAAATAGATCTAATCAAAAGAGATAAGGAAGGAAACTATATCCTGCTAAAAGGCACTGCAGACAATGAAGAATATCATTACCAAGCATATATTCACCAAGTAGTAGAGCATCCAGATTCTTAGAGGAGAAGTTAAGGGAGTTACAGGAAGAAATAGTTAGCAAAACTGTTTTAGTGGGGGACCTCAACCCCCCACTCTTTGAACTTGATAAATCTAAACTCAAAGTAAACAAGAAAGAAGTTGAGGAGGTGATTAAAACTCTGGGTAACATAGATATGATAGATCTTTGGAGAAAATTGAATGGGGATAGAAAGGAACATACCTTTATCTCAGCAGTACGTGGCATATATACAAAAATTGACCATGTTCTAGGTCATAAAAACCCCACAATTCAGTATAGAAAGGCAGAGATAGTCCATGAGTCCTTCTTAGATCATAATGCAATAAAAATTATGTGTAATAAAAGGCCATGGAAAGATAAATCAAAAATTAATTGAAAACTAAATAATGTAATCCTAAAGGATGATTGAGTTAAACAACAAATCATAGAAACAATCAACAACTTCATTCAAGAGAAAGGCAATAATGAGACAACCTACCAAATCTTATAGGATACTGCAAAAGCAGTTCTTAGGGGAAGTTTTATATCTTTGAATACCTACGTGAATAAAATAAAGATCAATGAACTGGGCATGAAGCTGAAAAAGAACAAATTGAAAATTCCCAAGTAAAGACCAAATTAGAAATACTGAAAACCAACAGAGAGATTAATAAAATTGAAATTAAGAAAACTATTAAACTAATAAATAAAACTAAGAGTTGGTTTTATGAAAAAGCCAATAAAATTGATAAACCTTTGGTCAATTTTATTTAAAAAAAAAGAAAGAAGAAAACCAAATTACCAATATCAAAAGTGAAAAGGGTGAACTCACCTCCAACAAAGAGGAAATTAAAACATTAATTAGAAAACTACCTGAGATAAAAAACAACTTTGGCAAAGTTATAGGTTACAAAATAAACTCACATAAAATCATCTGCATTTCTATACATTAGTAACAAAGCCCAACAGCAAGAGATAGAAAGAAAAATCCCATGTAAAACTACGGTAGATACTATAAAAATATCTGGTAGTCTGCCAAAACAAACCCAGGAACTACATGAATACCATTACAAAACACTTTTTCCACAAATAAAGTCAGATCTAAGTGAGTGAAAAAACATCAGTTGCTCATGGGTAGGCCGAGCTAATGCTAAATTAATTTACTTATTCAGTGCTGTACCAATCAAACTACCAGATAATTATTTTCGAGAATTAGAAAAAATATCAAACTTCACCTGGAAGAACAAAAGGTCCAGAATATCAAGGGAACTAATAAAAAGAAATGCTAAGGAAGGAGGCCTAGCCCAACCAGGTCTCAAAATGTATTGTAAAGCAGCAATCATCAAAACCACTTGGGACTGCCTAAAAAATTCAGGGGTAGACCAGGGGAACAGGTTAAATACTCAAGACACAGTAATCAATAACTATAGCAATCTACTGTTTGACAAACTCAAGCACCCCAGTTTGTGGGATAAGAGCTCATTGTTTGACAAAAACTGCTGGGAAAACCAGGTAACAGTGTGATAGGAACTGGGCATAGACCAATTCCTGACACCATACACAAGAATAAAGTCCAAATGGTTACATGATCTAGGCATAAAGATTGACCCTATAAACAATTTAGGGTAATAATGTATTTGTCAGATTTGTGGAGAGTGAACAAAGTTTTGACCAAACAAGGGATAGGGAATGTTATGAAGTACAAAATGGATAATTTTGATTACATTAAATTGAAAAGTTTTTGCACAAATAAACCTAATGTAACCAAGATTAGGAGGGAAGTAGAAAACTGGGAAAGAACTTTTGCAGCTAGTGTCTGTGATAAAGGCTTCATTTCTAAAATATATAGAGAACTGAATCAAATGCACAAGAATACAACTCATTCCCCAACTGATAAATGGTCAAAGGATATGAACAGGCAGTTTTCAGAGGAAGAAATTAAAACTATCGATAGTAATATGAAAAAATAATTTAAATCACGATTGATTAGAGATGTAAATCAAAACAACTCAGAGATACCACATCACACCTACCAGATTGTCTAATGTGACAAAATAGGAAGATGACAAATATTGCAGAAGATGTGGATAATTCATTGTTGGTGGAGCTGTAAGCTGATCTGGAGAGCATTTTGGGAAGCAATTTGGAGAGCAATCTGGAGCTATACCTGAAGGGTATATTGTGTATACCCTTTGACCCAGCAATATCACTGCTAGGGATGTATCCACAAAAATGGATCCACATGTACAAAAATATTTATAGCAGCTCTCTTTGTGGTGGCCAAAAACTGGAAATCAAGGGGATGTCCATCAATTAGGGAATGGCTGAACAAGTTGTGGTACATGAATGTAATGGAATACTATTGTGCTGTAAGAAATGATGAACAAGAAGACTTCAGAGAGTCTGAGAAGGACTTATATGAACTGATACTGAGTGAAAAGAGCAGAACCAGCAGAACTTTGTACACAGTAACAAACCACAGTGGGTGAGGATTTTTTCTGGTAGACTTCACAGCACTGCAAGGCCTAAACAAATTCCCAATGGACTCTTGAGTCAAAATGCCTTCCACATCTAGAGAAATATGAAATTGGATCACAGAATGGAGCAGACTATTTTCTCATGTGTTTTAGTTTGGTTTGGTTTGGTTTGGTTTTTCTCATGATTTCTCCCATTCATTTTAATTCTTCCATACAACATGACTAAGGTGAAAATGTATTTAGTAAGAATACATGTGTAGAACCCATATAAGATTGCACACCATCTTGAAGAGGGAGGGAGGGGGAGAAAATCTAAGATTTATGAAAGTGATTAAAACAAATAAATTAATTAATCAAAAAAAAAAAGAAATGATGAGCAGTATGCTTTCAGAAAAACCTGGGAAGATTTATATGAAGAAATACAATGTGAGAACATCATACATAGTAATAGCAATATTATACTATAACTAATGACTTAGTTATTCCAGGCAATACAATGATCCAAGATAATTCCAAAGGACTTATGATTTTAAAAAATGCTATCCATCTCCAGATAGAGAGCTGATGGAGTCTGAATGCAGATCTAAACATACTTTTTTTTTACTTTATTTCTCTTGGGGTTTTTTATCTGTGTTTTCTTTTGCAACATGGCTAATATGGAAATATGCTTTACATAACTTCACATGTGTAATCTATGTCAAATTGCTTGGCTTCTCAAAGAGGGGAAAGGGGAGAGAGTCAGACAGAGAATCTGAAACACAAAAAAATTTTTAAATGAATGCTAAAAACAATTTAAAAATCCAAAATATTCACATTCTAATAAGGGACAACATGAAAATGACTAAATTTATAGAACATTTCAAGAGAACTGATAGAAGGTAATCTCAAAGGAGAAAATGCTAACAGCTAGGATGGACAGCAAAAGGTCATAGAGGATAGAATTTGAGCTGAGTCTTGAAAAAGTCAAGGAAACTAAGAGGCAGAAGTGAAAAGGAAGATCATTCTAGGCATGAGAGGCGTCCAGTGCAAAAGTGAGGAGAGGGGAGATAGAATGTCACGTATGAGAAGCAGTAAATAGGCCAATATAGTTGAATCACAAAGTTTGTGGAGGAAAGCAAAGGGTAAGATGATTGGAAAGATAGAAAGGGGCTGGTTGTGAAGAGCTTTAAATGCAAAGCTATTAGACTAGCTGACCTCTAAGTTCCTTTCTAGTTCTAAGACTTGTGATTCTAATGTTTCCCTATAATCACAGTCCAACTTCCAATAGATCTATACTGCATGAGTTCTTCTGTTGTGGTAGTGGTTCTTGTCTTTCAGTCCCATAATCTCCTTCATTTGATGATTTTAATCTTTTTTTATTAAAGGGACCTTTTTGTGATACTTTATACCAAAGCATATATTGATAGCAGGGGCAAACTATTCACAAGTGAGAAAACAGAATATATTAAAAAGATGATAATACGGTTTTTGTTTAAATAGCTCTAAATGTTTTTCTTTCTCTCTATTTGCCCTTTACTAAGTAGGGCATTGTTGACCATAAAGTCATTCTAAATATTAAAAATAAGCTTCTTGTGTAAGGAAAAAACATTAATGAAATGTACCACTTGCTGTCTAATGCCAAATAAGCTTTGCATTCTTTATCAGACTTTATAGTGGTACCATTTGGGGATGAACAAAGTAAAGAGCAAACCTTACCCCACATACTCAGAGGCAAAGTGAGCAGTTATAACCATCAAGTTAATATCATCAAGTACCATCCAGAGAGAAAACTCCTTTAAAAAAAAGAAATCTAGGGGAAGTTAGGGGGCACAATAGATAGAACACCAGCCCTGGAGTCAGGAGGACCTGAGTTTAAATCCAGTCTCAGACATTTACCAGCTGTATTACCCTGGGCAAGTCATTTGTCCCCCCCAAAAAAGAGAAATCTACATATACACCTTACCAGCCAGAGTAATGGGTCAAAGGCAAACACAACCAAGCCATGAACCGACCCTGTTCATCTCGTTCAAAAGAGAATTAGTCATAATGACCACAAAAACTTACAAAATTTCGTTGTTTAAAAGTTTGTTAGATTGATACACATAGAGCCAGCACATAGAGATGTTGTCTACCCCAGCATCACTGGGGAAAAATTTATTTTTATAATCTTACTGATCTTAAATACAGAACTGCCACCAGTGTCAATTTGCCTTGGTGACAAAAGAAGAATGAAAATTGAAAAAAGTTATAGATATCATTGGTGGGAGGAGGGAAATACGGTAATAGCTTGAGGTGATAGCAGGATCAAATTCGGTGTTTTGTTTTAGGAAATACTTGGGTGTGCTTGTAGACAGTAAAGAAGAAAGTGGTGAATATACAAAAATGAAAGATATTAAGTCTGTGAGAATCAGATTAGATAATGTTGAGAAGGAAGTGAAAATGAGGAAGTGAAGGCAAAGAGTATAGACAGTTTTGTCTAGGAGTTGATTGTGAGAGCCATATATAGCACTCATAGCTTGAGTTGTTTTCAGGACTTTTTTTTTTATTGAAAAGACAAAGACATATTTTTGTGGGTAGCCTAGAAGGAGCCAGTAGGTAAGGAGAGATTGAAGACAAGAGAATGAATGAGAATAACAGAAGAGACAACTACTGAAGGAGATAGGAGAGAATAGAATGAAGGGCACAAGTAGATAGGATTGTCTCGGCAAGGAGAAGGGACAACTCTTTGTCAGAGAATGGAAAAGGGAAAATGTCTTAGAGGGCTTCTGGGATATAGACTGGGGATAAAATGGGGCTAACAATAGGTGGTCTCTTATTTTTTTTCAGTAAATTAAGAGGCAATGTCCTCTTAATTTGAGGTTGACATAGGAGGTCTTAGGGGAGCTGAGAAAGTTTAGCACAGTTCTTGTGGGGAGTATAGTGAAAGGCAATCAGAGAAGAGTTTAAGAATTTCTATGCAGCAGTGAGAGACCAAGATAACATAAATTTGTAGTAGATCCACTCAATATAGCTGTGTGATTTCCTCAAGTAGTTCAGTCACACATACGTAGGATTGGAGAAGGTAGACAGTGAGAATAATCCATTTTGGGGATTTGGAAAGGAATGAGTGATGAAAGGGGGAGTGAAAAGGAGGAGAGGGGAAGCTGAACTCTTCAATTATAGGGTCAAGTCTTCAAAGGATAAAATTGAGTCCAGAGCACAGAGGATGAACTGAAAAAACAAGAGCACAATATTGACTAGGATCATGGTGGGGCTCTACCAAACAAGAGAATTGTGTAGGAAGAACCAAGATGGTGGAGTAGAAGGACAGGCCCCTAACTCTCTCCCCATCATAGCCCATAAAATGCCTGTAAAAAAAAATAACTCTAAACAAATTCTAGAGCAGCAGAAGCCACAAAATAACAGTACAAAAGAGATTTCTGGTCCAAGACAGCCTGGAAGGCTGACAGAAAAGGTCTATCACACTGGGCTCTGAGCAGAGCACAGTCCAGCCTTAGCCATGCAGTGCTACATGGACAGGACTGGGGCAGGCTTCAGGGTGCAGAATCATGGGCAGCAACTGGAGTTCCCAGATTTCTCAACTTGCAAATGCCAAAGACAGCTTCAAAGGTCAATGAGAAATCTCTTTCACCTAGGTGAGATGGGAATGTGATCCGGCCCCAGCCCCAGGGCTGTGGCAGTTACTGAGGCAGCAGCATCCATTTTAGGAACCGTGGGCCTAAAGATCCTGGGAGAATAGAGCAGCTGACCTGGGTCTCAATCCTGAGTACTGATCCTGGGGTGAGGAGGAGCACTGGAGTGGTGGGGCTGATAGAGATTATGGAGAGGGAATTCTATTCCTGAACACAAAAGCTTGTTTTTGCTTTCAGACCAGAGTACAGGCAAGTAGAGGAGTAAACCCCTCTCCCTTGAACACCTTTCTTGGGAAAGGGGAGAGATGGTGGGATGGTGCTGGAGTATCTGCCACAAAGTCGGCCATGACCAAAAGCAGACTGTAATGTACCTATCATGTTATTAACCTCATCCTCCTAGACTAATTCACCCTAGGTGGGTCACAGTTAAGTCCTCCAAAAAAGTAACAGTATTTCATGAAAGAAGTATACTCAAGGAAGTAGCACTTCTGGTATAAAGGCTTGCCAAGTGCTTTCCAGGACTGCTCAGCCACATTTGGTGTCCACCTGGCCCTCAATTCTCACCTATGGCTTCAAGAAGCTGTAACATGCGCAGCAGCCACACCCCAACACAATCTCAGTAGACAGGCTGAAACAGGTTGCAGGTAACCAATGTACCACAAACCTGTTAGTGAATTAGGGGAGCATGTGAAAACTTCCTCCAGTGGAATGGTCAGATGAGAACAGCTCTTCCCAACAGTCATGAAGGCAGCTGAAGCAGGTGCTGTGGAGCACATAACAGCTTGGTCAGGTATTGAAGATGCCAAGGTTATCCACTGCATCCCAGGCCATCACTAGTCATCCCAACCTTTGTCTTGCCCCTGGAATTTGATGACTGGAAGGGATAGTCAAGTTCATGACTTGTAGAACTCTTCCTCACTTAAATCCAATTCACATTTGAGTTGGTTCTCTTAAAAATAAAGGACAAATAACAATTTCAAGAGAGATCTTCCCTCAGAGATTAGAGAACTGGCATTTCCTACTATGAACTCTTTCCTTTGCTGGCACCATAAAACAGCTAGCTAAAAAAATTAGCTCTTTAACCCAGCAATGCTACTGCTAGGACCATATCCCCCAAAGAGATCAAAGAACAAGAAAAATATCCTAAATGTACAAAATTATTAATAGCTGTTCTTTTTGTAGTGGTAAGCTAGAAACTATATGAATGCCCATCAACTGCAGAATGGCTGAGTAATTTATGGTATATGAATATAATGGAATGCTATTGTGCAAAATGAAATGGCAAAAGAAGGCTTCAGAGAAATCTGGGAAGAAGTGTATAATCTGAAGCAGAGTAAAATAAGCAAAACTAAGAAAATTATTTATATTATAATAATCACATTGCAAAGATGAACAATTTTGAAAGGCTTAAGAACGCTGATCAATTCAATTGATGGTAAATTGATTCCAGATGATTATTCCAGAGGAACAGTGATATGCTAGAGATATTATAGAGTACGATAGAGAAACTTTCTGACAGAGGTGATGAACTGTATACACAGAATGAAGCACCCATATTCAGACATAGCCAATATGGACATTTGCTTTGCTTGATTATGCATATTTGTTGCAAGAGTTTGATTTGGTTTGGTTTGGTTTCGGGGCAAGAAGAGAAAATACCTGCTCATTAATTTTTTTTAATTTAATTTTAAAAGTCTTGGCTTCCACGGGATGCCCAAAATCTATTCAAATTGCCTCAGCAGTTCAGAAGCAGTCCGTCTATTGTCAGGGAGATGGGACACTACAAAAACTAGCTTGCTGTTGTAGAGAATTATCCCCAAGCCAAGGTCCAAAAATAATTTGCACCAGGAATCCTAGAAAGTTAGTCATCCATTCACCCCTTGAAAGCATCGTCAATTTCCAGGGGCGATGTGAAGCCAGGTCTGCTGCCTCCAAGGTGCTGCTGAAGGCAGGAATTTACTGCCTGAATTGAAGAAAAAAAACAAACCACAAAGAGGATTAGGTTTTTCACAAGTCTGGGGCAAGGGACAACTGATAAAACTCCTTAGTCTCTGGATCCCCTTACTGGTCACTTTGTAGTACTGCAAGAAATCCTGCAGTTGAAGCTATAAGGGCTAGAGTAGGGGAGAGCATGGGAATACCTGAGTTCAAGGATACACAGTCCTAACATGTAGTTCCACGTGCTTCTCTCCCCCAGGAAGAACTGGCGTCTGTAAATGAGGCCAGGCAAGTGCCTCTAGACATATTTTCACTTAGCTCCCCATTCTGGACAATAGGCACGCAGGCTCAGGAAATTAAAGAGGCCGATAGAGATCGGGATAGATTGCTATTAACATAAAGGATGATTGAAGGTGTTGAGATGCAGAGGAAAATTATGGACCAGGAGTCAAATCATTTAACTCTGGCTGCCTCAGTTTCCTTATCTGTAAAATAAGATCACAATATCACCTATTTCTCAGAGCTGTGATGAGGACAAAATGAGATAATATATGCAAAGTGCTTTTAAATCTTAAAGGACTATAAAAATGATACCTAATAAAAAATAGCCTAGAAGTGTCAACATGCAGCAAAAAATTAGATGACTCATTCATTTCAACACCTATTACACACTTAAGGAATAAGAGGCATGGCTGGATCTGGTCTTAAATGCTACCTCTAAATTCTTGCAGATTGTTCATCTTTCAATTGTACAGTGGTAATAAATAATAATATTGATGAGTTGCTTTTCCCTAGTACATCATAGTCAAAAATCACTTTACATATGCTATCTCATTTTATAATAAAGAGCTGACATATATATGGTTGTATTTAATAGATAGTTATAATTTTATATAGTTAATTATACAGTTGTAGATATTGTATATAGATAGGTAGATATAGTTAATTTTTAAAAAACATGTTACATGTGCTATCTTATTTGATCCTTATCTCAATTTAGAGACAAGGCTACTACAGATAATATTACCTCCATTTAACATATTAGAAAACTAGGATTCAGATATGTTCAGTGAATTGACCACAATCAACCCATAGATTTCAAAGCTGTGACCTGAAGCCAGTCCTCCTGAGTCCAGATACAGTAATTTCATTGATTTTGTGCTAAATACAAAATCTAGTTTTATCATAATCAAAGTGATCATCAATATACTGTTAATTTTCCAACCAAATTATCTGTTGTGGTTTAGAGTCAGTTAAGTTTGGTTAAGACCAAATCTTGACCAGTGCTACACCTATGTTTTCCTTTGTGTATCCATTTCATGAAAAGACAAATGACATTTATATTCCTGAAAACTTGATATAATGACTTGGAGTCCTAAGACCTGGATTCAAGTTTTTATTTCACTACTACATTACATTTGACAAAGTCAGATAATCTCTCAAAGCCCTAGATTCATAGGATCATAGATTTAAAACAGGAAGAGCTCCCAGAGACCATTTAATTCAACACTCCCCCCGCCTCTCAGTTTATAAATAAGGAAACAGGTTCACAGGCAGCAAGCATCATAGGTTGGATTAGATTCCAAGTCTTTTGACTAATAGGCCCATGCTTATTCCACTAAAACACACTGTCTTCTCATCTGTAAAATGTGGGTGGATAACCACGCTGATAACTTTACAGTCATGAGCATCATGTTTTTTTGTTCTATTATCATATATAAGTAATGGGAGGAGGGAGAGACTGTTTCCAAGATGCATGAACTTTATCAAAACGATTTTTTGTGATTTGCACTATAATTCTATAATTGTAATACAATGAATGTACCATGACTTGCACTCTCTGTTCATATTTTTTTTATCATTTGTCAATTGGAAAATGGCTCTAGTTTTTATAAATTTGACTCATTTCTCTATATATTTGAGTGAGGAGGTCTTTATCAGAGAAACTGCCTTCAAAAGTTTTGTTTCACAGTTATGATTGCTGAGTGTATTTCCCTCCATCCTATTTCTCCTATTTATTCTCTTCTCTCTCTCCTTTCACCCTGACCCTTCTCAAAAGGATTTTGTTTCTGACTCCTGCCACCCTAATCCATTCTTCCTTCTATGAACACCTTCTCTTTTCTTATCCCCTTCCCCTTCTACTTTCCTATGGGGTAAGAGATCTTTATACCCAACTGAGTGTCTATGTTACTCACTCTTTGAGTTAATTCCAGTGAGAGTAAGGTTCAAACATTCCCTGCCTCCTCCCCCATCTTCCACTCCACTGTAAAAGCTCTTTCACACCTCTTCTATGTCACATAATTTATCCCTTTCTACTTCTCCCTTTCCCTTTCTTCCAGTGCATTCCTCTTTCTCATCCATTCATTTTATTTTTTTAGATATCACCCCTTCATATTCAACTCACATTTGTGCCTTCTGTCTATATATATACATATATATATAACATATATATATGTATATATATATATATATATATATATCCCTCATTACCCTAATAATGAGAAAATTCTTATGAGTTACAAGTATCATCTTCCCATGTAGGAATATAAACAGTCTGACCTTATTAAGTTCCTTATGATTTCCCTTTGCTTTTTTTTATGCTTCTCTTGAGTCTTATATTTGAAAGTCAAATTTTCTGTTCCACTTTGGTCTTTTCATCAGGAGTGCTTGAAAGTCCTCTATTTCAGTGAATATCCATTTTTCCCTGAAGAATTATTCTTAGTTTTTCTGGGTAGGTGATTCTCGGTTGTAATCCTAGCTCCTTTGCTCTCTGGAATATCATATTCTAAACTCTCTGATCCTTTAATGTAGAAGCTGCTAAATCTTGTGTTATCCTGCCTATGGCTCCATGATACTTACATTGTTTCTTTCTGACTGCTTACAATATTTTCTCCTTGACCTAGAAGCTCTGGAATTTGTCTACAATATTGTAGGAGATTTCATTTTGGGACATCTTTCAGGTGGAATCTTTCCATTTCAATTTTACCCTCTGGTTCTAGAATATCAGAGCAGTTTTTCTTGACAATTTCTTTAAAGATGGTATCTAAGCTTTTTTTTTTTTTATCATAACTTTCAGGAAGTCCAGTCATTTTTAAATTATCTTTCCTGGATCTATTTTCCAGGTCAGTTGTTTTTCTAATGAAATATTTCACATTGTCTTCTATTTTTTTCATTTTTTGCCTCATTTGATTGTTTCTTGATGTCTCATGGAGTCATTAGCTTCTGCTTGCTCAACTTTTATTTTTAAGGAATTATTTTTTCAGTGAGATTTTGTACCTCCTTTTCTATTTGGCCAATTCTATTTTTTTTAATGAGTTCTTTTCTTCTAAATATTTGTGCCTCTTTTTCCATTTGTCTGGTTCTCTTTTTAAGAAATTCTTCTCTTCAGTGAATTTTCTATATATTTTTCTATTTGGCCAGTTCTGTTTTTCAAGGCATTCTTGTCTTCATTGGATTTTTGTGCCTCTTTTACCAAGCTGTTGACTTTTTCCATGATTTTCTTGTATCAGTCTCATTTCTCTTCCTGACTTTTCCTCCACCTCTCTTACTTGATTTTTAAAATACTTGTTGAGCTTTTCCACAGCCTGAGACCAAATTATATTTTTTCTTTGAGGCTTTGGATGTAGGAGGTTTGACTTCGTTGTCTTCTTCTGAGTATATGTTTGGATCTTTCTTGTCACCACAGTAGATTTCTATAGCCAGAATTTTTTTTCTGTTTTCTCTTTTTTTCCAGGCTATTCTTTGACTTTTAACTCTGCTACAGTGAGACTCTGCTTCCAGGGTAGAAGGTGTCGCAGGCTTCAGGGGTTTTGTGCAGCTGCATTCAGAGATACTTCTAGGGACCTATAATTTTGTGGTTTGTCCAAGGTGGTATGATCCAGGAAGAGGTGATTTTACTACTTTCCTGGCCTGTACTCTGGTCTGTGCGTGACCACAAGCACTCCTTCTGTCCTGGAATTGTGCTGAGGGTCCCCTTCTACTGTGGCAACAAGGTCTTGTGTGTCAGTGCTCCTCCTCTCCCTGGAATGGCTACCCAAGACTGCAACCTGGATCTGAGTATGGACAAAGCAGCAGAGTCCTGCCCCCAGTGCCAGCAAAGAGACCACTGTAATCTCCTTCTGACCAGTTGTTCAACCCCCTTACCATGTCTAGACTGAGAGCTTCAGAAGCGGCCACTGCCCCTGCTGCTGCCCATTCAGTCATTCCTAAGACCTGTTGCTGGGGCCTAGTCTGTGGTGATCCAGCCTGCTCTGGCCTGCACTACACTTTCACTCCGGGGCAACAGACCTTTCCTGCCAAATTTCTAAGTTGTCTTGGGCTGGAAAATTGTTTCACCCCATCCTTTTGTGGGTTCTGCCACTCTAGAATTTGTTTTAGGGAATTAAAGGTCTTTGGACAGGTTTGGGGAAGAGCTCAGGAGAGTCCCTGATTTCTCTCTGCCATCTCCAAATGAACATTTGGTATAAAATAGAATTAATACTTGAACCCTAAATATAAATTAGCCATGTGAAGCTCAAACTGGCTTCAACTTCCTATTTAATATTTAATATATATTCAGGTGGCTTTCCTTCTGCCTTCATTTGGGGTGTACTCAAAGTAGGAGTGAATTTGTGTGTGTGTGCATGTAATTATACATGACATGTCATGACTATATATGATATTTTCTGTAATATATAGTATACATCTATGAGTGTATATACAAATACAAATATACACATATTCTATATGTGTGTACATATTTATATATGCAATATGTGTATATATACATATAAATACACATATATATAAATTGTGTGTATGTATAGTCAGTCATTTTTCAGTCACATTCAACTCTTCATTACCCCATTTGAGGTTTTCTTGTACATGTACATATGCATACATATGTATATGCATGTATACACATAACAAAATTAACTCCAGGGCTCCCAGAGTGTGAGGAATACTAAAATTCCATTTTCCCTTTTGAATTCATTTTAACATAATGAAAATTCATTGGAATCCCTTGCAACATTTCCCTTTAACACCATTTGTTCTTGCCCAGAGAAGAAGGCAGGTCAAATTTAAATATTATCTTAACAAAATAGTATTAACAAGATAAATCTGTACCCCACCTCTTCTTATCAATCATATAAAGAAACTGAATTCCCTGTATAGCTTGAAAATAAATCTCATTACTTTTTGTCCATATCATTTACTTCAAAGCTTTAATAAATTTTTTAAATGATTTTTGTTCATCATTTTAGCTTATTCATTCCACTGTTCCTTCTTATTGGAAAGAGATTATTAGGAATTGAATAAATTTAAAATAGAAGCAGAAATATTTGAGGCTTGTGACTAGAATGAAAATTTCTATTAATTTCATAAAACCAATATTTTTTTTAAAAAGAAGTTCATGTTTATTAAACAAAGAGAGGTATTGCAACCTGACCTCTGAGTAAAGAAGATGGGTTCAAGTCTTACCTCTAACTCGTTCGGACTAAATGTTCCTGGAGCAGTCACTTAAACCACTCAATACTCCCAGGCTATAATCTAAGACTAAAAATTGAAGAACACTTGGTAATCTGTATTGGGACAATGATTGTTGACACCAGGAGTTCTCAAAGCCAATAAAATAAAAGGCTTGAACACCCTCCCACACACTTCAATCAACTTTTAATTAAATAATTCACAAAAATTAAGAAAGTATTGTTTTTGAGCCACCACACCTCAGTTTCAACAGAGAAACGCTCAACGTCCTGTTTGCCTGTCAAGTGTTTTCAATCATTTCACTGCTAGTACCCCTGACACACAGAGAGATAAGATTCTGACAACAAGGCAGTTTGCACATTCAGGAATGAATAAACGGTCTTCAATGTTAAATAACATTTCTTTTCAATTCAAATTTTTTTCATTTAACGAGTATTATCTTCTCTCCATCTCACTTTCCTTTGTAATCTTCAATCGCATCACACAACTTTTTCAGAGTGGGATACAGAGAAAGTCTTGAAAGTTTAGGGAAAGATTTTTTAAAAAAAACTTTATAAAAGAGAGTCCAGATTAGTGATCTGCTGTAATCCAGAAATCCAATTTTAGAGCAGTTCATTTTTTAAATTAAATTTAAATTTTAAAAATTAAATTTTAATTAAATCAGTGCATTAAAAATTAAAAATGCTACTTGCAAGGAGAGGCAAACAAGAATAGAGAAAAAACAAAACAAAGTAAAATGAAAACTCTGAACGTAAAACATAGCCTGTTGGTTAATAGGAATGTTAAAAAAAAAGATTTGCTCAAAAAATAGAGGAATAGGGAGCTCTTATTGTGCCTTCTCAGTTATTTCACTGTTAATTGTGCCCCCTAGTGGCCACTGGCATCCTTTACATACTAAAGAAAACTAGGTCTGTTAAAATCTGTTTTAATTTCCAAGAAAATATGAACTTTTGCACTAATAGTTGGTAACTGAATGCTGTATTTGGCTGCTCAAAAGAGGTAATTATAAAGCATTTTGGCAAATACGTTAAAGCACAATCAATCAAGAGCCATTTTTTCCTGCTGTTTTCCTGAATGTATTCCAAAAGCACAAGGGGAAAACCATCTGTTACGAATTATGGGGCCATTTCTTAGACCCAAGTTCCGCTGGGTATCCTAAAGGGAAAAAAAGATTTCTCTTTTCTTGATGATGAAGTCATGAACTCAAGTAATCCCTTATTAAACCTGCTTCGGTGCCAGAATTACAGTCTCGGCAAATGAAGGCATTCACAACTCCTCTCCAGGTGGTTCAACCAGAATCCAGAACCAAAGGATTAATCAGCTAAATCAACAGCCTTGTCCATGTCAATCTATTTTCAAACTAGCTCTCTGCAAAGATAGAAGCAGTGTATCCAGAGCATGTTGTATAGATTTTGTACAGACTTATACATGTCCAGTTTTCTTCCCCCGTGTGAATACAAGTTCCTTGAAGCAGGGGAAGGACAGTTTCATTTATTTTTTTTTTACTTTAAATCCCTGGCATGTAATGAAGTGCCAGAAATAGAGTAGGTGCATAATGAATGCTTGTTGAACAGTTGATTAATTAATTATTAGCACGGCCTCCCAAATCCTGAATTAATCCAGTACAGCCTCAATTCAACTGCACTCATTTATTTCCATTTAATTCAATAAGCATTTGATGGAGTCCTAATAAAGCTGTCCCCAGCCCCAATATTCTAACTTCCTTATAGGTCCCATAGAAGAGCAGGCCCACTGTCCCTACCCAGCCATTCACTCTCCACACAAATACTCAATATTTTAACTTCTTTATGTATGCCTCACTGCTCGCTAGAACAACAGATGTGTCCATGAACTCCTATTTCTCCCAGAAACAGCAGGTATGTCCATGGGATGGAATCCCAGCCACTACTGCCTCTAGTTAGCCACTGCCCCCAGATCCATTCCTCATATTTCCCACAGAAACAGCAGGAGAGTCCATGCACTCAACCACAGCCACATCCATCTAGTCTCAGACAGGACCACAATACCCAACCAATCAGAAAGCAGCACCACCAAGATGCCCAAGCATGACGTGGACCCCAAAACAATGGAAGAGACTTTCCCTAAGCAGGACCTGCACGGTAATAGTAAAGAACTGACCCAGAGTGAGCTTAGGTCATAGAAAGCCTTATTATAATATCATTAGCATACAAACATACCCCCCAAAGTGCGTTTTTCTGTATACATTGTAAGTAACTGCATGCACAGTTCCATTGTGGCTAGGACCCCTCCCCTATTGCCTAATTCCTTCACAAACTCCTCCTGCCTTTTTAATATTCGTAATTTCTGTTATGTAACTGCATCTTTACCCTACAAAAATCCTTTATGCTTTCTCTGGAGCTGCTGACTCCTCTCGGAATTTAGTCTACTTCATGAGAAGCGTCAATCTCAATAAATGCCTATACTTGGATTAAAGGTGGTCTGACTCCGAATTCTTTGAGACAGTCCCCCGCAACACATCATGAAACCACAACAGTTCTTGGCATCCCTGGGTGGGCAAAGCCTAAACCACAATACATTTACTGGGCACATAATACCAATACAACTGAAGGAAAGGGGAGGGGGGAAGAAAAGATCCACATCCACCATTAAGTCTATGCATCAACATAATCCCATACCATGAAAATGGTGTATGCTTTTTCTTTCTCTTCCTTTATTGTTTTCCTACCTTCTTAGCCTTCTGCATTCTCTCTCTCTGGAGGCTCCCTAAATTCCATTTAGTAATTGATTATGCCTTTGATTTTGTGAGGCCTCTGGGTGCCACTGTGATAACTATATTTGCAGAAGAATCTGTGCTCTAAGTTATTTAGCTATATTGTGTTTCAGTCTCCTTGTCTACTAAAGTAGAACAAAAAATATACTGAGAGCAGTGTAATGTAAGACAATAAAATGTTACTCATTTTAATCCTCTTGGAAATAAATGCAGATTGCTATGTGCAGTAAATGGTAAATGTTGGCTCGGTTTTGCTGTTAATAGGGAAAACCCTGTATCTATGAGCCATATCATTAAAATGTTCTGTCTTTATTCTAGGAGGGCCAAGGTCCCCAAGGTGAATTGGATGACAAATCCTGCTGAATTCAAATGCCAACTCCTCTATAAGACTGTTCTTAGCAATCTTTCCAGGTCTATAAATGCTTCGCAGGAACACAAGCTGATCTAAATTAAAAATTGATCAGCTGAATATCACAACCCCCCAGAATGGTAAAATGTGAACCACCTCCTTCTTTCCCAGGTCCTGTACCAGTGACGCCTCAACGTTTCAGAGCAGCAATCTCAAACAAGAGGCTGCAGCTTATTATGTGCTTAACTTTTCTCATGGCACTTCTACTCTTTATTTGTGCCACTAAGTCCTGTTCTCTGGTCCCTTCTGATGCCCAGAGGAAAACAGTGAGGCAGAGCCTTCACCTGAAAGAAAATACACCCACTGAAGAGACCAAGAAAAAACAGCTTCTTGGCTCTAGACTTAAACCATATCAGTCCCACAGGGATAACACTGGCTCGGGAGAATGGAGAGGGAAGGTAGCCTCCCCAACCTGCAGATGGAGGCTACCAAGCCACCAAATCGGTACTACAAGTCTTTCTGCCAAGAAATATATTTCTCTATACAGTAACTCATTCTGCAAGAGCTGGACAAAAGCCAGGCCAGACAACCAGCTCAGAACCCCAGCCTCCATTGCCTTGAGTGGGATGGACAAAAAAATTGCCAGTTGATTGGGAGTCCTAGCCACTGATATTCCTCTACTGATTCCCTTTTCCTGAAGCATCTGCAAGTTCCCATTTACAATCCGTCTGACAGAGTGTTCCACATAAAAAGTAGAGATGACCTCTTCTCCAAGCGACTCTAAGTCTTCCTCTCACCAAAAAAAAAAAAAAAAGTTCTATTTGACAGTTGTGCTCTAGTGACAGAAGGGACTTCAGAGACCACTTAGTCCTACCCTTCCTTGTCTGATGGTTGACTCCCTATCATACCACACCCAACAAACAAACAACTGGCCTCTTCCTGGATACTTCTAATGTCAAAGGATTCACTACTCCACAAGAAAAACTCAATTTCTAGGCAAATCTATATATTCTTTTAAATGTTACAGTGTTCTTAGAATTGTATTTCTGTCTTTTTACATATTGATACTAGTTCTGTTCTCGGAGATCAAGCAGTAATATTTCTTCCACAAGGTAACCCTTCAAATTTTTAGAAGGCAGAGATAACACATTCCCCCAAAACTTTCTCTTCTCAAGGTGAAACGTCCTCATTTTCTTCAGTTATTCCAGTTGTGGCCTACTTTTGAGCATCCTCACAATCCTCTGCCCTCCTCTGGACTCCCCTGCCAATATCCTCCCTAAAACGTGATTCCCAGAAGAAAATACAGTAATCAAATGTGCTGGGACCAAGACAGAGAATAGTATGACTATCATCTCCCCTGGTGATATAGTGCGTGTGTGTGTGTCTGTGTGTGTGTGTGTGTGTCTGTGTGCCATACAGTATAAGAGGCAGTGTGGTATAATGAATAGAAAGGCTTTAAGGTCCAGGGATTCAGGTTTTGCTTGCTACATGAGTGACCACATGAGAATTAATCCTTCAGTGACTCAAACCACTCTCTAAGAAGAAATTGCAGATTGGTTGCCAACCTACACTGACGAAATCAAAAGTCCCTGACAAAAGAAAGTCAGAGATCTTTGCTGGTAAGAAATGTAAAGAAAAGATTGTCAGATAATCCCCTCTCCTTTCAACGTTGCTAAGTGCCTCCTTGAGGCTTATTGAAGTTACAAGGACATTTGCATGGCCCTGACACTAGCATGTGGAAGCATGATGGAAGTTGAAAGGATGAAAAGATGTATAAGTGCTGCCTGAGCTATGTACCCTCCCATGGGGAAGAAGCGAAAGGAATCCACTCCCTAAAATGCAGCTCTGAATAAGGTCTCAGCAGCCACCTGGATAACTGTTTTGCATGTCAGCTGATACAACTAACAAAAAAATGATGAAAGTGTTCTGATTAGCCTATGGCATAATGACCTGGCATCATCTCGTGCTGATAAATAACAACACTCCTCCAAAAAAGAAGGAACAGCTGTAGCAACAGAAAAGAACTTAAGGAGATGTTTTCATCAGCAGAGCAGCAGAGAAGGGGGGAGTAGCCATGGAAGGGGGAGCTTCAGCAGGTGATGGCTCCAGAGAGAGAATGGAGCAGCAGCAGCAATCTTGCTCCAGGGAAGTGGGGGAGGTCCATACTTCCTTAAGATAGTTCTAAATGCTTTCTGGAATGGTGGCACCAATTCACAGTTCCCTCAGCAGTGTATCAGGGTACTTGTCTTCTGCGACCTCTCCAACACTGACTATTCCCATCTTTGGTCAACTGTGCCGATTCATGGCTTGTAAGGTGAAATCTCAGAGTTGTTTTGCATTTTGATTAGCATTTCTCTTTTAATTGGTCTAGAAAATTCTTTCATATGATTGTTAATCATTTGCACATCTTTTGAAAACTACTCATATTCTTTGATTACTTATACATATGTTATATATGCATAAAATATATAAATATGTATTTATATAGGATATATATTGATATATAAATATATTCTATAGAAATACGTTATATATGTTGCATATGTGTGTATATATATACATATACGTACAATATATAATACAATGTATAATATATAACACATTACTGTATTTTTAAGCCCTCTACTATAGCTGTCTCTCAGAGTTCTGGCCTGGGTCCTCTTCTCTTCCCTCTATACTACTTCACTTAGAGACTTCAGCAGTTCCCATGGATCTAATTGCCATTTCTATGTTAATGATTCTCAACTCCTACTTATACTGCCCCAATTTCTCCACTGGCCTCTAATCTTCTATTTCCAACTGCCTTTCAGACATCTCAAACTGGATATCCAGTTGACATCTTCAACTTGACAAGTTAAAAACAGGACTCATCTTTCCACCCTAAACTCTACTGCTATAGAGGGAACATCATTTTCCCAGTCCCTCAGGCTCACAATCTAGGAGTCATCCTGCCCTCCTCACTATTTCTCACCCTGCCACCATCCAAGCTGTTGCCAAGGCCTGCTGATTTCACTTTTGCAACATTTCTCACATATGACCCCTTCTCTTCTCTGTCATTGCCCTCACACTGGTACAGGCCCTCATCACCTCACACCTGGAATATTGTATTGCAACGGTCTGCCTGCCTCATGTCTCTCGCCATACCAAGTCAGCCTCTATTCTGCCATTAAAGTGATTTTCCTGAAGCAGGTCACCCTCCTATTCAATAAAATCCAGTGACTCCCTTTTGCCTCCAGGAATTATTGTAAATATCTCCTCCTTGGCATTCTAAACCTTTCATAACCTAGCCCCCTCCTACATTTCTAGTTTTCTTACGTCTTACTCCCTTGCACAAACTCTTCAATCCAATAACACTGGCCTCCTGGATGGTACACAAACAAAACATTCTCATTTCCCAGCTCCAGGCATTTTTTTCCAACCATCATTCCTGCAATGCTCTCCCTCCTCCTCCTGGCTTCTCTAGCTTCCTTAAGTCCAACTAAAATCACATCTTCTATTGAAAGCCTTTCCCAACCCCTCTTAATTCCATTGTCTTCTCTCTGTTAACTATTTATCTGTACATAGCTTTTTTGTAAATATTTGTTGTTTGTCAGTTCCTCCAGGGTATGGACTGATTGTGCTTTATTTCTTTTTGTACCTCCAGTGCTTAGCACAGGTTCTGGCACATGGTAGGATTTACTGATTTATTTATGCCTAAGCGGGGGTGGGGGTTTTACATTTTCTACATCTTTCAGTCAATTGTGTGACTATAAAGCTGTAGTCTGCTGTAGAATATTGTTTGCACCTGTCTGCCTGTTCCATTCTCATATCTTCATCAAGATTGCCTTCCATATATAAATTATTCTCCTAAAATTGTTGTAGAAATGGGTTGGTAGCTACTAATATTATCTTTGTCATCTCTTCTGGGGGTGTGAGTGGATAGCAACAAGGTCTAAAATGGTTTCCAAGCCTTTGATATAGTCCCTACTTTGGGATACCTTGAGAAACACTCTCTATGCCCTCAAAATAGTATCTATGTGTGTATTTATATATACATATACATATTATAACATTTTGCCCTATGAATACATATATATGTGTGTGTATATTCATACATTCATATACATAAATACAACATATATATAATATGTATATGTTTGCACATATCAGATATCAGACTGGATATCAGATTCTTGTAAGACATGTTTGATTCAAAGATTTTTTTTTTCCCACTTAAACATAGGGAAGTACAACTGGTTGCCAAGAGACAGAACCATGAGGAGTTAGGCCAGATGAGTGCTCCAACCATGACACAAGTCTTCCTCACTTTGGAGCAATAATTTACTGGAAAGTTATTCTTTTCCTCACTAGCAATCAAGTATGTGAGTTGTTGAATCATTTGTATTGAAGGGCCAAGAATTATCCTGTTGTTTTTTTATTTTCTATTATTTACTTTGCTGCTCTATTCTAATGAAATGTTTTGCTGTGTGAATCATGGTTTCTGCCTGATCTATTAGTAAAGAAACCCTGGATGGGTACTCAAGCTAAATATTAGCCTCCAACTCTGGACCCAAGTAGGACTATATATATACACACATATAGAATTGCTTTAATTTATATTTCTTTAATTATTCATGTTTTGGATTATTTTTTCAACATGGCTATTGACAGCTAAGCTCTTTTCCTTTGAAAACTGCCTATGTTCTGATAGTTATTTATACTGTATACTATCTGCCAGGATTGTTTTACTTTTAAGTCTTGCTACTGAATGAAAAGCATTGGCCAACATTAAAGTGATTTTAGTCATTATTGAACAGATAGAATTGTGTTTTGGTGGGGAAAGAAGTTCTTTTTGGTCGCCCTGAAGTTATAACAATCCTGAATATAAACCTGGATTAGTCATATTAAGGTATTTGGGTGAGAGAGGGGAGGGAAGGAGGGCTACTTCTGGAAGTTGTTGCTTTTAGCCACAACCCTAGGATTCAGAATCTATCTTACCTGATTACCACTTTTGGATTCTTTGCCTGGATGTTATTCCCTTTACTTTTCTGCTAAGTATGCATCTGGATCTTTTTCTTCTTGACCACTTCCCTTAACCTAAAACTTTCATTGATTCCTAATTATCTACTGCCTCACAACTTCAAGATACCAAGGATTTAGAGTCTGTTCTGACGTCGGCCTCTCATCTCCCCTTATGCCACTACTTTCAGTTTTTTTCCTAATTTCCTTAGTAAAGTAAGCATTCCTTTGTGAAAGAAACTGGTAGAATGTCAGGAGAAGCCTCCTCCACAGGGCTTACCATCATACACTCTTCTAACATATCATCCAAACCTTTGGCCCCTTGCATCCAGATGGGTATGTGAGCAGCCTTGCATAGTGAATAGAACCCCTCTGGTAGATAGGGTCAGATCCTGGGCCATCTCCAGTCATCCTGAGAAATATCTGGTAACTGGACTCAGATGGCTCTGGAGGAGAAAATGAGGCTGGTGACCTACACAGCCCTCCCTCACTCAAAACAAATTCCAGTACAAGTCATGTCATCATTTCTCTGTTGTCACAGCCCTCTTCAAAAACGAAGGACAAACACAAAAACACCAATACATATATATACACATATATGTATTTCTCCATATGTGTGGATGACTAGTTAAATCTCAATTTTCAACTTCACATTTACTCACTGCTCCCTACAAAATGGCTGTTTCTAAGTATTTCTCTTTTCTCTTTCTTCTCTAAAGTTCCTCTTTGGCCTCCCCAGAGGATGGAGCTAAGATGGGCCTTGACAAACAAGGTGTCCTGAGATATCTGAAATACTCTCTGAATAGCAACCTCAAAAAAGAAGGAATTTAATATTGTCAGAACTTTGAGGAAAAAGGAACTCTAGTAATTGATGGAATTGTAGAATGGTATAAGCATATTGGAAAGTAATATGGCAACATATGTCACAAAAAAACAGTCCTGCCTTTTTGATCCAGTGATTTTATTGGACTTTATCCTAGAAAGTCAATAAAAAAGATTAAAAGATTCCATCTATACCAAGTATTCAAGATAACTATTATTTGGGGGAGGAGAGATATGTGAGGTTCTGGACTTTTGATATCATTGACATAGGAAACTTCCAGTGAGTAAGCGCCTCTTACATATAATCAATAATTTTGCAACATATACTCTTAGAGTATAAAAGTTGGTATTAGCAAATGCTGAAATTAGCAAAAAGTTAGAAACTACCTATGAATCTAACAATTATAGGATAGCTGAATGAATTATTTTGAATCTTTGATGTACCAATAATCTCCCTGTTGTAGATACTCCCTTTAATGACACAATTCAAAACTTGTTCATGATCCAACCATTCTGGAGAGCAATTTGGAACTATGCCCAAAGGGCTACAAAATGGGCATACCCTTTGACCCAACAATACCGCTTCTAGATCTGTATGCCAAAGAGATCATAAAAACAGGAAAAGGACCCCCAAGTACAAAAGTATTTATAGAAGCTCTTTTTGTAGTAGCAAAGAATGTCCATCAATTGGGGAATGACTGAACAAGTTGTGGTATATGAATGTAATAGAATACTATTGTGCCATAAGAAATGATGAGCAGGCGGAATTGAATGAACTGATGCTGAGTGAAATGAGTAAAGTCAGGAGAACATTGTACACAGTAACAGTCACAATGTATGATAACTAACTTTGATAGACTTATCTCATCTTAATGATGCAAGGATCCAAGGCAACCCCAAAGGACTTATGATGGAAAATACTATCCACATCCAGAAAAAGAACTATGGAGCCTGAATGTAGATCAAAGCATATTATTTGCTCTCTTTTTTTCCTTGTTTCTTCTTTCTCGTGGTTTCTCCCATTGGTTCCAATTCTTCTTTACAACATGATTAATGTGAAAATAGTTTCAATATGAATGTATATGTATAGCCTATATCAAATTACATGCAGTCGGGGTGGAAGAAGGGAGAGGTGGGGAGAAGATTTGGAACTCAAAATCTTATGAAAGTGAATGTTGAAAACTAAAATAAATATATTTAAAATGCCTTCCCATTTTATATGACTTTACTTTCTTCTAAAAATCCTCCAAGGCGAACCTACCCAAAATACTGGGTACCTTCCTGTGGTTCTCTTGATATTGTATGGCTACCATTTATTTCTCAATCTTGCCACATGATTGTTGTGGTTCAGTAATGTCCAACTTTTCATGATTCCTTTTAGGGTTTTCTTAGCAAAGATGCTAGAGTGGTTTGCCATTTCCTTCACCAGCTCATTTTTCAGATGAGGAAACTGAGGCAAACAGGGTCAAGTGACTTGGATCACAGAGGTACTATCTGAGGCCACATTTGAACTCAGAAGGATGAGTCTTCCTGACTCCAAGCCTGGTGCTCTATCTACTGTACTGTCTAGATGCCTCTGCCATGTGATTAGGCTACCTTATTTTCCAGGCCAACATACATTTTGTGACATCTTTTATGTTGTTCCTCTTATGCAATTCTTGATTGGCAAAGTGTCCTAGCCTACTAGTAATTTCCCAGTGAACCTTTCCTTTGCACTTTGAATGACTCACAACATAAATTCTACTAAGGCTATGTTATTTTATGACCCAACACTATAAAAATTACTAAAAAATATGTATTAAAAAGCTAGGACTTTTTCTGGGAAAGAAGCTTAGAGTCATTGAGAACACTACGTAATTTTCCAGAGGCAAACCAGACCCCTCATTTCCCCACTATTCAATTGTGGATTCAATTCACTTTTCATAAGTAATATCTGTTCAAGATATAGGTCATAATGGACCAACTATGAACTGTCCTTCTAACGCTAAATATCGTAATCTGAGAAATCAGACATTCTCCATCCATTTGATTTTTCCTATGTGGATCAGTAGGCCAAATTCTTCTGTATGATTATGACTCTAATTTGGAAGCTCTTTGATTTTGATGTTTTGCATCTTGATGCAATTAGTGTCATGCAATCTACAAACAAAAGCATCTGGAGGATCTCACCATCTCAATGGAATTCCTCTTCTCCTCTTCTATTTATACTCTTCTCTGGACATGCCCAAAACACCTTTGGGTGGCAAACACCTTTGGGGTGCATATGCTTTTTATGTCTTGCTTGATAGGAATTTCTTATTTATTTATATATAATATATATAATTATTATTATTTATATTATATTATAATTATATATAAATAAATAATATCTATAAATATATAATTATTTCGTATTTATGTCTTTCCAAAGGTTCTTCATAATTTTGACATGCATATGGTAGATTCTTTGTTGAAGTGCAGCCTTTAAGGGGGCATTTTGCGTTACCAAATCAATGCTATTTTAAAATCAAAATGGGATTTTACATTCTCAACTTCTTTCAGTCAGTTGTGTGACTATAAAGCTGTAGAATATTGTTTGCACAAGTCTTCCTGCTCCATTCTCATACCTTCATCAAGGCTATCTCCCATGTGTAAATTGTTCTCTAAAATTGTTGTAAATATGGGTTGGTAGTTATTAATATTCTTTTTGTCATCTCTTCTGGAGGTGTGAGGGGATAACAACAAGGTCCAGAATGGTTTCTAAGTTTTTGATATAGTCCCCACTTTGGGGTACCTAGAGAGAACTGTTCTCTATGCCCTCAAAATAGTGTTTTTCAACAGTTTTGTGGCACCTCTTCCATGTGTTTTTCAAGAAGTTCAGATGCTTTGCCCATCTTTGCTTTCTTTAGGACCATTTAATATTTAGTAACATTTAATATATATCTTTGGGGACTGCACCATTGGCATCTAAATGTGATATCACCAACTATAACTGATGAATAAAATAGATTGGTACAAAATCTTTTCCATTTTTCACTTACTGTTCTCACATTTTTACTGTCAAAAGCCATCAGGATGAGTTTTCTGATGTAACACCCTCTTCACTCTGTCCCACTAGGGGTAGAGGGAGAAGGAAAAAGTGAACCCAGCTGATAAGCTTGTCAGGCTGACTACCAAGCTACCGAAGAAAGAGTTTCCCCACAGAATGGAGAAAGTGATATGACTAGGGCTTTTCTTTCATCAAGAAAGAAAAGGACAGACAAGGTGAAATAGGTATAATGGCACCAACCAAAACCAAAATAAAAAGAAATTGTCTCTAAAATGTCTTCAATCAGAATTCCAGGGAAACCTGGTATACTTACTTCACTTAAGTTGACTTCATTTTATCTTTTTTGGGTTATTTTGGCAAGGCAATCTGGATTAAATGACTTATCTTGGATCACACAGCTAGCAAGTGTTGTGTCAAATATCTTAAGCCAAATGTGAACTCAGGTCCTCCTGACTCCAAGACCAGTGCTCGATCCTCTGAACCACCTACCTAACCCCATTTATGCTGATTTAAAAATCCACATTTAAAAATGACCCTGAGAAAAAGGCCCATATTTAACCAGTAGAGAGGTGATAATGAAGGATTTTTCTACAACATGGCCATTCCAGTGTGTTTTGTGATACATTATCTGCATTATTTAAGATCAGGGATCATTGCTGATTTGGGAAACCACTCCTCCAGAGTTCCAATTTGCCCTGGATTCTGTGTTTTTAAAATTCTTACCTGACTTTAGATCAAAATGATCTCTTTTGCTCTTTGGACTCTGACACTGACCTTGGGCCATCACATCTTCAACCTGCTTGTTATAGTCAAATCAACAAGCTTTCTATTAAGTGATGCAAAGGAAAAAAAAGCCCTTCTCTAGAAACTCATAGACTAACGAAGGATACAATATGCAAACAACTATGTAAAGCATGTGTCAAACATGTAGCCCTTAATATTCCTTAGTGGAGGTATAGGCAGAGCCAGATTAAAATGTAATTGGGAAATATTTAACAAAGTAAATAGACATGCAATAAAAAAATAGATAATGTTAATATGTGTTTTTTAAATCATTAGGTATTTGAAGAGATCCTTTTGTAGAGTTTAGTGGCTCCTGTAAAAACAAGACATATGCAGGAGAAATTGGAAATGATCTTATTGGCAAGAGGGCACTAGAGTTAAGAGAAACCAGGAATGGATTCTTACAGAAGATAGAATTCTATCTGGGACTTGAAAGAAGTGAGAGAAAGGAAAAGATAGAGATGAGGAAGGAGGGAATTCCAAGCCTGGAAAAAATGCACTGAGTTAGAAGATGAAAGAACCGCAAGGATGCGAGTGTCACTAAGATCAAAGAGTTCATAGTAGCAGAAGGGGAGAAGTAAGATATAAGTAAGGCACAAGAAAAATTAAAAGTTAAGGAGAGACCAGGTTATGAAGGGCTCTAAAAGCCAGAATCCTCCATTTATATGTGACCCTTTTCCCCATTGCTATAATCACAGTAGATCATTGTGTCCTAGATTTATCCCTTCAAGAGGACCTTAGAGGGCATCTAGTCCCACTATATGTATTGTACATTTGACAGATAAGGAAACTGAATCCCAAGGATGTTAACTAAATTGCTCAAGATATCAATGGTAAAGCAGCAGAGCCAAGATTTGAACCTCTATATATGGCATCCCTTGCACTGTATTGAGCTGTCTACCCAAACTCAACTATGCTACTACTATCACACAGCCCTTTGCAAAGAGGAATCCCTATTAGAGATCTGTAGCTAGCTCTGATCCACACCATTTCCCCTTTATATCAAATTTGTTTTGCTGTTTTTCAGTTGTTTCAGTCACATCTGACTCTTCCTGACCCCATTTGGGGTTTTCTTGGCAGAAATATTAGAGTGGTTTGCCATTTCCATCTCCAGCTCATTTTACAAATGGGGAAACTGAGACAAGCAGGGTTAAGTGACTTACCCAGGGTCACACAGCTCGTGTCTGTAGCCATATTAGAACTCACAAAGAAGTCTTCTTGACTTCAGGCATGGCACTCTAACCACTGTACCACCTAGTTGCTCATATATCTCACCACTGACTTACATGCTCTGCTAATACCCAACTTAACTGTCTGATTACAACCTACTTAGACATTAGCTTACCACTATTGTAAATTTATGCTTTATTTTCTAAGATGGCGGAGTAGAAAAATACACATATGCTAGCTCCTAACCCACAGCCCATAAAATACCTGTAAAGAAGAACTCCCAACAAATTCTGGAGCAGCAGAAGCCACAGAATAATGGAGTGGAGGAGATATCTGTCCCAGAGAGACCTGAAAAACTGACACAAAAGGTCCGTCGCGCACCGGACCAGGAGCAGAGCTCAGCCCTGCCTTGGCCGCACAGCACTGAGGGGAGCAGATCCGAACAGGTTTCAGGGACAGAATCTCCAGTAGCAGCACAGGTCCCTCCACCCACAGGCACCGCACCAAAGGTCAGTGAGAGGGTCTTTTCAGCTTGCTGAGAGGGGAGTGGGGTGTCTCCATAACCCAGGCCCCCTTGGGAGGCAGCGGTGGAGGCGGCAGCATACAGGGGCTCCCAAAGCAGGCAGGAGCTCGGATCCATTGTTGAAGGTTTCCACATAAACCCCCTGAGGGAACTGAGCCCCGTGCGTCAGCCCTGCTCCTACCCAAGCACTTGAACTTAATCTCACACTGAATAGCAGCCCCCTGCCCAAAGCCCTGAGGCTGGGAAACAAGCTCCTAAGCACTAGCTGGGCAGAACTGGTGTGGAGAAGAAACTCAGAAGTCAAGTAACTGGCTGGGAAAATGCCCAGAAAAGGGGAAAAAAAATAAGACCATAGAAGGTTACTTTCTTGGTGAACAGATATCTCCTCCCATTCTTTCTGATGAGGAAGAACAATGCTTACCATCAGGGAAAGACATAGAAGTCAAGGCTTCTCTATCCCAAACATCCAAAATAAATATTCAATGGGTTCAGGCCATGGAAGAACTCAAAATTTATGCTTTATTTTCTAATGTAATTATTTGTGTAGTCTTTGACTATGCATCCCAAATTCTGGACAATTTGAATTTACATCAAAGCATGTGTACCAATTTTGGATTAAAAAAACATAAGTATGTATAAATATCATAGCTCCTCTACTAAGTTACAAGTTCTACAGGGCAGGGTCTGCTTCTAGGTCATCTTTATATCTCTTTGTATCTCCAGGATGTTACACAATGCTCTATCTATACCAGAGGCTTAGATAGAGTGTTGGATCTGGAGTCAGGAATGCCTTCCACTGACACTAGATATAGGACCATGGGCATTTTACCATTCTGAGGCTCAGTTTTCTCATTAGTAAAATGAGAATTATAGTATCTACCTCATAGAGGTGAGAACTCAAGTGAGTTAAGATGCATAAATCATTTTGCAAACTTTAAAGTGCTACATATGTAAGTAATTATTACTGAACCAAAGCCTTCCTTTGGTTCCTATATGGAATCTTCCCTCTCTCAACTTTGAGACAGATTTTCCTCCTACTGTCTGTAATAACCACTTACCACCAGAGGGCAATCATGGTATCAGATAGGCTGTAAGTGCCTTTCTGTTAGTATTCTCTGGGCAGCTATACATCCTGGGTAGGCTGGCACTCTGGTTCTGACACCTGTATGTACAATTGTATGTGCATCATTATCTACCAATGAAATCTCTTGACTATAACCCCCACCTACTTAGAAATTTTTTCTTCTGCCTTTGGATATGTGTCTCATTAAATTATGTTCAACAAAGCTATTACTTTAGAAGCATTTAATTGACATGGTTAAAGGAAAATGAATCTGTTAAAATCAGAGCAATCATACCACACACATACTAGATTGTGACCCTTGTTCAATTTGATTATCAAACTGCCCAAGCATCAGAGAGAGCAAAGTTGTCTGGAACTGGAAGTTCAATTCTTGGTTGCTCTCAGCTGGGTACTGGGAGATGGGCAGCTGACAGCCAAATATTCTGGCCTGGGGGTGATGGAGCTGAAGGACCGTCAGTCTTTACCAGCCTAGCCATTCAAGGGCAGTGGATCCTAGGAAAGGAGCATCCGTGGAAGGAGAACCAGAGCAGCAGGAAGGGCCAAGGACAATGACAAGAGTTAAAGCTGCAATTCCAGGTCCACTGGAACCTCACACAATGTGGTAGTTTGTGTCTAAAGGATCATATACATCTCCCTTGAACTGAGGATGGAAAAGGGGAGGACCCACTAGAAGAAAGAAAAGACCTAAATTGATTCTTTATGGATTTCAGTGCAGATTGCTTCTATATTCTTTGCTAGGTAAACAAAACTTATTCTATATCTGATAACTTGTTAACTTGGGTGCTATAAGCTATAAGAGAGAGCCAGAGAATACCCTTGAGAATCTGGGCTTACACAGAGATTTCCAAACTTGTAGGGGAAAGTAAGCCAGAGAACTTAACCACCATCAAAGTGACCCAGGTCTTTTGTAGTGGGAGGGAACCTTGGACACCGAGTTACCCATAAATTTAATATAAGGTGCACAGCGAGAGAAGGAAAAGAGAGATCCAAAATGATCCAGGACTATTAGAAAGTGAAGAAAATAATCTGGTGGGGAAAACAAATGTGTCTATTATGTTCAAGACAAAGGCAGCCTGGCTGAGCAAATATCAGGCTAGCCTTGGAGTTTAGAAGGCCTGAGCCTCTGATGCAGACTAGTTGTAAGACATTAGGTGAGTCATTAATCTCTCAGTGACCCAGGAAACTCTCTAAAACTTTTGATGTAGAAACTCTCAGCACCAAAACAGATCAGAACCTGCCTATAATTTAGTAACCTGAAAAACAAGGCAATCCTGACCCTCATGGAGCCCATACGCACAGTCCATGTTCTTCTTCATTCTTCATTCTTGAAAAGGGCCAATGACATCATGAAGGTGATGTCTTGACTTACTCATGAATTGGATTTAAGTGAGGCAGAGCTAAGCAAACTCATCAGCCTCACTCTTTCTTCCAGGGTCATTGAAGTCCAGTGGCAAGACAAGTCAAGACAACTATCAATGACCCAGGATGTAATGGATGACCTTGGCCTTTCTAAATTAAGGTCTTACCTCATTAAGGCCTCATTTTGTCTGAGACAAGACACACGCACTCATACACACACACACACACACACACACACACACAAGTAAGTACAATACAAGATAAATACAATACAAGACAATGATAAGACAAAACGAGGCTATGCGAGGCTCGAGAAATAGTTTTTATTCAGGAAGTATTGTTGAGTACCTATTTATTATTCATTTAGTGGCCAAAAAGCACATTGTAAAAAGAATAATCAGTGTTGGGTGGGGTGAGGTTTGAAATATATTTTAAAGGACCTGATGGATATGGATTGGTGAGGAAGGGGCATTTTATCTTTTTTTTTTAATTAGATTATAAACTCTTTCAGGCAGAGACCCCCTTTGAAATCCTAATTAAATTCAGTGCCCTGGAATAAAATACAATGTAATGCTAATTAATAGAAGAAAAGAACTAAAGTAAAGGACCCCAAGTCATCCTATAAATCAATTGTGCATAGAATAGAAGGCTAAAATTCTGAAGGCCTAGTCTTCTGTCCTAGATCTCTCAGAAGAGATTACTTTCCAAATAAAATAATTTATTTTGTCTTTTTAAAAACATCAATTAATTCTAATCCATGTTTTGAAACTTCATATGCTCTTTTTTAGCAAGAGACAATAATCCCTATTCCTTTTTAAGGACCAAGTTTATATGACAGAGGTCAGAGATGTAATCTTTCCTATTTCTATTTTGTATTATTTTTCTCTAAGAATTCTTGGCAGCAGTTACAGCTAAGGACTTTCTTCTCTTCTAAAACTCATACATATTTATTGTCACAAAATACAATTGCTTCTTCTTGACCAGGGAACTTTGAGCAAAATGAATTATGAATATTATTTTATCAAGGAAAAGAATACTGACAATGGAAAAGCAGACTAGGAGAAAGTGACTTCAAAGCACCTCACTCAGGATTAGAAATACAAAATGAATTTCTACTTTCCTCTATTCCAAAGGGAAGATCCTGAATAATACTCATGAAGAAAAATAAGGAGAATGATGATAAACCTTCACTTATTAGCTTCCAAGGGTTTTTTGATCCATAAAATATGTCTTTGCATGGCTACCATTCAAATTGCAAATTCAAAATTGCACCTCTCCACCCCCCACCCCCACACCCTCTTCCTCTCCACCCCCACCTCAGTTGGTATAATCACAGAAAGCAAAGTAGATTACAGAGGGAATGAAGTATTTATTATCCAGGTATTAACAAGGATGATCCTTTTATGATTTGTAAATATATTTCCCTGATGAATTAAAGGAAGCAATGTGAGTAGCTGAGAAAATAAATATGGTTTGACCCTGGGGGCTTTAAATACCTAAACCTGGAAAGGAGGAGGCAATAGAGGCTCAGAGTAATGGGGAAGTAAGATTCCTGAAGAACTAGGAAGAAAGAATTTCTCTTTCATCAGCCATGGTACCTAACAGCATATTTACTTTCCCAACTGGTGCCAAATCAGAGGAATTACAATCCAAGAGCTGATTTTGTAGGAAACTCCTGTGATGGAGAAAGAGAGAATTTCTTTCCCTTTTCTCACTGGCTGTATAACTTTCAAGGTGAGATACTTAAACTACAAATAAGAGACACCCTCTTCATCTGGGAGCATGTTTGAAACAAGCAGGGATGTAAAATTACTCCAGTGAAAAAGCACCTTCAAGGATCATGATTTTTGGCAATAGAGAATACTGAGGCTATGGAAAAGATAAAATGAAGTTCCTTGGAAACCTAGCTGAGGAAACTGCCACCCAGGGGAGTTGCATGAGAACTCTATGGAGAGAGAAGAAACACAGCACCAAGAGTGGTGCATAGCCTTTGCCACATATGTATCCCACACATTGTCTCACCACCTTTGAGCCTACCTTCCTGATGGAAGTCATGTATATTTGTGGATGCAGAGTGGGGAAGGAGTGAGAGGGAGATTTTGTAGCACCTGTTTTTTTTATTATGCCATCTTTGTAAATGCCTTTGCTGAAAACTGATTTCCATTCTACTAGCTAATTGTTAATGGGAAGCATATTGGTGGGGGCTCATTAGCTGTACAGTTTTTAAAATAGCCACTCATAGGCTTATCCTTAGAAACTCAAGTAGGAACTAACCCCTGGGGAAACAACCTGAACTGGACTACATGTTAGATAAGTAGCCCAGTGAGAATATTATATATTAAAGATATAAAAGAAAGGATTTTATTTTCATGTTCTATCATTACATCCTTGATATGCCCAACACTATTTTGGTTGGCCAAAGTACTAAACAGATACAAGTATATGAGATTCTAAGGAGATTTTTTTTCTTTTCCTATTTCTGGGAATTTCTTGGGGCTTTTAATTTTTTTTAATATTATTTCTCATGCTAGATGAAGGTATATTTTCTAAATTCTCATTAAGGTTTTAATTTTCTTGGCATCTTAATCTAATACTCTATGTCATTCACTTTAAGTTCTATGAACTTTTCATCTCTGCCCCCCTATCGTTCTGCTTTTTTAGGGCTCCTTCAGACAGTTCTAACAGACATCTAATAGCTTCCTCTGCATCACCTAGAAAGCTTCAAATATCCAGAATGTTACAAAAGAATTCCACACTTATGCTATGGGAGGCCCTTTCTGTTGAGAGGCGGGGTCTCAATGTGGCTTCCCAGTTTGGCCCCACTGGAGTGTCACTTGGCTACCGCCTCCAGACATCACTCCCCCAGTCCCTTGAAGGGATGCCACAGTGTCACTGCCCTCTGCCTGCAGGTGACTTATACTTTAATGTACTTCAGGTTCTATACTACATATGGGAATTGCAAAGGTTTATAATGTCAAAAACTTCTCTTAGATGAAAGGTAGCTTCCACAAAGACAGCCAACTGGGCAGAGCCTTCGTTTGATGATTTTGTTGGGAACACAGATATCTTCTGCTCTTACCACTGCATCTCTAGGAGTAAATAACTTTCATCAGAGAAGAAAAGATTTGCCCTCCACATTAGAAAGTAGCAAATTTCTAGCTAGAAGAATAAAAAGGAAATCATCTTCCTCAAAACACAGTAGTATTGAAGCAAATATAAATGAAAATCTGTCTGAAAATGAACCGTAGGTAAGTAAATATAAACCAGAAACTCAGAATGAACTTGCTGTTCATAAAAAAATGTTGAAGAACTTGAAACCTCGTTAAAAGCTAATGTTTTTGAAAAGCAACCAAAGTTGGATGTATCTATTTTGAAATTATAGGTCCTGCTGGAAAAACAACATCTCTGTCCATATTAGTAAGGAGCTCAATATTGAGGTACAAGAATAGATTAACCCTGTTTTTCTAGACTCCAGAAAACATGATATGAAAGATGGGTGTAATCATGAATCAAGTTTCCATATGGTTCCTAATAAGTCTCAGATGACTATTTTTCAAGAGTTTCTACTGAGAGCAAATAAATATAACAAACTACAGATGTTTGGTGATTGCGGGCAAACTGATTAGATTATTTTGGTTAAGGACATGCCTGATCAATTTTATAGAGATCCAAGTACTTTACATAAAATACTAAAGAGATTTGTGCAGCTAGGGTGATGTCCTCCTGTATTTATAATCTCTGATAGTCTCAAGGGAGACAGTAGTCAGAGATTACTATTCCCCAAAGAAATTCAGAAACAGTGTTCTATATCAAACATTAGTTTCGATCCTGTGGCACCAACAATTATGATGAAAGTTTTTGGTGGAATAGAGTATTCGAAGCTAATATGGGGGTAGGAAACATTGTTGTCCCTGACAAACCATCTGTAGAGTTTCTTTGTAAAGGATGTTCTGGTCATATAAGAAGTGCAATAAATAGTCTTCCATTTTCTCCTTTTAAAGATAATTCAAGGGAGACCAATTTTTGATCAAGGAAAAAAAAATTAAAATCAGATGCTTTGCTGTCAAGAGCAAAGAGAGAAAGAGACCTTATTGTACTTTGGAAAACCAAGAAGCTCAGGCAATTGGTGGCAAGGATGCCTCTATCTTTCTCTTCAGAGTCTTGGGAAAGATAATTATATTATAAAAAAGAACATCTCGAATGGAATTAGAATTTCCCCAATTACCTTCTCATTTGTCAGAGTATGAATGGAACACATTACTTGTTGAACCTGAGGAGGTTGTAGAAGTCACACATGCCTGGAGAGGTATTTAATTTATAAATTCGCACTGAGAAAATTGCCTGGCAGAATTTTTTCCAGTTTCTGCTTACCCACTTTGTGCCTTCAAACACAGCTGTTGCTGTACCTGGCTATGCTAACTAATTCAATGAGAAATCAAGCTCAAATTGCTTTAATTCAGGATGTTGGAAGACTTCTCCTAAGGAGGTTTTTTGGAAGATTAAAGTGGAAACTCTAACTGATAAGGATTCTGGAATGATAAACTCTGCCACTGACAAGGCTAATTTTGATGGAATACCACCTACAAAGACACCTGTGCACATGGGCAAACTCAAAATTTCAGAGGTTACAATTGATAAAGTCAAAGGATATGAACAGGCAGTTTTCAGAGTAAGAAATTATAAGTTATCCATAACCATATGAAAAAATGCTCTAAATCACTATTGATTAGAGAGATGCAAATCAAAACAAATATGAGGTATCACATCACTCCTATCAGATTGACTAATATGACAAAACAGGAAAATGATAAATGTTGAAGAAGATGTAGGAAAGTTGGAACACTAATTCATTGTTGGTGGGGCCGTGAGCTGATCCAGCCATTCTGAAAAGCAGTTTGGAACTATGCCCAAAGGGCTATAAAAATGTGTATACCTTTGACCTGGCAATATTGCGCCTAGGGCTATATCCCTAAGAGATCACAAAAATTGGAAAAGGACCCACATATACAAAAATATTTATGGCAGCTCTTTTTGTGGTGGCCAAGAACTGGAAACTGAGGGCATGTCTATCAATTGGGTGGTATATGAATGTAATAGAATACTATTGTGCTATAAGAAATCATGAACAGGTGAACTTCAGAAAATCCTGGAAAGACTTATATGAATTGATACTGAGCAAAGTGAGCAGAACCAGGAGAACATTGTTCACAGAAACAGCCACAGTGCGTGATGATTGATTTTGATAGATTTACCCCTTCTCAGCAATATAAGGACCTAAAACAATTCCAAATGACTCATGATGAAAAATGCCATCCACATCCAGAAAAAGAACAACGAAGTCAGAATACAGAGTGAAGCAGACTATTCTTTTTTGTTTGGTTTGGTTTGTTTTTTTTTTTCTTTCTCATGGTTTCTCCCATTAGTTATAATTCTTCTGTACAACATGACTAATGTGAAAATGTGTTTAATAGGAACATATGTGTAAAGCGCATATCAGATTGCATGCTGTCTTAGGAAGGGAAGGGGGATGAAGGGGGAGAAAATTTTAAACTTATGGAAGTGAATGTGGAAAACTAAAAATAAATAAATTAATAAATTGGGGGGAAAAACTTCAGAGGCTGAAACATAAGCCTCCATCATTATTTCTTCCCCTAAACAGACTAATGGAACAGATCTGCCTGCCAGCCGTCACAGCCTACTACATACAGCTCAAGGATTCATGGAAAAAAGAAGAAATCACAAAAAGGGAACATGATAGTTATGAAATGTAGTCAAACAATCTACCTGCTGGTCAGATTCATCTAAGTTTTATTCAGTGATAAATGAAGTTGCTATAATGAAGTTAATATGATTTTAGTGCTATTGAAATAATTATATTGTTACAAGTTCATTTGTACGGTGTATAGTCCATACTTGCATAGTGTATATAGTATGTGTACTTGTATTACTATGTGAATCCATTTATGGGACCAACTGTACCTTTAAAAGGAAAAAAATGTAAATTCAATCAGGCTTTAAATGTTTACCTTAAATCTGAATCCTTTTTAGTTAGAGGAGTGTTAATCAAATAAAAGACAGAAAAATATTTTTTATGGAAAAGTTATGAAGCTTTTTAATTAGTATATATTAAGACCTTTTAAATTATTTTAAAATATTTCCACTAGTGAAAGTTACTTTCCTAGTGAACAGGTATTTCCTTCCATCCTTTCAGATGAGGAAGAACAATGCATACTGTCAGAGGAAGGCAAGGCTTCTGTATCCAATATCTCCAAAATGAATATGCATTGAGTTCAGGCCATGGAAGAGTTTGAAAAGCAAGCCAACTTGCTAAAGAAGACCCAAAAACTTGCTGAAGAAAATAACAGCTTTAAAAATAGGCTAACTCTATTGAAAAAAGAGGTCCAAAAAGCCAATGGGAAGAAGAAGGTTTTAAAAATCAGAATTAGCCAAATGGGAAAGGAGGTTCAAAAGCTCACTGAGGAAAATAGTTCTTCAAAAATTAGAATAGAGCAGATAGAAACTAATGACTTTATGAGAAACCAAGAAATCACAAAACAAAACCAAAAGAAAGAAAAAATAGAAGATAATGTGAAATATATCATTGGAAAAACAACTGACCTGGAAAATAGATCCAGGAGAGACAATTTAAAAATTATGGGACTACCTGGAAGCCATGATCAAAAAAAAGAGCCTAGAAATCATCTTTCATGAAATTATCAAGGAAAACTGCCCCAATGTTCTAGAACCAGGGGGCAAAAAATATTGAAAGAATCCACTGATCACTTCTTGAAAGAGACCCAAAAAGAGAAACTCTTAGGAATACTGTGGCCAAATTTCAGAGTTCCCAGGTTAAGGAGAAAATATTGCAAGCAGCTAGAAAGAAACAATTCGAGTATTGTGGAAATACAATCAGGATAACACAAGATCTGGCAGCTTCTACATTAAGGGATAGAAGGCTTTGGAATAGGATGTTCCAGAAGTCAAAAGAACTAGGATTAAAACCAAGAATCACCTACCCAGCAAAACTGAGTATGATACCTCCAGGGGAAAAAATGGTCATTCAATGAAATAGAAGATTTTCAAGCATTCTCCATGCAAAGACCAGAGCTGAATAGAAAATCTGACTTTCAAACACAAGATTCAAGAGAAACATGGAAAGGTAAACAAGAAAGAGAAATTATAAGGGGCTTACTAAAGCTGAACTGTTTACATTCCTACATAGAAAGGTAATATTTGTAACTCTTGAAACTTTTCTCAGTATTTGGGTACTTGGAGGGATTATGCACACATACACACACATATGTATATATAATATGTATATTAGAGAGACAGAGACAGAGGGCACAGGGTGAGTTGAATAGGAAGGGATAATATCTAAATATATAAAATTAAGAGGTGAGAGGAATATATTAGGAAGAGAAAGGGAGAAATAGAATGGAGCAAATTATCTCTCATCAAAAAGCCAAGACAAAACTTTTTCAATGCAGGGGGAAAGTGGAGGGTAAGAGGGAAAAAAGTGAAGCTTAATCTCATCACATTTAGCTTAAGGAGGGAATAACATGCACACTCAATTTGGTATGAAGATATATTTTACGTTACAGGAAAGTAGGGGAAGGGAGAAGAAGGGACAAGTGGGATGAGGGGGATGATAGAAGGGAGGGTAAATGGGAGAAGGGAGTAACTAGAAGGAAACACAAAAGGGACATGGTCAAATGAAAGAATAGAATAAAGGTGGACAGAGTAAGATAGAGGAAAATATAGCTAGTCTTACACAATATGACTATTCTAGAAGTCATTTGCAAAACAACACATATTTAACTTGTATTCAATTGCTTGCCTTCTCAGTGGGGATGAGTGAAGAGGGAGGGAGGGAGAGAAGTTGAAATTCAAAGTATTAGAAACAAATGTTGAGAATTGTTATTGCATAAAACTGGGAAATAAGAAATACAGGTAATGGGGTAGAGAAATCTGTCTTGGCCTACAAGAAAAGAGAGAAGATCGAGATAAGGGAAGGGTGGGGTGTGATAGAAGGGAGGACACATTGAAGGAAGGGGTAATCAGAGTGCAAGCTGTTATGGGGTGGGGTGAGGGGAGAGATGGGAAGAAAAATTAGAACTCAAAATTTTGTGGAAATGAATGTTGTAATCTAAAAATAAATAAAATATTTCCACTAATATCTGTTTAATTCTATAGGTAGTATACAATGGAGACATCAACATTCATGAGCAAGTTCATGTGAAGGCCATGCTAAACATAAAAATAATGCATAATTTGGGAATTCTGTACACACAGATTATAGAACTAAAGTAATTCATCTATAAACTATTCAAGGTGTAAATAAACTTAGAGTCTTGTTACAATTTTATTTGTTTTCTTTTACCTGTCTATATTTTTATAAATGCTTAAGATTGTGGGGGGCAGGGGGAAGAATCCCTTAATTAATCCCAAATCCCAAGTGGAGTAATCTCATGGCTCCCATCAACCCACTTCTGTAACAGAGGGATGAGGAGGTGATTGATGATTCCTGACCAGTTGAGGTCCCCAATCCACTTGACAGAGTTACAGATTTTGAATGGACCCATTTGTATTTTGTAAGAGTATTAAATGCATTTGGATCGTTCATTTTTATACAACAGAACCAAAAACTGGAAGAACAGTTCATTTGTATATAAAAACAACTTGCTCTGGCTCCACTCTCCTCCCTTCCCAAAAGCAATGCTTAAATTAATCAGCTCAACAATCTTCTCTAACACCTTGCTCTCTTCTATTACGGGTCATAGCTTGCACTAGATAGCATTGGATTACTCACTCCTTTCTCCTCCTTCTGTTCATGAATGGTTACATGAAACAAGAGGAAGTTACAACAAGCATTATATTGATTGCGTCCTCTACAAATTCATGTATCTAATCTCACTGTAACACTTCAACCCTTTTACTACTCCCTAGCTGATTCTTTATCCCACTCCCCAGAAAGGGGGTGCCAAACCTTTTTTTTGTTTCCTTAAGCTTCTGATACCATTTCTTCTTCCCATCCTCTGAGGACCCCAAATCATACTATACTAAGTGGTCATTTCCAGTGAGTTCCTTCTTCTTCACTTCTCAACATCCCAAAACTCCTTGACATTTTCCTATCTCCACTATCCTTTATGTTATCCTATCTCCTTTAGTAATGAAAGTGTTTAATGAAGAATTGGCAGAGACCATAAGATATGGCAATTAGGAGATCATTGATAACTATGGAGAGAATAATTTCAGTTGAGTGATGAGGTCAGATGCCAGAATGACCCTATTATCAATCCCTCTCTCCTTAATCTTCAATCCCTCCCTAGCTATTGTTACTTTCCTGCTACATACAAACATAACCAAGTCTTCCCCATCCTGAAAATCCCTCACTAGACCCTACTATCCATTAAGTATGATTCGATAATCTCTTCTCCCTTTCACAGGAAGGAAGGAAGGAAAAGCTCATCTGTACAAAGGAATTTACAAAAATCATGTTAGCTTGCCAATATTAAAGTTATATCAACTGCCAGATACAGAGATCTATGCTCTTATCTCCCTTATCATAATCAAAAGCCAATTTTCCTATGTTTCATTCCTTCAAGGAAGATCCTGTAATGCTAATGAGAGTTAAATATCTTCCCCACGCACTGATGGGCCTGCCCATTAAAGGAAGCTTGATTAGAGGAGGACCACACCTTTTCTTAATTTCTAATGAGGCATTGGTTCTCAAGGGTTGTGATGCCCTCTGGCTCTGAAAAGTGTATAAATACTCTGAGGTGAGGTTTTACTTTGCAACTTACTCACTAGAAGTGTTTATTTGGCCAAATGAGACTTTGAGAAGCCACTGAAGTGCCCCCTAGCTTTGAAAACCCATATGTTGGTGTTTCTTTCTCTGGTAACTATGTATATATATGGTCAGACAGTTGGATCTGTCAATCTGTGATGTTTATATTGCTTATGTTCAGACAATTGGAAGCCCTGTCTGTTGGTTGATCTTTGTTTCTCTGTATTTTCTCTGAAGCTCAGGGTGCTGACTTTTTCCCTAAACTAAGTGAATGATATATGTGCTTGGTTAAAGTGATTGTTGACCCCTCAAAAGTTGCTTTCCTTTTATAAAAGCAGATCTAAGAACCTGTACAGCAGGCCCTCCTGTGTATGTGAGGGTCCTTTCTGATACAGATCCCTATGTGATAATGGATTTCTCCTGGAAACTATTCCCTGATAATGAATCTATTATACTAGCTCTACTAAATAACAGAATGCTTTGACCCAAGTAAAATCTGCAGTGATTAAAGGCAGCCCTTAAGAACTAACACTAAGAATTTCCAGAAGTCTGGGAAACCTTGACCTGGAAGATCATTCAGCACTCCTCTAGCCACCTACTCCATCTAGATTTAAAATCAGCCTTGTACAGAGCCAGATACATGTTACAGAAAAAAATTTTCTCTCAGAACAGCCATTCTCCAAGACCAATTTGATCACATTGACATAAGCAAGTACAAGATGACTAGAATCTTCTATCCCAAAAGATTTTCCTATGTCCTTGTTGTTTGAGAATACAAATCCCAGATCTGGTCATAAGACCAAATGTCCATTGCTTATCTTTCCAAATGGAATTTTTCCTTCATATTGCTCAAGGCCAAAGTGCTAAGCACCCCGTCACTGAGGATGTTTTACAACCTCAAGAAAACAGGGGCTTTTTCTCAAAGATACAGGTAGCAGAAGCTGCAAAGGCCTCTTCATACAGCATAGCCTCTTTAAGATCCTGGCAGTTAGAAATAATAGCAGTTATAGCTGGAAGGGCCCTCAGAGATTATCCTGTTTAAACTCTTCTATTTTTTTTTCAACCCCTTTCATGAATTATCTTCTTTCTGGCAAAAATGCAAACAGACTAGACCATTAAATCATGCTTACGTTGCTTCCTGAAGCAGTTCAGGCTGATTCTGGATGAGTCTCTGCTGTCTAAATACCAGGTGTTATGTTTACTGAACTAAGCCAAATTATACTGCCAATTATGGATGATGAAAAAACCAACAAGAAATGATTGTATAGTGTACCAATCTGAGGTATTTTTAGTCCCATTTATACAACACTCTAACCTTAGGAACTGGAACTAGGAGGAGGGGTACAGACAGTCCCAGTACAAGTACAGCTTTGGCTCTCTTCATTTGGTAAACAGTTTTTTAGATCAACTAACATAGACATGGAATTACTTTCTGAGAAGAACTCTATATATACTATGACTTAAAAAAACAAAACCTCCCCCTTCTCTCTTCTCCACCCTACTCTATGCTAAACACACATGTGCAACTCTCTTAAAACTTATGAGTTTATATAGCCTTCTCTGTAAGAGAATAACCTATAAGAAGGTTTCTCTGTTTTTCTTCCTATATCCTCCCCCCAATTTAATAATCAACAGTCTAACCATCAGTCATTCTTCCTCTTGAGTGCTTTCCATACAATGAAATATTTAATAGAATAGGAACTAGATCTCTAGAATTTTCTGGTATGCAGACAATTCTTTATGTACAGAAAAATAAGAGCATTTTCAAAAACTGAATTGGACTTTAAGATTCTCAGGTCTAATGAACTAAAAAAAATATACAAAAAAGAGGCATAACATAGAGTCATAGTAAATAAAGAGCTGGCTTTAAAGCTGAAAAGATCTGGTTCAAGATCATTCTGACTATATGACTCTGGGCAAATTCATTTAACTTTTCAAAGTCTTATCCAGTTTTCTAAAGCTATAAATTGAAAAGAAGTTGCCAAACTGAAGTGGCAGAAACAGTTTGCTCATCCAGGAATTCCCTGGGCCAATGAAATCATAACTCTAGATTCTATCCCTATAGAAATAAGTTGAGAAACACTTAAAAGGCCCTTAACTGGAAGAAAAGAGAAAAAATGTGATGGCATTTAAGAATCTTCCTTTGGAGCTGCATTTGAATTTACCCACTTTTGAACTAAATTATATATGTACACACATATACATCCATATATACATGCCTATATATGCATGTATATATACATCTGTGTATACACATGTATGTATATATCATGTAGTATGTATAAGATATCTTACTGTACATGTATATAGTATGTAAATGTATATGTGGTATATATAATATATATGAAAAAATATGGTACAATATACCAAAAGCATGTTTGGTAAAAAATACAAAATCCAGATATATATTTACATGCATATTTTATACACTTACATGTGAAGTCCAAACATGTAGGAAAAAGAGGTAAGGGAAAAAGACTATTTAAGAGTCATCTTTTTGAAAGGAAACATCTGGAAACATTTTAACTAGCCCTCAAAGTTTAGTACAACCTCCACAAAGTGAATAATTAATCTGAGCAGTAAATGAAGATTACTTCTTAGGAAAGAAAGCAGATGAGAAAAACATATAAGAGAGGATCCTGTCTGTGAGGAAAGAGGGAAGATGTGATGTGACTAAAATTGTCCTTTGGAGCTATGTTTGGACTCACCCACCCTTTTCCCTAAAGAAACTCTCTTCCAAGAATCCTCTCCAAACAAGGCCTGCACATGTTATCCTAGTACATTACTGAATGTCAACAGAGGAACAAGGATTCATCTTTACTTCATCCATACAGACCTCTTTTCTCCTCTTTGCTTTGTTGTAGATATCAATGGTCCCACCCCTTCTCACTCTTCTTTGGTCTTGCTCTATCAATCATCTTTCTTGCTTTAACTTTCAGTCTTTCCCTCTCTCTATGAGCTCTTTCCCCTACAAACATGCTCAGATCTCCCTTATTCAAAGCTACTTTTCCTTAACACTGCAATAACCTCTCAAGCTAATGTTCCTTCTTTCTTCTCAATTTTCACTGTCAAAAATCCTTGAGTAGACTACACTGACTCCACATCTTCACTATTCAAAAAGACTGTTTTATGGAGAACTCACACAGGGCAAGTATTCACATGGTGGTCAGAAGAAATGATACAAGGACACTCTCAAGTCTCAAGTACTTTGGAATTGATTGTGTGACATGGGAGACACTGGCACAGGACTGCTCAGCATGGCGTGCCCACATCAGAGAAGGTGCTGTGCTCTATGAGCAAAGCAAAATTGAAACACCCCAAAGGTAACACAGGATGCGCAAACTTAGAATATCCACCCCAGATGTTCACACAGACTATTTGTGTCCAACTTGTGGTAGAGCATTCCCAGCTCATATTGGTCTGATCAGTCACAGTTAGACACAGTGAAACTTGGCACAGTCATATCATTTTGGTCCTCTTCGAAAACAAAGGACAACAGCCAACGAATTCACTTATCCTGTCACTCATTGCAACTGAGCTTCACTACCCAATGACTATACTGAAATTACTATCTCAAACAAAGGCCACAAATGACCTCTTTCTTAATGTCTGAGTGCATTGGTCTTTTCTCAGTCTTTCTGCAGCACCTAATATCACATCCTGCAGAGGAAAGAAACTAGGTACAAAAGCAGGAATTCAGATGTCTTTGGATAGGAACCAGAATATCTGACAGGAATATTTCCCACTAATATCCTCATCAGGGATGCCCCAAATGCACATATAGATGATTCTTATAAATATTTTATGTTGATAAGAAATTGGGCATATAAACTGGCACCATCAGCTTAGTCACTATTTGGAAGGTCTTTATAAGACTAGAGGATTTTTTTAGTATCTTCCCCTCCTTCACATAATTTGTATATCCCTCAGGACCTTCCCTATTGTGTCTCCTCCAGGAGAGATGTTTTCTATGATCACTTAATCCTAACCAGTCATTTTCCTCACTTCTCTTTTCTTTAGTGGCATTTCTACCTTTTCCATAAGCAAAATAGTGCTATGATACTAAATATATGACTGGTTTCTTTAATGGAGAAAAGGGTTTATTATAAAAATTTTTGCAAATCTTTTCCATATTTCTTCTGTTTGTTGTCTCCTTTATGGTTTCACATGACCTAAAGTTTGATTTTCCTTAGATGCTTCTCTTGACAAGCTTTCTTTAAACTGCTTTTATCCTCTACTGCTTCTCTCTGTTTATTGAGGTGGAACTGCTCATAATCTTTTACCTCATTCCTTGATATCTTAAAAACGAGTTTATATTCTCAACTGTGTATCCATTGGCTGCCATATCTCTCTGCTAAGCAAATAAACAAAATGTTTTTTGATTAATATACTATTTAGACTCTTTTGATCATGTTGCTATGATAATTAATTTATATCAGTTAAATTTCTGTATGAAATTATTGTCTGTCCACATTTTGAGAAATCAATCATCTATTAAAATAGGTCATGTTGAAATTGTTTTACTTGTATATCAATAATCTTTTTTTCTCATTTCTATTTTTTTTTGTTCCAGTTTTGAGCTTTGTTTTAACAAGATGATCATCTTAACTGTACACAGAAAGCTGATTGAAGAATGGTTTCCATAGTCATTTCCTGTCAAAATTCAAAATGTCTATGATTAAAACCAGGATACCATATATTATTCATTACTCCCCAAATCTAACACCTTTTGATTCTTTTCTCAAATATTCATAATATATAGATATGTCTTCTAGGTAATCTGTAATCTTTAGCCTCTCATTCCTTTACATGATTTATATTTTCTAAATTTTTTGTCAGTCTTGTTTATTCTTATTTTTGCAGTAAAGTCACCATTTGTCAAAGTATGCGTTGATTTAATTTAGAAGTTCTTGCATTTTTTTCCATAAAATGTCTTTATTCATCTTCTACAAAAGATACTGGTACAAAAATGACAATTATTTTCATGATTTGTCTTTTTACAAATATTTCTCATTAACACTGCAATGAGATGACCAAATATTCTCTGAAGTGATATTTCTTGTTAATTTTGGATGTTCCTGTGCCACCAATGTCTTTATTTGTGTCTCCAAGGAGAATCTGTAGATGATCTTTCTAGTTATTATTCCTTCTTCCTTCTGGTTCCTTTTATAGTAAGAATATTAAGGTTGATATGCTTCACTTCTTCTACTCTACTCAGTGATCACCAAACAAATTTCTCATACTTCAAGTACCAACAGCTAAGTTAAAGTTTATAGACAGTATAAAAACCATATTCTTAGCACTTGTCCTCTTTTCTTTTCTTCTGCTGCTGTTTCTGCAAAAGCAAAAGTTCTGCTCAGGGCCATTTTTATTGTTTTGTTGCTCTTTCATGGGTTGCCATGGCCAAAGAATAAATCATTAAGGAGTCAGTCAGTCAGTCAGCCTATTTGCAATAAACCTTTCTGTCCTAAGCTGCTCTTGGAAAACAGGCTCAGTTGGTTGCCAGGATCATATCTGAAGTTGTTCCAACATGGTAGAATGTTACATTCCACTGGCAAAAACTTTGAGCACTCAGCATCACCAGTATATAATGATAGTCTCATCAAATAAAATCGGAAACATTGAGGGAAGTAGCTATCATTGTAATTAAATAGTATGATGTATGCTCAAGAAATAATAAGAGGATTTGATCAATTTAAATCCAAATTAGCATTGTGGGTTTTAAAAAGGCCGAAAAGATCTGGGCTTAAATTCTTTATCTGATATGTGTACTACCTTTGTGACCCTGGGCAAGTTATTTAGCCCCTCAGTGCTCTATAGCCATCACTTCTTAAAGTGTGGGTTGTGATCCCATGTGTGGTCCCCAAAAAGTTGGAAACAGTAAAAGATTTCTGGACATACAATAAACAAAAATTAATTCAAAAGCAAACACATAATGAATCCAAGGTGTTTCTAGAAGTGCTTTCCTGTGTTACATCTCACAACTTCACTGCAACCTTGGTTCTGAACACAAAGCATGTGCACTTTGCACTATGCATGCCCTCAAGCCACACAATGCCACCAACTGCTGAAATGCAAAAAGGAATTTTGTACCAGTATCTTTTGTAGAAGATGAATAAAGACATTTTATGGAAAAAAATTCAAGAACTTCTAAATTAAATCAACATGTAATAAAATGCAAAAAGAAGCCCTGCTCTAGGCAACCGTATAAAACCATAAATTACAGAGAATGTGGCAACCTACATTGGTAGAAATTGTTTCCTCACAGAGGAATTCCCTATATAAATAAAATCATAGATTCAGTTCCTATCTAATGAAATAAAGTCTGTAAAGTGCTTAGCACAGTCCCTGGTATATAATAGGCACTTCATAAATGCTTGTTCCCTCCCATCATTCCACTCTATTCCTAAATTTTAAGGATTGTACAGAGGTGATACTAGGGAACCAAAAGATCATAATTGGAATGTGCCAATTGAAGGCAACACTATCAAGTTAGATACTTCAGGTAACTATAAATAATGAACCAGTGAGCTGAGATTCCATGTATCTCCACTTGTTCTTTCCATTTCCAAAGATCTGTTTTCAGCTTATGCACTAAACAAATTTCTATACATTTTTTATGTTGAACTTTTAACAAACAAAATAAAGTAAGACTCAAAAATGTTTTCATTTCCTTGTACACTCTGAAAAGTAAAAGTGTCTATTAGCAATTCCCCTTTTCTCTTTATTTTCTGCTTTGGACTTGCTTGTTTTTCCAGTTTTAAGGTGATCAGAATTTGTAATTATCAAAATACTTAAAATTTTGTTAATAATTAGAACCCAGTAAATTATTAGAGCCATATTCATTGGACTATTGTGTCTTTTGCATTGTTTACATTTCTTAAAATTCATAAAGTAAAATGGAGTATTGGGAAGCAATGAGAAGAAGTGGTCAATGGGTGAGGAAAGAGAAGCAGGAGAGAGAAAATAAGACAGTTCTATTCCCCTGGCAAACCATGGGAAAGATGAGAGGTGAGGAGAGACAGAAATAAGAGCCTGCTGTTGCTCTAATACAAGGAAAGAATGAGAGTTCAAGGACAAGAATAAAGAACTTAAAAGACCAATCTGAGGTTCCACCTACTGCTTCTGGTATAATTTATTGCTAGTTACATGCCTTCTTGCCAGCTCTAAGCTTATTTCTTTAGCTCCTCCTCATACTGTGGAGGTTGAAGGAATATCATATCTCATCTATTCCAACTTTGCATCATTGAAGGTCAGCAAAAGTGGTTTCTTTAAAAAAAAAAAAAGGAATCAGTTTTGAATTTGAGGATCCTTCCCCATTCATGAATACAAACTCATCCCTAAATCCATGACCAAGTAAGGACAATTCCTAAATTGTATAGAACCAAGTGAAGAAAATGACAATATCCCCTCACCCCCTCATCTCAGAATTCAAATAACTAGAAGGTAAGTATGTATCATAGGTAGGACTTGAACCCAACTTTTCCTGACTCCAAGGATGATCCTCTATATACTATGCCATTGTACCTTTCTTCATTTTATATTTTTCCCTATTATGTTTTGGATTTGGATCAATATTATAGCCTATAAATGTAGTATTATTTAGTAATAATCTAATTCATGCTTGTCCATATTGTCTACAAGATTATTTTTAAAATTCAGCCAACATTTATTATGTACCTTATATATGTAAGGTACTGAAATCAATGCTAGGGAAACAAATCCAAAATACTCCCTTCACTCAAAGAGATTTATATTCTATTGCAATAATATAACATATACCCATATAAAAGATAAATTCCACATAGATCCTGTCCTCTGGGAGGTTATAATTTAATAAGAAGGGAAAGACATGTCTGTGAAACCCTTGAATCAGAGGCTGCTAACTGGGGAAACCTATGGAAAATTCTTATTTCTGGGGGCAGAGCCAAGATAGCAGAGGAGAAGGATGGACATGCTCTAACTCTCCCCCCATAGCCCATAAAGTATATGTAAAAAATTACTCTAAACAAATTCTAGAGAAGCAGAAGCCACAAAACGAAAGAGTGAAAGAGATTTCCAGCCCAAGACAGCCTGGAAGACCAACAGGAAAGGTCTGTTGAACCATGTTCAGAGCAGAGTACAGCCCAGCCTTGGCCACTCTGGTGCAACTCAGACAGAACTGGAGCAGGCTTCACGGAGCAGAATAGGTAGCAGCTGCAGTTCCCAGATTTCTCAACCCACAAATGTCAAAGACAGCTTCAAAGGTCAGTAAGAAAGGTCTTTCACCTGGGTAAGAGGAGGGTGTGGGTTGGCCCAAGCCCTGGCCCCAGGGCAGCAGAAGTCACTGCAACAGCATCTCCTTTTGGAATCCTCAACATAACAACCCGAGGGGAATCAAATGGCTGATCTGGATCTCAGCCTTGAGTGGTGGTCCTGGGGTGAAAAGAACACTAGCATGGTGGAGCTGGTGGTGATGGTGGAGAGAGAACCCTACTCGCAGACCCTGGGCAGAGCAGAGTGCTTGTGGTTGCTCAAAGACAAGAACACAGGCCAAGAGAGGAGTAAACTCCTCTCCCTTAATTATGCTACCTTAGAGGCACTGAAAACTTACAAGCCCCTAGAGTATACCCTCCACTTGACAAAGGACTCAAAAGTCAAGTAGCTGGCTGGGAAAATGCCCAAAAAGGGGGAAAAATAAGACTATAGGAGGTTACTTTCTTGGTGAAAAGGTATCTTCTTCCATCATTTCTGATGAGGAAGGACAAAGCATACTATCAGAGCAAGACATCAAAGTCAAGGCTTCTACATCCAAAACCTCCAAAAAAAAATATGCAATGGTCTCAGACCATGGAAGAGCTCAAAAAAGATTTTGAAAATCAAGTAAGAGAGGTGGAGGAAAAACTGGGAAGAGAAATGAGAGTGATGCAAGAAAATCATGAAAAGTGAGTCAACAGCTTGCTAAAGGGGATCCAAAAAAATGCTTAAGAAAATAACACCTTTAAAAATAGACTAACCCAAAATGGCAAAAGAGGCACAAAAAGCCAATGAGGAGAAGAATGCTTTAAAAAGCAGAATGGACCAAACAGAAAAGGATGTTCAAAAGCTCACTGAAGAAAATGTTCTTTAAAAATTAGAATGGAGCAGATGAAAGCTAATGACTTTATGAGAAACTAAGAAATTACAAAACAAAACTAAAAGAGTGAAAAAATAGAAGACAATGTGAAATATCTCATTGGAAAAACAACTGACCTGGAAAACAGATCCAGGAGAGATAATTTAAAAATTATTAGTCTGCCTGAAAACCCTGATGAAACAAAGAGCCTAGACATCATCTTCCAAGAAGTTATCAAGGAAAACTGCCCTGATATTCTAGAACCAGAGGGTAAAAGAGAAATGGAAAGGATTCACCAATCTTCTGAAAGAAATTCCAAAAGGAAAACTCCTAGGAATATTATAGCCAAATTCCAGAGTTTTCAGGTCAAAGAGAAAATGTTGCAAGCAGACAGAAAGAAATAATTCAAGTATTATGAAAATACAATCAGGATAACATAGGATTTAGCAGCTTCTATGCTAAGGGATCGCAGGGCTTGGAATATGATATTCCAGAGGTCAAAGGAGAGAGGATTAAAACCAAGAATCACCCAACCAGCAAACTGAATATAATACTTCAGGGGAAAAAATGTAATTTCAATGAAATAGAGGACTTCCAAGCATTCTTATCGACAAGACCAGAGCTGAATAGAAAGCTTGATTTTCAAATACAAGAATCAAGAGAAACATGAAAAGGTAAACAGGAAAGAGAAACCTTAAGGAACTCACTGAAGTTCAACTGTTTACATTCCTACATGGAAAGATGTTATTTGTAACTCATGAGGCCTTTTTCAGTATTAGGGTAGTTAGAAGGAATATATATATATAGAGAGACATATATATGTCTCTGTAGACATATATATATATGTCTATATATGCAGGTGGGCATGAGTATGTGTGTATGTGTATATTATATATGTATAGGTATGTATATGCACAAGGGGGTATGTGTATGTATATATATATGAAGGGAGAACACCTTAAAAAAAATAAACTTTACTGTTGAATGGAATGTCCTAGGAGTAAGAGAAAGGGAGAGGTAGAGTATAGCATAGCAAATGACTTCACATAAAACAGGGAAGAAAGAGCTTTTACAACGGAGGGGAAGTGGGGGGAGATTAAAGGAAATAATTGAGCCTCACTCTCATGGGATTTGGTTTAAGGAGGAAATAACACGCACTCAATTGGATGTGGAAATCTATTTTACCCTGCAGGAAGGCAAGGGAGAAGGAGATAAGAAAGAGAAGGTAATAGAAGGGACGGCAAATAGGGGAAAGGAATAATCAGAAGCAAACACTGTTGGGGGAGGACAGGTCCAAGGAGAGAATGGAATAAATGAAGGACAGGATAAGACAGAGAGAAATGTGGTTAGTCTTTTACAACATAACTATTATGAAAGTGCTTTGCATTGTTACACATATATAACCTATATTGAATTGTTTGTTTTCTCAACAAGGGTGGGTGCATAGGGAAAGAATATGGAACTCAAAGCTTTAAGAATGAATGTTAAAGGTTGTTTTAGCATGCTACTAGAAATTAATCTATACAGGCGATGGAGTATAGGAATCTATTCTGCCCTACAGGAAAATAGAGGGGAAGGGGGATGGAAGAAGGGTGGGTAATAGAAGGGAGGACTGGAGGAAGGGGTGGATGGGGGTGTATGCTGTCCTGGGGTGAGGTGGTGGGGAGAGATGGGGAGAAAATTTTGAGTTCAAATTCTTGTGGAAGTGAATGTTAAGAACTGAAAATAAATAAATTATATATTTTTTAAAAAAGAAACTTCTTCTTTCTATTGCTTCTGGTTTGTTCTGGGATAAATTGAAGTGAAGTAGGATGGCATCTTATTGGAAAAATTGAAAAGAGTTGAGTAAAGGTAGATATGTGGTCGTGAGTGGTTTAACAATAGTACAAACTTTTAACTGATAGGAAATAGTATCCAGGGCATAGAGAGACAAGTGTTATTACCATCTCCATGGAGTAAGTGACCTTAACTTGGAGTCCATCCTCCCTCAAGATGGGTGGAGGTAGATTGCAAGGGGTTCATGAACTTGTATGGAAAAAATAGGATTTTATTTTCTCCTCTAACTGAAAGTTAGCATTTCTTTCCATTTTTAATATAGGCAAGAAATATTCTTCTGGGATATGGTCAATAGGCTTCATTAGATGGCTAAACATAACCAATAACTCCAGGTGGTTAAGATCTCCTGCCACAGAGGCATGGGTTTACTTGGCAACACTGAAATTCACTTCTCCACAGACTTTGGGATTACATTAGGAAAAGTTTTCAAAGACACATGTTTTCAGTTTCTGAGCAACCAATTTCCATTTTTGCCATTTTAACAGAGATAGCTAGGACCTGAATAATAACATCTGTATGATTCTGAGAAGAATAAGCTAGGTGCTCCTGGTGGGGAAAAAAAAAAAAGATGAAATGTATATATGAGCATTTGCAGCAGAAGAGACAGCTCTTTATTCTAAAAGAGGCTGTGATTTATGGGTTATCTCCCTGTCTCCTGCTGACTTAAAGCCAAGACAGAATCCTATTGGGTTCTTCAGAGGAATGGTGAAAACAGAGGGCAGATTGAAATAATAGCAGGTGCTTTCTAGGTGTTCAATCATAAATAATTATAATATTTGGTTGTAAATTTTTAAAATCACACTTATTCTCTCTTCTCTTCAAGAAAGACAGCTAAAGAAAACAAAAAGAGGGGCGGAGCCAAGATGGTGGAGTAGAAAGACTCACATTTGCTAGCTCTGAACCCACAGCCCATGGATTTCCTGTAAAAAGAACTCCTGACAAATTCTGGAACAGTGGAAGCCGCGCAGAAACACAGTGAAGGAGATTTCCGTTGCAGAGAGCCCTGAAAAACCGACCTCAGGGGTCAATCGCGCCCCGGACAAGAGCGGAGCCCTCCCCTCCCCCTGCCCTGGTGCGCGGCGCTGAGAGGAGCAAGCAGATCCAAGCTGGAGACGGGAATCTCCAGCTGCCGAGAAGGTCCCTCCACCCACAGACGCACAGGTCAGTGAGAGAGACAGGCTGAGAGGGAAGCGGGGTATCTCTGGGACTCAGACCCCCTCGGGAGGCAGCCACTGCGGCAGAGGCAGCTCGGCCACAGGCTCCCAGAGCAGGCAGGAGCTCGACCCCAGCTCCATTACAAAAGATCTCTGCATAAACCCCCTGAGGGAACTGAGCCTGGGAGGCGGCCCTGCCCCCACCTGAGCACCAGCAGACAAACTCCCATTGAATAGAAGCCAAAAGCCCTGAGGCTGGGGAGCAGCATTTGAAACTCAGACCCCAAGCACTAGCTGGGAGGATCTAGGTGGGGGTGGAGAGGATTCTCACAAGTCAAGTAACTGGCTGGGAAAATGCCCAGAAAAGGGAAAAAAACTAACACTATAGAAGGTTATTTTTTTGAGAATATGATTCCGCCATTCCTCTCTGATGAGGAAGAGATCTGCTTACCATCAGGTAAAGCCATAGGAGTCAAAGCCTCTGTATCCCAAATATCTGAAATAGGTATCCCATGGGCTCAGGCCATGGAGGAGCTCAAAAAGGATTTTGAAAATCAAGTTAGACAGGTGGAGGAAAAACTGGGAAGAGAAATGAGAGAGATGCAAGAAAAGCATGAAAAACAGGTCAATACCTTAATAAAAGAGACCCAAATAAATGCTGAAGAAAATAGCACCTTGAAAAATAGGCTAATAATTGGCAAAAGAGGTTCAAAAAGCCAATGAGGAGAAGAATGCTTTCAAAAGCAGAATTAGCCAAGTGGAAAAAGAGGTGCAAAAATTCACTGAAGAAAATAGTTCTCTCAAAATTAGAATGGAACAGATGGAGGCCAATGACTTTCTGAGAAACCAAGAAATCACCAAACAAAACC
>CM053770.1:140501705-140560735 GCA_028658325.1 Potorous gilbertii
CAATTTGAAGTCAACACTTGGGGAAGGACAGGATCAAAAGAGAGAATAGAAACAATGGGGGGCAGGATAGGATGGAGGGAAATATAGTTAGTCTTACACAACACGACTATTATGGAAGTCATTTGCAAAACTACATAGATATGACCTATATTGAATTGCCTGTCTTCCCAAAGAGAATGGGTGGGGAGGGAGGGATGGGGAGAAACTGGAACTTAAAGTTTTAGGACCAACTGTTGAGTATTGTTCTTGCTACTAGGAAATAAGAAATACAGGTAATGAGGAACAGAAAGTTACCTGGCCCTACAGGACAAAAGAGAAGATGGGATAAGGGAAGGGAGCGATGATAGAAGAGAGGGCAGATGGTGATATGGGTAATTAAAATGTCCAGTGTATTGGGGAGGGGGGAGGGGACAAATGGGGAGAAAATTTTGGAAACCAAAATCTTGTGAAAATGAATGTAAAAAAGTTAAATAAATTTATTTTAAAAAAAAGAAAGAAAACAAAAAGAGATTTACAAAGTAAACTGTTAAAGTTGGCAAAGTGTGTTCCTCACAACACTGTAAGTCAAGGGAGCAAATAAAATAGTATTTAAGGGCTCTCTCTCTCTCTCTCTCTCTCTCTCTCTCTTCTTTTTTTTGGAGGCAATTGGGATTAAGTGACTCGCCAGGGTCCCCAAAGCTAGAAGGTGTATGTGGCAAAATTTGAACTCAAGTCCTTCTGACTCCAGGCCAGTGCTCTGCACCACATAACCATCCCCATTTTTTTCTTAATTACATGAAAAAATGATCTTAAATTTGTTTTTTTTTTTAATTTTGAGTTCCAAATTCTCTCTCTCCCTCTTTTCCCTCTCCACTGCTTGAGATGTCAAGCAATTTGCTATAAATTATACAAGTGCAGTCATGCAAAATATATTTCCATATTAGTCATGTTGCAAAAGAAAACAGACCAAAAAAACCCCAAGAAAAATAAAGTTTAAAAGTATGCTTTGATCTGAATTCAGACTCCATCAGTTCTTTCTCTAGAAGTAGATGGCATTTTTCTTTTCTTTTTTTAAATCATATTTCATTTTTTACAAATACATGGAAAGATAGTTATCAGTATTCATTTTATAGGATTTTGAGTTCCAAATTTTTCTCCCTCTCTCCCACCCTGTTCCACCACTCCCACTCCCCAAGACAGCAAGCAATCTGATATAGTCTATATATGTGCAATCATGTTAAACATATTTCTACATTAGTCGTGTTGTGAAAGAAGAATCAGAACAAAAGGAAAAAACACAAGAAAGAAAAAACAAAAAAAGAAAAAAATATACTTCCATCTGCATCAGACTCCATGGTTCTTTCTCTGAATATGGATAGCATTTTTCATCATAAGTCTCTTGGAATTGTCTTAGATTGTTGCATTGTTGAGAAGAGCTTAGTCTATGAAAATTGTTCGTAACAATGTTGCTGTAACTATGTGCATACAATTTTCTCCTGGTTCTGCTCACTTCACTCAGCATCAGTTCATATAGGTCTTTTCAGATTTTTCTGAAATCTGTCTGCTCATCATTTCTTATGGAAATGATTCCATGACATTCATACACCACAACTAATTCAGTCATTCCCCAATTGATGGACATCCTTTCGATTTCCAATTCTTCACCACCACAAAAAGAGCTGCTATAAATATTTTTGTACATGTAAGTCCTTTCCCCATTCTTATGATCTGTTTAGAATACAGACCAAGTAATGGAATTGTTGGATCAAAGGGCATGCATAGATTTATAGACCTTTGGGCATAGTGTGGATATCATTCTTCATCACAAATCCTTTGGAATTATCTTGGATCATTGTATTGCTCTGAATAGCGAAGTCGTTCACAGTTGATTATTATACAATATTACTGCTACTGTATACAATGTTCTGGTCCTGTTCACTTCACTTTGTGTCAGTTCCCAGGTTATGAAATAGTATTTGTAAAGTGCTTAGCCCACTGCCTACCACATAGTAGGTGCTTAATGAATGGCTATTCCTCCCTCTTTCCTTTTCTTGCTACCTTCCAAGAATTATTGTAGAGACTGAGTCAGAGTGGTAAAATAAGGTCACACAGAGAACTCATGGTAAAGAAAAACAACTCACACTTAAATAGCATTTTAAATATAGTTTCTGTCAACCCCCAACATTACCCCCATACAAAAGGATAGCCATAATTTTTCACCAATGTGTTTACTTTTCCTTTTCATTGGCCAAAAGACAAATTAGCTCAAAGCAAAAGATATTTAATTAAATAGTATAAGAATATAAGTTATACTCTCCTATAAATATGTACATTTCCAGTGTGGAAAGTGAGCATGCCTAAGACCTACAATGTGGGAAATCTAGAGAGGCAACCTCTACCTCTAATGCCCCAAGATCCAGGATGTCTTCTGGCAACTTGTTGAAATTGCTGTCTCTAGGCCTGCTCCTTGACTCATTCAGCATCTCTCCTAAAAGTGTTTCTCACTGAACGGGAAGGCTGCTTTGCTGGACTTACTGAGCTTTATCCTCACTGGGGGCATGTTGCTCCTCTGATCTTCTTGGGTCTCTTCTCCAGCAGGCGCATGGTTTTCCTGGACTACTGGTGTCACATATCTCCACTGTTGTGCTCATTTCTTCAGAACCAATTTAGCTTCAGTGTACTCAGGTCTAATGGCTAACTAAACATTTCTCCCTAATGGAGAAAACTGACAATGCCTCCCTATCATGTGTCTTGTATCTCCCTTTCATCTCTCAATGAGTTCCTTCTCTGTTGCCTTCAAATATGTCCACCTCTCCCCGATCCTTAAAAGACCTCATGAGACCCTACCAGCCCCTCAGATTATTAGCCTGTATCCCTCTTCACCAAATTCCTGGAAAAAGCTATCTAAACCCATTGCCTCCACTTTTTCGTCTCTGACTCCTTAACACTTGGAAATTTGGCTTTTGACCTCATCACTCAACTGAAACAGCTTTCTTTAAAATTATCAATTAAGAATTCCCTGCCAAGTCTGATGGTTTTTTCTCAATCTTAATCTTTCTTGACTTAGCTCCTGTTTTTGACACTGTTAGCCATTCTCTCTTTCAAGATCTTCTCTCCTCTCTGAGTTTTTGGGACATTTTATTGTTGTTTAGTTATTTTTCAGTTGTGTCAACTCTTCATGACTCCATTAGGGTTTTCTTGGCAAAGATATTGGAGTGGTTTGCCATTTCCTTCTCCAGATCATTTTACAGCTGAGGAAACTGAGACAAGCATGATTAAGTGACTTGCCCAGGGTCATACAGCTAGTAAATGTCTGAGATCAGATTTGAACTCAGATCTTTCTGACTCCAGATCTGACATTCTATCCACTTCACCACCTAGCTGCCCCACTCACTACCCTCTACTGTTTCTCTTACCTGCCAAATCAATCCCTCAGTTTCCTTTTGTGGAACAGCTTCCATATCATACCCAAAACCCTTGGGTGTAACCAAAGGCTGTATCCTGGACCCTCTTCTCTCCTCTTCTCTTTCTATATTCTCATCTATTCCCATGAGTTTACTTATCATTTATCTCTGTATAGAAAACTCATAGAGGTAAATCTCTAACCTATATCTCTCCCAAACTTCAGTTCCACTTTATCATACTGAACATTTCAAACTCAGTATCTCAGAGATATTTCAAACTCAACCCGTCCAAATCAGAACTCATTATCTTTGTCCCCTAAAATATTCTTCTTTCCAATTTTCTTCTTTCTGTTGAAGGCACCACCATTCTTCCAGTCTTTCACCTTTGTAAGTCTGCCAATATCTTTAATTCCTCATTTTCTGACACCTTATATATCCAATCAGTTGCCAAATCTTGCCATTTTTACCTTTGCAGTATTTCTTACTCATGGCCCCTTTTTGCTTAGTCACTATTTCAGTCCAGGCGCTCATTATCTCTCCACCAGACTTTTGAAGTAGTCTTCTAATTGTGGCATCCTTTCCTCAGTTCTCTCCCTACTTTTATACATCCTCCACACAAATGCTAAAGTGATTTTGTTCTTAGGCATGGATATGATCATGTCATTCCCCTACGATGAACTCCAGTGGCTCCATAAAGACCTTCCCAACATGACCTCAGATGACCTTTCCAGTTTTACTATATATCACTCTCCATCTCATATTTTGTAATTCAGCCAAAGTGTCCTTCTCTCCATTACTCACACATAGTACTATATCTTCTTTGACCATACCTTTGCACTGGCCAGCTTCTCCTTTAGAATGTATTTTTTCTTTACCTTTTCTGGACTTCCAAACCATGCTTTCTCTACCACTAGCTCATCCTTGCCTCCTGGGGACTCCTTGCCCTGGAGCACTCTTCTACTCCTATGTTGTGCCCACTTGGCAATATTTCTCCACAAGACTCACTCTTCTTGTCTTGGTGAATTCATTCTGGGGCCTCCATTTTGTGGAAGGGCCTTCACAAGCCTATCTTCATTCTCCTCCCAGGCACGTTCCTGATTTTCTGGATTTCAAAACTGATTCTTCTGGAGCTTAATGCTTTCCTCCTTCTGTTCCCCCCCCCACCTTTTTAGTCCCCTTTGTCATATCTCCTCCCTTCAGAAGGTGGCTCCTTGTGGCCAAAGCTGTCTTTCTTTTTGTTTTTATTTGTATTCTCAACTCATAGTATATAGTAAGAGCTCAATAAATGCCAGTTTTCTTCTTTCCTTCATTGGTCTCATTGAATACTTCTCTTTCTTTAAGAAATCACTCAAGGACCACCTTCTATATGAAGCCTTTCCTGACCTCAACTCCTGCTGGTGCTCTATCTTGCATTTATCTAATTTGTAGTACTTCATACATATCCTTTATGTAAGTAGATAAAGAAGTGGTGAGGAATACTACATAGATATCTGGTCTGAGAGCCAGGAGTCCTCAATGAAAATCGGGCCTCTGACACTGGTTTTAGGGCCTTGGGCAAGACATGTAACTTCTCAGTGCTCTCTGAGCAACTCCATAAGTCTCAAAGGTGCCAGCCTGCATTGGAAGATGGTATTTCCTCAGCAGGGATTTCCCTAAATCAGTGGAAAACAGATCTACTCCTTATCCCTTATATATGTATCTATATTTTTCTCTAATAATATAGGACAGCTAAGTGGTACAATGGGTAGAGTATCAGACCTGGAGTTCAAAAGACTCATCTTCCTGAGTTCAAATCTGGCCTCAGACACTTACCAGCAGGGTGACCCAGCAAGTTACTTAACCCTGTTTGCCTCAGGTCCTCATCTATAAAATGAGCTGGAGAAGGAAATGGCAAATCATTCCAGTATCTTTGCCAAGAGAGCTCCAAATAGGGTCACAGAGAGTTTGGACATGACTGAACAACAACCAATAGAATATAAACTTCTTGAGAATGAGTGGAGAGAGGAAAAAAATATTTGAAATATAAAATGTAAGAAAAATAAAATATAGATTAATTTTTCATATGTATGTACATACACACAGTATATTCCCAGCACAGTGTGTATCACATTGGGCACAAATTCTTGCTTAAGTCATATACATGTGAGTATACACATATATGTATACACACATAAACATACATATACATGTTCACTTATTCTATACTGAGAGGAAACTGATACAAGATAGTAAGTAGGTAGAACTATTAAGGGATTTGGGAGCTAAGCAAGGGCTCTTTTACCATTTCCCTTTTTTATACACTCAAATAGAGTTCAACTGGGAAAGTGGGTATAGATTAAGGACAGGAGAAAACCAAGTTGATAAGGGAAATACTGGTCAAAGACCAAATAAATAGTCACATATATTAGCTCTGCCAGTATAATTGTCCAAAGTTATCCAGTCATTAGGAAAGAGAACATTCTTGCACTGATACCTTTTAGTGCACAAATGTCTGAATAATAGAAGTTTTACTTCAGTTTAATTAGATTTAGACATGATATTTCATATGCATTAAGCAAAGCAATGCTTGCCATATAAATTACTCTGTATCATTGGGAGAATGTAAAAAGACCTCCGGATAATATTCAACTAATGGTGCGTTCAACACCTGGATGGGTCCACACACTTAGCAGTATGTAGCTGAAATTGCAGCTTGATTGAAGAAGTGACTTTAATTAAATTAACAACCCACAGACTAGATATTGCTCCAAAACATTCTGCAATCCAATCTGTTGGATTTGGCTGGCTTTGGAGATTCCTAGTTTTACAACTGTCACACAGGTGTTTTGACATTTTTCAGGCATTTTAACCATAAACCATTTCACAAGTAGGGGGAGCTCTTCTACTAACATCTATGATTCTTGCCAATCAAATGCTTTACCAAACTCAGTTGTAAAATTTAATGAATCCAGGTGCTTCAAATCACATGTTGCTGCTTTAGGTAAATATGTTTTTTGAGAAAAAAATTAATGATGCTGTATGCAACATCAGTGCAATAATGTACATTGGGGAAAAACATTGTTCTAGAACCAGAGACCATGAGTTCAAATTCTACTTCTGACACTTCTTGTATAACATCAGCAGGCGCGTACTGAAGCCAGTCTCTGGAAGCTGATTATCAGATTTTCTTTGTGAGCGTTTATCCCTCAGAGATCACTAAACAAATCAGTGCTTAACAGACTTTAAAAAGTGATAGAAATTGCTAATAATGCAGATTAAATTTAAAAGTATTTTCTGAGGATTTTTTTTATGGAGAGCCAGTTGTTAAAACACTTACCAGCATACCCCTGGCCCTGGACAAGTCCCTTAACTTCTCTTAAACTCAGTTTCCTTATCTATAAAAAGCTAGGACTAGTCTTGAAAACCTCTGATGTCTCTTCCAATTCTAAATCTGTGATCCTCTAAAGCATTTATGAAACTGTAACAATATTGTTTCTGGCATCCGAATGTAAGAAGAATAATCATTTATGTAATAACTACAAAATTCCAGGCACTGTGATAAGCACTTTCCAAATATTATTTCATTTAACCCTCACCACAACCCTGTGAGATCGATACTATTACTGTCTCCATTTTAGGTTAAATGACTTGCCCAAGGTCACAAAGCTGTATTTGAAGTCAGGTCTTTTTGACTCCAGGTCCAGTGATCTATCCACTGCACCACCTGGCTGCTAAATAACCTATTACTTAATTGAAGAAATATGAATTGAGCACCTACTATATTAAAGGTACCATACAATATTCCCTGTTCTAGATAATAAAATCTTGAAATTTTAAGCCATACCATGGGTCTTTTTCCATAATCTTTTTCCACACAGCCTTTTAAAACACAAATCCGAAATTAAATTTAATACACATTTCAGAGAATTTAGAGCTAAAAAAGACCCTCTAGTTCATAGATTTCAGGAGGTTCAAAATAGGAATTACCTCTTTATTTTCACTAACTTTTGATTTTCTTTGTAGTCCTTACTCTTTTATTTTATGCATTTAAAAGCATTTTAAAACGGAGGAGTCGATAGGCTTTAGCAGACTTTCAAAGGTGTCCATGACACACACACAAAAACAGTTAAGAACACCTTATCTAGCTCAACCCTCTCATTTTACACATGAAAAAAAAACGAAACCAGATAAATGAAGTGATTTGCGTAAAACCACAGGGCTAGTAAGTAGGTTGAGAAGACTTTGAACTCAGCATCTGGGTTCAAAGTCTTTCCATTACCTCGTGGATTACACAGCTTCTCTACTTTTTTTTTTGTTTGTTTTAAATATCAACGAAGTAAAGGTCACCAGGCTAGATACTGCGCTATAAATTGTGTATATTTATTATGAATTAACCATCCAATTCTGGAGGGCAGGTGCTTCTTAGAACTTGCCAGAGCCTATTCTCAGAGCTTACAGTCTGAAGAGATTAAAACGTCCTAAAACAATCCAGAGTGAGAAGCTGTCTCCCCATAACGGCATCTATTTTGACAGAGGCCCCTACACAGCACCTTTGAATGCTGCCAAAGCACGATGTTTCCTTTGACAACCCTCTCTATGCTCCCCAACAGACTCATTCAGATACTGTCACAAACCGTCAAACTTGTCTGTAGTTCAATTGTTTCTCTCAAGTAATGGCACTACCTATTTAACCCCCACACAAATGAATCATAGCATTAAAGATTTTTACATTGTTACATAACATTTTCTTTTAAAAAGAAACTGCATTAAGAAAGTGGTTCTGTCTCTCGTCATAATGACTGGCAGATTCTCTGGCATGTTTAACTGTGCGTGTAGGTTTTAAAAGTCAGATTTAAAGTATTCTAGTGATTAGGATTTTATTGGATTTCCTCTTTTCCCTCCCCCTCTCCATTTTTTTTTTCCGATTTCTTCTCAGCTAGTCCTATTGGTGGTACCACAGGAGCATTTTTTAAAAATCAAAAGTCACAAATCATCGGGCACATTCGTGGCTGCGTGTCGAGGTCTCACGTGGCTTAATTTCAGCCTTTGGGATTCACACAGAGATGCAATTTGCCCTGATGCCATGTATCAGCCTTTCCATTTCCTGGAAGGTAATGAAAATATAAACGTTCCAATGGGTCAATCTGCTTGCTGCTGGCCAAACTCCACTGTGCTCCAGGGCAATCAATCATTCTCCCCCAAGTAATTCGAGGTTTAAAAGGTTGCATAGTTCAAAGGCGTTTGGACCCTTCCTACAGCTTTACACACATTAGTTACCGTGGCCTCCAGGTGCCAGTCAGCGTGTCATCTAGCTGACCGCCGGCCGGGTGGCAGAGCTCGCAGCGCCAGCCGCCCTCCAGCTGCGGCGGCAACTCCAGAGACCCAGCTAATCTAACGAAAGAGGGGCGGAGCGGGAGGAGGGAAACTGACGCCCCAGGGCCAGCCCGTTGTGCAATCCAGGTATGCAAATCAGAGAGGGAGCGTCGGCCAACCAGAGGACGGATTGGCCGTGACGTGAGCCCCGCAGAGCCCGTAGTATTTATAGATCGTATTTAAAGAGCCCTTGGGAGTCTTGCTCTGCTTGGCTGGGCGGCGGCTCCTGCAGAGCTTGCTGCGCTAGGGTCACGCGTGAGGAGGCGAAGGAGGGCTGCTCGTCTCGTCTTGTCCCTTTGGGGTGGAGCGGGGTTAATACAAATTTCATTCCTGTTTTCACCCGCCGCTTAGCTTGGTTTCTGGAGAGAGAAAGAAATGCTGATGTTTCTGCAATGGTTTTTTTTTTTCGCCTAAATACAAAACATGGAGATTAGAAAGCTGAAAAGCCAGGTTGGGGCGGCGGGTGCCCCGGGGTCTTGAACCTACGACACTAAAAAAAGCCCCTAGGCTGAAATATGACCCAAAGCAATTGCGTCATGCTGTGTGCATTAAGGCAATCTTCCTGTTAACCCTTGGGGAACAAGGGGAAGGGGTACGGAGGAGTGCGTGTGTAGGAGAGAACAAAGCTCCATGAAAAGCTAAATTTCTTGGAATTTAAGGGCGGGATTATTGAGGAAATCGGGAAATACTCGTGGAAAATCATTCCAGATAGTGACAGGGATTATCTGACATTTAATCTTTAGGCACAGTTGACCAACAAACCGCAGTGCGAAAACAGGAAATTGACTTGAAGTCAGAAAGAGAAGAGAACCCTGAACTGCCGCAGCTGGAATCGAAGAACTTTTTTTGGACCGGGCAGGGTGGGCTTCAAGGTCTGGGGTTTCCGTATTTGTTGGGGACTGCCGGCAGGCACGTAGCAAGTGGGCGATGTCTGGGGTTCCTGAGGTGGGGGTAGAAGGGGGAAATACTTAAGCATCCCAAACAAAAGAGTGGGGAGGAAGAGGAAGAATTTGCTGTAAATCAGTATTTTTTTTTTAATAGAAGGAATTTGTTTTCCATGGACACAACCTAGAAGTCACATCAATTAAGAGGCCACTTACTCCTTAGGAAGCAGACAGCTTACTTTAAGTGTATAACTGATAATTTTTTAAGATAATTTGCTGCTAAGATAATTCTGAAGATCCAAAAGAAGGTGAGAAATTGCCCAAAGGTCTCAGCTGGTGATGAGAGGAAAGTACTGTATTGTAATGTATTGAGCATGAGAATTTTTTTTTTTAAGCCTAGGAAGAAATCCGTGGTGTAAAAGTTAGTTGGCTTTGGAGTATTTCACTCCCCATAAGATATAAATGATCAGTTATTTAAGAGTTGTCTAAGAACCGTTTGTTGTGCCCCTTTACCTGTTCCTGCCCTTTAACTACTCCCTAGCAGTTAATGACAGTGAGCAAGGAGAGGAAGAAAATGTTATATCAATACATTTTTACTGCCTCTGAAAGACTGGAGAAGGAAGGGTGGAGAAGATAACTCATACCGAATATGAAGCTACTAGCATCATCAGTTGCTTTTATATGGCAATTCAGAAAACCCCGAATTACATAAGACCTATTGATAATTCCCCTTGTATTCTACAGCATCATAAATAAGGTTAATGATTAAGCTTTGCATCCCCTTAGAACCTATCTCCAGAAAGTCAGTTCGTTAATTTTCATTTCTTTTGAAAATAGGAAACCTCAGTCACCAGTTTATCCTGTATGTTTATAGTCAACTCCAGTTAAGAACTAGTGAATTACTTAGTTTGTGAATTGTTCATAATCTTTTCTTTTTTTGCCGTTCTGCTACATATAGTCATTTTAACTCCTTATGAGCATCTTAATCAGAGGTTATGTTAAGGAAGGGGTACCACACTTACTAGATAGGTTTTGAGGAGGGGGGAAGGCAAAATGATGCATTAGATTGTATTTTGTTTTTTAATGAAGGGAAAGGAAATAAAACAAATCATTTTTTTGTAACTTACAGCTTTGATAAAAAAAAAAGTGTAAGGAGGTACTATCTGTTTGCTAAAATAGAGCTCATATCAAAAAAGGAACATAAGGAAATGCTTGGTGTGCTGTGCCATAACCATTTTACGTAAATACAAGTTACATCATTTTTATCATTCCTGTCACACTCCCCATTACATTTAGTTGATCATTCCTATCTTTACCAAAGTCCTAAGACCTCATCATTGTGGGAAGGTGACCAGGTGTACCAATGCAGTTCAGTCCCTGGCACGTCCTACCAACCTGGAAATGCTTCAGGTAAACTCTAGTGAGACTGATTGTGTAGTGTGAGGACATGTAGTTCAGTGACTAGTCACTTGGTTGGCCACTATGCATAGCAAAACTTACTGCCTCATTTACAAATTTGTTTTTCCTCCCAAAGGGAAATATTTGCCTCTCAACAACCCTTTTATGGGTAGAATTCAGTAAGTATAAATCGTATTTATCTTGCTACTGAGAGCAGGAAGCAGTAGTGGGAGAAAGAGTTGGCTTTAGAACCAGGAAGACCTAGTATCAAGTCCTATCTCTCTGGCATTTACTGGTTGTGTAGCCCTGAGCAATTTAAACCATTGAACTTCTGTCCTATTGCTTAAAAGGTGGCAGCCTGTTTTGATAGAGGGAGTTTACTTATTGATGTGTCCCTTAAATATGAAATCCCTATTCCTAGCCTATTAAAGATATAAACTGAAAGATATTAAAGCTGCAGAGAAGTCTGGGAGATAATACAGAATGTTGTCATCAAGAAAATATATGACTTGGAAAGAAAATTGATAGATAAAGTGGGGAGATTGAGGGATAACTATGGACAGACAGCCCAGAACCTCCACTGGTCTATTTAGATGTTAGGAGAAATTGAAGAAAGTAACCCCTTACATTGGTTAGACCCCATTAGAGTGAACTTGGGGAGGAGGGACAAAGAGAAGTATTACATTGGTTAGGCAGACACGGAGGGATTTCAGTTTGCATCACTGTAATGTACACAGTGATGAGATCACTGATACGCTAGAAGAGTATTTGAGTATGGGTGAGGAGTACGTTGGGATAAATTGGAAGATTGATGGGATTGTACTATTGGTTGAGTTAATAAACTCCTATCTATACAGTCTTCTAGTTGTAAGAGTCATTGGGAGTCAATATAGGTAACAATTCTGCTAGTTTTAAAATAGGATTTAGAACCTGCAGAGTCCTGTAGGGAGGTATGTTTCTTACTAATTGGAAGAAAGACTAGTAAAACTCAATTCAACATGAGTCACTGAATATATTAAAGAATTGTTTGAGTACTTTCTAAAAGGTACCTATAAAATTGATTAAGTAAAATTAGCTTAGTATAACCTGATTGAAAAGCAGTCTTAATACATTAAGCTAATTATAAAGAAAATAGACATTTCTAAAATATTTTAATGTTTTAAAATTTTTCAATTTCCTTAAATAAACACTAGGACCTATCTATGCCATTAATTTGTCCTATATACTAAGTTTTTCTTGCAATGAAGAAAAGGAGTTATCACAATTTACAAATTAGTGAAATCCAAATTAATAAAGTATTTCTCTATAAAATATTCATATACTTGTCTGTTAAGTGGAATTTTAAACAGTTAACCTAAAGTTCTAAACTGGCTCTGAACTTAGATTATAAGTAGGTCAATAGTAAGTCAATATCTTTATATTTTATTTTCCCAGTCTATAAAATGGATCTCATAATAAAACTTCCCTTTTCTTCAGATCTTGGTGGTAGCTATGGACTATGATAAACTACACATTAGATCCACAACTCCATGTTCATTTTTGTGCCTCTGTATTGCAGTTTTATTTAGAATAATACCTTTCCTAAAGAAGCAAAGATCAAATTTAAATTAGATTCTCATCATTAAGGGTAACCATTAGATCTCATGTGACTGTGACAGTGAAATTGGAGGGGGAGCTTGTAGGCTTCTGTATTGGCCCATTTGTAAATGTAACAGAAGAATCATTTATAGTGAAGCTAGGGCTGATCATACTTTTCCTTCAACCAATAACACCTGTTTTTATTTTTCTACAGTTCATATGTGGGTTTTTTTTTTAAAAGCAACAAGTGTTATTCAGCAACTTTCTGTCATTTTTAGTTCTGGCCTCAATAATTCCACAAGCCCAGCCAAAGAGAGTTACCTTTGAGGTTGTGGCAAGACAGATGTGACAGTGAATTTAGTCATCCAAAAACCCATAGTGTTCCTTCCTATTGGCATCTGGAATAACATTAGGGAGTACAACTGTATACTACTTCAATTTTAAATGTTTGTACAGCCTCAGTATTTCTTTTGTTATTAAAATGCTTGTGTGAATGAGTATGCTGCTCTAAAAATGAGGATGACCCCCTACAAATGTTAATAACCATAGTTCAACCTCCCTCTAAAACAAGCTTTTTGTCATCATAAATAATTGGTAGATTAGTCCTTATTACAATATTTAAACTTCACTTAGTACATCAACCCATGGTCACCATGGTTACCACAAGAGTAGTGAATTATCATTTTAATCTTCATCCCCACAGGACAGCTATGAGTTCTTTTACCTCTCAGTTGGAATTCTCTTTGTTAGTGACACAGCCTATTTTGACTGATGGCCTGTTAACAGAATCAAATAGAACAATTTCCTACTCAAGAGACTGTTGCCTACAATCTTATTTTCCTGTTTTATCATTGAATTGCTCATTTATTTGTGTGGACATAATGTTTCTAGAAGTAATGCATGCCTTCTTTTGACATTTCAAGCCCATTGTGAAATGTCTTTATAAAAGTAGGACCTTCGCCTTTCCTCGTACATCTTATTTTCCAAAGGTTTGGTCATTTTGAGAGGCTGCATGGCATAGTGGATAGAGATCTGGTCTCAAATCCAGGAACACTTATGTTTTAGTCCCACATATGGGTTGCAGTCTTGGAGAAGTCACTTAAGCAACAATCTAAAACTATAATGTATGTAGAAAAAGTACTGACATGCATTGATATAGAGTTCCCTATACCAGTGAAATCCTAGGTCCCTTGGTCATGTTAGGTTACATTCTCCATACGCTTTCTAGTTTTTCCACTTTTTTTTAAGTGTGACACTACAGTGTAGATACTGCATATATTGTGAGAATTACTTCATGGTTCTTGCATGTCATACTCCTGTTAGTACATCCCAGGATCTTCAGCTTTTTAAATAGAATTTTTACACTGCTGACTCACTTAACAGCTTGTCATTCACAATGACACATTTGTAAGCTGGAGTACTTAGGCAATGTAACGCTTGCTTTTAACTCGCCATGAGGTAGCCGAACTATTTTAAGGTAAAATAACTTATTTTAGAGTAATTTCATAATGTCTATTACTATTATTAAGGAAAGTATCCATCACAGATATTTAAAATTTATCTCATACTAATGTTTTATACAGCTAGACTGCTTTCATTTCAAGTGTTTAATAGATGTCTAAAGCAGGACAGCTTTGAAAGTTACATATTGAACAGAAAAGTATGCTGTGTATAAGAATTCTTCCTAAACCTCAGGTCTGACAATGTAACCCTCCTATTCAGTAAACTCAGTGGCTTCCCTGTTCCCTCCAAGACCAAATATACAATTCTCTTTGTCTTTTAAAGTCCTTCATAACCTGTCCCCTTCCAACTTTTATAGTTTTCACACACTTCACTTCTTTTCACATAATAATAATTAGTTAACATTTATATAATGCTTTCTGTCTATTTATATAGTACTGTGCTAAGGGCTGGGAGTGGCTGACATGTAGTAAACATTTAATAAATATATTTTGACTGACTGATTTTCAAAGAAAACTTTTCTAAACAGTTCTTCTATGATCAATTGCCATCAAATGACTTTATCCTGTTTCCTTTGAAGACTACTCAACACTGTGAAATTGATTTGGTAGTTTTATCTTCATGAACCACATCTCTCTCCAGTACAAATGAAAACCTTATATCTGTTTAATTTTCTTTGTATTTTTTCTTCTCTCCCTTCAGTCAGTCAATGGATAGTCATGTATTAAATGCTTAGGATGTTCAGGATCTTTGCTAAGTGCTAGGGATACAAAGAAAGTTAAAAACAAAACAAAACACCACTGTACCTGCCCTCAAGGAATTCACATTTTGATGGAGGAGATAATATTCAAATACTGTATACATACAAGATACATAAATATATAGCATGCACATACATATATGTGTGTGTATGTGAGATACACATACATGCATACATATAAGGGGGGGTGGGGAGGGGGAGGGAAGAAGAGGAGGAAGAGGGTATCGAGTGAGCTAATTACAAAGGGAAGGCAGTGGGAGGGACCAGAAGAGGCATGGAGAAGGTGAGATTGAAGCTGAATCTTGAAAGAAACCAGGGAAGCCAAGAGGTGGAGGTGAGGAGGGACACCTTTCCAGACATGGGAGACAGACAACAGGAAGGCACATAGTCCAAAAATAGATTGTTTTGTGCAAGGAATAGGAAAGAGAAGCCAGGGCCACTAGATTGAATGATGTCTGGAGGGGAATAAAGGATTTAAGTGGAAGATGCCAAGATTTTATGGGCTTTAAATAACAGAGGATTTTATAGTTTGTTCTAAAGGTAACTGAAGTTGATTGAGTAGGGAGATGAAATGCCAAACCTGTTCTTTAGGAAGATGGCAGCTGAGTGGAGGGTGGACTGGTGGGGACAGATGGGAAACCAATCAAATGACTTTGGAAATAGATTAGGTATGAGATGATGAGGCCTGAACTAAGTTTGTGGCTGTGTGAATGGAGAGTATAGTGGGGAGCATATTTGAGAGATGTTGCAAAAGTAAACAGAACTTGACAATAGAGTGGGTATGTGAGAGAAGAGTTGAGGTTGCCAGCCTAGGTGACTGGAAGGACTATGTGATTCCCAGAAGAAGCTGTAATAAGGTTGGGAAGAAGGGAGAGTTTGGGGAAAAGATAATGAGTCTAATTTTGGACATGTTGAGTTTGAAATGCCTGTAAGACATTCAGTCAAAATGTCCCAGAGGTAGTTGGGGATATAACACTGGACTTCACGAGAAAGGTCATGACTCATGCATAGAGATGATAAGCTGATGGAAGCTGATAAGATCCCTAAGAGAAATATGTAGAAGGAAAGGAGAAATCCCAGAATAGAAACTAGAGGGACACCTATGGTGAGTGGGCATGATGAGAAGGAAGAACTAGCAAAGAAGTTGGAAAAGGAGTGTTCAGACAGGTAGAAGGACCAGAAAAAAAGGAGTATCACAAACACCTAGAGAGGAAAGAGTACCCAAAAGAAGTTTCTGGCAGTGTCAAAGGCTGCAGAGAGGTCAAGGAATTGGTGACATAAACCTGAAGATGAAAATTGAGAAAAAGCCATTATGAGATCACTAGTAACATGGAAGAAGGCAATTGCCATGGAATGATGAGGTTGGAAGCCAGACTGCAGAGCTGGGAAGAGAGTGAGAGGAAAGGTAGTGGGAGTAGGTGGCTTCCTTAAGTTTAGTCATGAAGGGAAGGAGAGATTAGGTAATAGCTAGTGGGATAGCAATGGTTTCTAAAGTAATGGTTTTTTTTAAGGGTGGAGGTGGTACAAGTATGCTTGTAGGCAGATGGGGAAGAACCAGTTTATAGGGAGAAATTTAAAATTAGAGAATCGGGACGATAGAGGAAGCAATCTGCTGGACAAGACAGGAATGGATAGGATCACTTACACTTGCATTGGCAACTTGTATTGGCAAGAAAAAGAAAGGAGGAAATAGTGGGAGGTTTTGTATGAGTGATGTGAGATGACTAGAGAAGAAGGAACTCTTATCAGTCAACTGAAACAAGGACCTCAACTAAAGGCGTGAAGGGAAGGCATCCTGTGGGATATTGAGGAAGGATCAGAAGGCTTAAAATAGTTGTTATGGTGAGTGGGAGAGCAAATCTGTTATGAAGTATAAGAGTATTACTTGCTGTGGTGGGGCCCAGTTATGATAATGTAACATAAACTTGTGGTGGAGTACACCAGTGTTTCCTGACTTCTTCCACTTCTGTTCATTATGAATAGGGATCAAAGGTGGAAATGATACAAAGTTGAAGGGAGGAGTACACTGAGGGGCAAGTGACTGTCATATAGAACATGGTGTAAAGTTGAACTATTTCACCAAGGCATCAAGACTGGAAAGGTGAAAAAGTGTAACCAGTGAAAAGGTAATGGCCTGGAGGGTGGAGGGTGGAGGGACTGCAGAACATGGCAAGGATGAGAAATAGGGGTTGAGGGTTGTAAGGTCAGAGGAAATATGGAATAATAAGATATTTTGATCAGATAAAGAAATTTCTTAGTTCCTGAACATGGAAATGGAATACAAGATCGAGGGTCTGACCATCTCTGTCTGTCATTCAGGAAGTGGAGAAATTAGGCATGAGAACTGAGTCTCTTAGGACAGGATTTGTTCTGTAGGGTCCATCACATGGCCATTTTATCCAAGTTGTTACTGTGTAATTTTCTCCATTCCCATGTGCTTGAGGATCACTGGGTAAAAAGACACTGCAGAATGAGATGCGAAGCATAGAGAGAGGGTGAGTTACATGGAACGAGAGGATGAAAATGAATCCCTCAATCGTACCACATTTTCATGTTCCTTGATATTACATTGGTTTGGGTAATTTGAGCATTTCAAGACATTGAGCATATGACTTGCTTGTCTATATGAATTAGATTGCCCAGGGAAAAGAGCAGAAACAGAAGAGGACTAGAGAACAAACCATTTTAAATTGTCAGGAGAACCTTCAGAAATCATGTAACCAACCAGTTCCTTAGGAAACATCCATAGAAAGAGTCCAGGGAAAGGATAAGAAACCAGCAAAAGAGACAACAAAATACAAGTTAGAGAGATCAGAGGACTTTTCTGATGCCTCCAGTTTTTAATGCCTACACCTCAATACTTTGTGTTTATGTGGCACGTTTTATACTTTGTTGTTTGACTCAGTCATGTCCAACTCTTTGTGACCCTATGGACAATAGGGCCCTTCTATCCTCCATTTCTCCTGATATTTGTCCAAGTTCATGTTTGTTACTTCCGTGACACCATCTATCCATCTCATCCTCTTCTGTCCCCTTCTCCTTTTGCCTTCCATCTCTCCCCAAATCAGAATCTTTTCCAGTGAGTCCCATCTTCTCATTATGTGGCCAAAGTATTTAAGCTTCAGATTCAGTATTTGACCTGGTAAATAGCCTGAATTTTATATTTATCTGTGTACATTAAACCACCCCTTCCTTCACTTCTCACACCCCCAATAGAATGTAAGCTCCTTGAGAGAAGGATTATTCATTTTTAAAATTTTCTATTCCCAGCATCTAGCACAGTGACTAATATATTAGGCAGATAATAAATATTTGAATTAAATAGGAGGAAAAGTAGAAGTGTATCATATACTTCTGAAGCCAAAGGAGGAGAAAGTATTTATAATCAAGGAATAGTAATCTGCCACATGCTGCTGAAAAGTTAAGAAGGGGGCAAGTGAGAAAATATTTTTAAATCTGTTCATTAGGAGGTCACCAATAAGTCTAGAAGCAGGGGGAGTGGAGAATTTTCAGTAGAGTGTTAGGGATAGAAGCCAAAGTGGAAGGGGGGAAAAGATAACGATTCGATGAGGAAGTCTACAGAACTGACTAGTTTTGCAAACAATTTGACAGTGAAGGTTAGGATTTAGGTCACCAGAGCATCTTTGTAGTAAGTGGGGCAACTTTCTGCCTAACCAACCTTGATCAAGTTTTTTAACTAGATTAATTCTAAATAGAAAAAAGTTATATTTGAGATGCATGAAAAGTGGGCTGACAGGCCAGTCAGTATCAGTATCCCCTGATACTTCAGTTTAATATTTGGGAAAAAAAGACATCATTCAACACTTAAGAAGAGATTTACTTAGAAAAGACAGAATAGTCATTAAGGACACCTTGAGTTGATTTAGCTGAGCAAAGCTCCCTTGTCTGAGTGCTTTACCATCCAAGCATCACAGACCTATCTATTTGGTGTTTCTCTTGGCTGGTTTGTCCTCGGGTGATAAGGAAATAACTCCAACAGTCTGAGTCTTTCGCCCTCTCATGCAATCAAGTGTCAAGGAATGTCTCAGTACTTTTTAGGTATACGTTGCCTGACAGCATTGGGTGAGAGACTGGGTGTTGTTCCACCTATACTATTGGAAAAAGGTTTTGAAGGAAGCAGAATGAGATGGAAAGCATAAATAGAGCAATATATAAGAAGGCTGCTTGCTAAGAGACGAGTAAAGGAGGAGAGAGTGGGTGTTGATGCTCAAATTCTTGGAGGAGGGGAGTAGTAGGAGTTCTTGGCAGAAAACCAAGCCTCTTCAGGAAAATACAAGATTGCTGAGGTTGAGAACTTGAAGAAGAAAAGATTTTGAAATTATCAGTCCGTATGAAGAATGAGAGATTGTGATTAAAATCATGTCTGGAAAGGATTTCTTGTCTCCTTTAACAGGCTCAGCACTCTGGTACAGATTTGCCATGGTTTTCATTATGGTATTCTTACAAATAGTTGTGAGTTGGACAGGAAGGATACTGAAGTCTCTTCTTCTTCTCTCAGATCTACCCTTCATCCCTTCATCTTTGTTTCTGTCAAAGGTCCTAAGGTTGTTCTGACATTCTAGTCATTCATTTTGCACCCATAAGAACAAAATCTAGAAGTCATTCTTGTTTTGAAGTTTTTTTTATTCTCTATTCTCCATTCAGTTACCAAATCTAGTCCCATTTGATTTCTGTTAACATCACATATTTGTCATTTCTTTACCTCTGAAGCTCCCACTCTAGTTACCTCTTTCCTAGACTATTAATATTAAAAACAAAAAACAAAAAAAACCCCTCATAATTGGTCTCCCAGCATCAAATCTCTGTCCTCTCTAATCCCTCCCCCACCACCCACCCAGCTGCCAAACTGATGTTGCTAAAGCATGAGCTGACCAGTCTACTCTTTGGCAAAAGACTTCAACAGTTTCCTCTTCCCATTAGGTCAATGTTCTTAACCTGGGAACTTCTTTCTTTCATATTCTTATAAATGTATTTCAGTGTAATTAATTCCTTTTGTTATCTGATATATTTTTCTTTAAGCATTTTAAAAAAATAAAAGTTCATGACACAAAAAGGGTTAAGAATTCCTGCACTATAACAAAATATAAACTCCTATGTCTCACATTTAAAGCCCATCATAATCTGCCTTCAGCCTATCTTTCCAGGCCAAGTACACAATACTCCTCATGCACTCTATGTTCCAAGACACATTGGTCAGCTGGCAGTTCCCTATATGTGACATTCCATCTTCCACTTTCTTATCTTTGCACAGGTTTGACCAGGAGGGTGCTAGTAAATATTTAACAGATGTCTCTCTGGGGAAAAAAAAATTGTACTCACATTAAGCTTAATGAATTTTTTTCAATCTAGACAGCAAATAACACAGTAAAGCAATCCTTGGTTTGTAACATTTGCTGATTTCGGGATGTCGATGCACACACTGAAAATTTAACATTCAGCTCTTGAGAACCAGTTTTATCTGATTCCAGGATGTCCCTGGCTTGGTTCTTCCTACCAGGAATGTGTTTCCCCCTCATCTCTGCCTCCCTTGCTTCCTTCAAAATATACCTCAGGTGCTATCCCTCAGCTTTTTTTTTTAACACCCATAGTTCTTAGCTTTCTTCAGCCTAAAATTACTTGTCAGCCCTCCCTCATTCAAATCAAGGTCAACTGCAAGTCATGTCATCATCTTGATGTCATGGTCTTCTTGGAAAACAAAGGACAAACACACAAAATTACTTGTACTCGTGTTGTGTGTGTGTGTGTATGCATATGTATATATGTACATATATACATATGCATACACACAAAGAATGACTTATCTGTGTACATGTTGTTTCCATTAAGCTTTTATTATGTTTCAGCACTGTGTTAAGTATTGGGGATACAAAGAAACTCAAAATTATTCTCTGTCCTCAAGAAGCTCAGATTCTAATGTGAAAGACATGTAAATACAAGATACATATACACATACATACACACACAGTGTGCTTGGAAGGTACTTTCATAAGGAGAGGCATTAACAGTTGTGGGGAGGGGATGACCTGCAGAAAAGTGGTGTTTGAGCTGAGGAAAAGGGAATGATCAGTTTCTATATATATTCCCTCCTATGTTCAACATGCTACCCAGTACAGGAAGCCCTCCATAAATACTTGTTGAATTAAACTGGATTCTAACAGAAGGTTCAGGATGTCCACTGTAAGGTCTGAGCATTGGAATCAGCAGACACTCAAGCAAATACAGCTTAGTTTACGTGACACCAAATTTCTTAACTGAACAGCTTTCAGAACTGTTGCAGTGTTTTAAATTCAATTAGCTCTTGAGCTCCATACATTTTGGGCTGTTAAGAGAGGAAAAGAACATTTGAAACAACATTTGATTTTTGGCCTCCATCAAAAATCTTTAGGTATTCTAATGACTTTACAGGGAAACCAGTTCTACGGCAAATAGAGGGCCACAGCTTTGCATGTGGACATCCCCCTTTTCCTAGCAAGGGATGTCTATGTACTAAGATGTAGCCCCACATTTCAAGTTTTTAACTTAGAAAAGCTGGACACATACTTGCTAGGGTGTTTGAATTCATCTAAATTTGTATTACTAAACTAATTATTTTTGCTTTTCTACCTCCAGTAAAAGTTTGGAAGATTTTACCTTCTAATTCTTTTAACAACATGCAGCTAAATGACAGCCTTTGTTGCAAAAAAACAAATATTAACATGGGTAGCTCCAGAAGATCTTTCCTTTAGCAATTAGAGTTTACATAACTAAAAATATTTCAGTAGGACACATTTTCTCTCCAGTTTCTTACTCAAAAGTAAACAACAAAATTCTAAAATAAAAATGAACAGCCACAGTTTTGTAGCTTCTCCCTTTTCTCTCTCTTTTAAAGGCTAGTTTAGTGTTAAAAAAAAAAAAACCTGTTAGGTAGGGTGGAATAGATGTTACCACACTGTGAACAAACTTGTATTCTTTTGCTAATGACCTCAGCTCTTGCCTGAATCTTTATTACCAGTAAAGAGAACAGTAGTTCTAGTTTTCTCTGTAAGATCACTTTGGCTACAGGAGTGTAATTAGTTTTAATTAGTAGTGAGTTCAGTTGGAGATAGGGACTTCTTAGAATACTTCGATGACCAGGAACAAGTGATCACATGGGACACTATGATCTAATTGACTGTCTTGGAGTTGACTCAGCTTTATAGGAAAAAGGAGTTACCAGGAAGCTTCGGCAAACAAATTTGCTATCCAGTCTCTTTGCCTTTCAGGTGAATTAATCCTAGTGTCTTGACAATAGGGTTACCAAATATTTTTTACTAACTTGTATTTTTTTTAATTTTACCTGTTTTTTGTTGCAATAGCAGTCATATACAATATGGCCGATACAGTATGTGCAGAAGGCAGTAGAAGCCTTCAAAATTTGATACCAATGGCCTCTTTTAACTTTATATAGTTTGCTTGCTTATGAGCTTTGAAAATTGAATTTTGATGGCTCTATTCTAATATCTATTTCCTGTATCATAGAGTAGTAAAAAAACAAACTTCACAATGGAATACAAGGAGGCCTGAATTACATGTGGGTAGCAGTCTTGAACTGAAGCCCACTGGTGCCTGGCGAGTAAAGATAGATATGAACAATGACAATTTCAGATGCTTCTCCTCCACCCTCTCCTTGCCCCTAGTAATGGTAGACAACTGCTCTTCCACTGTACAAACTCTTAGGCCTCTGGGGGATTTGTGTCTTCTCTTTTGTTTAAAACATAGGTTAGGTTTCACACACCTGCGTGCGCGCGCGCGCGCACACACACACACATACATATATTCTCTTTGTTTTCCTCCCAGTTAAGAATGTTACTTTCAAGACCACTTCTTTTGACCCCAAAGAAGTTTATAGACCAGATATTCTGCCCTCCATATTAGGTGCCAACATGAAATCATTAAGAGGAATTTTTAAGGTACTTGAAATTGTCACTGCAAATGTCTGGCTGCTGAAGACACACTTGCAGCTAATCCAGAAGAGAGGCTGTTTGTCTGGAACAGGCTCCTAGGTGTGGCAGCCATTAGCTTGCAGTTCCTGATTCCTAACAGGGTTATGGACTGTTATGATATTTCTGCAGAGAAACACTGCATTTTTTTAGGGGTCTAGGGAAACTTTTTTTAAACTGAGTTTTATGTTTTATCAATGGAAGTTTTCATGAATGGAAGCTTAATGCCTCCCTCTGCACACCTGAATCATCATTCATAGGGTAATTACTGGTGACACATTTTAGCTGTTCCCCTGTTTCTGAGGCTCTGCTGAGTTTCCCTAGAAACTCTAGCAGGGATTGTACTTTAAACAGTTAACCTGTAAAGCAGATTCTAACAGCTTAAGCACTGACTCTAGTGGGAGTATAAGTCAAATTCATTTTTTAACATCTTTTGGCATGCTGCCCTCCCCTTGAGTGGCAATGCTCTAGAATTAAGCCAAATTGATGGTCAACCAGGAAAAAAAAATCATACCAATTCCCTTACGTGGTACGGAGAGATTCTGCAAGCAGAGCAGGACGTAAAGTACTGCCTCTATCCTTCTTAGCATCATAGAATTAGAGATGAAAGGGATATGAAAGGTCATTTGGTCCATCCCTCCCCCACTTTACAAATGATCAGAAAGGTTAAGTACCTGCCCAGGATCACACAGCTAGTAAGTATTAGGAACAGTTTGAACTCAAGCTGTAAAATGACTACTACTAATAATTCTTCCATCCACATATGTTAGGCTAATTTTTCTTCAAAGGAAGGAAGCTATGAGTTGATTGGCCCAGGGGCTGTACCTCCCTTGACATAATTTCCTGGCAGCTCTGGCACTATTGATGTGACTTTCTGGTCACCCAAGGGCACTAAAAGGCCCACCCATGTGGGTCTTTGCCCTGCAGACTTGGCAGATGTCCCAAAACCATGTGTGTCACCATACCCTGCCATGCTTTCCATGGGGAAAAAAGGAGGCCCTCTTCTGCTCGAACTAGGATGGGTTGTTTAAGGCAGGATTCTACTCAGGGTTTCTTGATTTGAAGTCCTGCAATCTGTCCCCTTTGCCATCCTACATGTCTAAAAAAATAAAACATATTATAAACAAACATACTGTAGAGCAGAGTGTGCTAAGTGCATAAGCTTGGTATGGAAGGGTTATGAGGATTCAGAGAAAGGAAATATTTCTAGTTGGAGGAGTTAAGGAGAGAAGATAAGGAAAGACTTCATGGAAAAGATGGTACTAGAGCTAGGATTTTGACAGATGAACCTAGGAATGGCAGTCAGTTCATGTATATGGAATAACATGAGCAAAGGCAGAGAGGTAGGATATTTTAAGGAATGGTCAATAGTCCAATTGGCAGAATAAAACATGTGAAGGGGAGCCATGTGAAATAAACTGGGAAAGGTTCCTTAAAGCCAGGATATGGAGGGCCTGACCTGCAGGATTGAATTGGTTCAGTAAGCAGTGAATCAATCTATGAATGAAAAAGCAATTATTAAGCACCTACCATATGCCAAGCACTGAGAATACAAATTGTCAAAGTGAAGAAATTCTTTGCTCTCTATGAGCTTTTGTTCTCATAGGAATGGAGATAACCCTTATAAAAGACTAGCAGCCAAGGAGGGAGAGTTTGATTTGGAAAATCAGAAGAATGGGAAGTAGAGCAGTGGAAGTCCCTGAAGGTTTTTTGTTAGGCACAGAACAGGCAGAGACACAAGATGAAAAGAATATTGTTCAGGAAAGAAATAATGAAAGTTTCAACTAAGGTAGTTACAATATTTATGTTATTTATTATTTTATTCAAATGTTCTAATCTATGATCCCATCAATTCAGAAGTTCCCTCCCATAACCCATCTGTGCCTGCTTGTGCATCCCTTTTCCATGTTCTCTCTTAAGTTCACCACAAAAGTTCCATTCAGTGTGCTGGAGGCCTTCCTCTATTTTTCCTGAAATACTAACAGTACTAGGGGAGCACTCTGGTTTTCACCTTGGTATTTCTCACTATCATATATGATACCATATGATTCAATTACCACCATCACTGAAACGCAGGAGAGAGGTGGGGGCCAGCTATAGAAACTTCAGAGTCATTGACATAAGAGAATAATAGTTGAATCCATGGAAGGTGATGAAAGGGAGCAAGGAGAGGAATAAGGGTTTATTAAGCACCTCCTATGTGTCAGGTACTGTGTTAAGTTAGGGGGCAGCTAGGTGGTGCAGGGGCTAGAGCACCAGGGCAGGAATCAGGAGGACCTGAGTTCAAATCTCACCTCAGACACTTGATACTCACTAGCTCTGTGACCTTGGGCAAGTCACTTAACCCCAATTGCCTCATCCTGGATCATCTCTAGTCATCCTGATGAATATCTGGTCACTGGATTCAGATGGCTTTGGAGGAGAAGTGGGGCTGGTGACCTGCACAGCCCTCCCTCACTCAAAACAAAGTCAAGTGCAAGTCATGTCATCATTTCTCTGATGGCAGGGTCTTCTTCAGCAACGAAGAGTGAACACACACACGCTGCATTAAGTATTTTACTAATCTAATTTGATCCTCATTATAATCCTATGAGGTCAGTGCTGTTATCATAGAACTTCTCTCTCCTCTCAAACTAGAGAAAGACTGATGATGGTTGACCCATGGGTCAAGTCACAAACAGGAGAAGATGTGCAGTGGCAACCCACCTGCCATATTACATGACAGACACAATAGTAACTAAGTAGAAAGTGGGTTGATGTGACTACATAGCATCACTATAGTGAAAATATGCTCAATAGGAAAGTATATGTAGAACCTATACAGAATTGTATGCTGTCATGGGGAGGGAGGGGGCTAGCAGGAGGAAGGTGTGGGGGGATAAAATCTTAATTTTAAGGAAGTGATTGTAGAACATTTATAAATAAATAAAATAAAATTAAATTAAAGAAAAGAAAAAAAGAAAGTGAGTTGAGTGGGGCAGGGAAAAAGCCTTCATTATGTTTCACTTTCTTTGACATCCTTTTCCATTTTCCCCCAGTTGCCTGAAATCCTTTGGCAGGCTGCATGTTGTGCTGGCCTGACTTAGTCTGTTCCAGAAACTGTACTAAGAACAGGAATATAAAGAAAGACAGTCCCTACCTGTGAGGAGGGCACAGTTTAATGGGAGAGACAACAAGTAAAGAACTATATACAAACAAGATATATCAAGGATAATTTAGAAAAAATTAACAGAGGGAAGACTCTCGAATTGAGAGGTTGGGAAAGGCTTCTTGTAGGATCTTAGCTGGCACATGAAGGAAGCTTTTTCCAACCCCTTGAAGGAAGGTCATGAAAACCAAAGAAGGAAAAAGTATCCAGGATGAAAAGGTGGTCACTAGTGTAACTGCAAATGTCAAAAAGAATAAGGACTGGAAAAAAAACCCCTCTGGATTTATTGATGGAGGGACCGCTGATAAACTTAGAGAGTGAAGTTTCAGTTGAGTGGTGAGATCAGAAGCCAGACTGCAAAAGGTGCGTGGAATGTACAGAAGCACAACAATTGTAAACAAGTTCTCTAGGAATTGGGTGGTGACAAGGAGAAGAGATATAGGACAGGAATTGAGAGGAGAGCAGAATCCAGCAGAATCCATTGTTTTCCCTTTAGTTCTTCAAAGACTGGGGGATATCAGGGCATGTTTGCAAACAGCAGGAAAGAAACTGAAAATTAAACAGAAAAAGGGGATAAATGGAGGATCAAGCTGCTGAGATAGAAATGAGATAAACCACGGAAGGAGAAGCAGTAACCTTAGCAAAGAAAACGGCCTCCTCTTCTGAGACTGGAGCAGAAGAAAAAGAATGTGGAGTGAGGGGAGTGTTGGAAGAATTTGAGAAATGGAATTGCAAGGAAGAGGGAACCTCACAGCCAATGGCTTCATTGAAGTCATTAGAAAAGCTTTAATGCAAATACCAGATCCTGTTCCTTCTTGTGCAAACTTGGACAAATTATCTCATCTCCATGGGCTTCAATTTCTCCTCTGTAAAATGAGGAAATTGGACTGGATGATCTCTGGACTGGAAGGTCCTTCCTAGCTCCATGATGTATGAGCTATTAAGGGAAATTCTTGAGCCCAGGAATTGTTCAAGGTTTCAGTAATATGCCAAGGAAAAAACACCTTGGTTTCCTGAGGCAGATAAGGACTAGAGCAGATTCTTTAGATCTATTATGATCCTTCTTTATATGGCATATAGATGACCCTGACCGTCAAATAGTAGTACCCTAGTACTCAGGACCTATAGAATAGTTTAATTTAAACTACCCGATAGGTAACAGTAATCTGCCAACCAGTCAGGTTCTCAAGTGTTCCCATACACAGAGATTCTGAAAATATCTATATACATGAAGCTTCCGGGAAATGGTGGTGGATCATTTATATACCTCAGAGGTCAGAGGTCATCTTGCCTTTCCATGAGAATGGAAATCTTAAACAGTTTCACAGTTGTTTTCTTTTTAAAGAGAGGCTGAGGGACCCTATAATATGCTGCTGCTGCTACTCCCACCATCCCATTGGGCCGATGACATCACCTCCTATTTTTGTCATCCCCTTTTCCTGTACTCTGAAGTAGAAATAACCTATAATTTTTATGGTGGCATGGGTGGACTCATCAAGCTTCTTTATTGCTTCTGCTCAGGCATAGAGTCCCAGATTTTTCTGGCTTTTCAAAGTGTTTATTCATATATAAAGTGAAAATAGTAAATTAAATTAGATAATTTTGGTTTTGGTTTTCCTAGGGAAGAAAGTGCTAGGAAATTTTTTCAGGACTCTACAGTTATAAGAATTATTAAGGATGAAAAGGAGGAAAACAGTTTAGTTCACTTAAATTATAAATTCTTTGCTAGACCAAGAAGTGAACAGATTTGTGTGTACATGTAGTCTAATATTGTCAATTCATGACTTGCCTAAGAAAAATAGTTTCTAGAAACTTGGCTCAAAGAGACACACTATTACTTAGTTCTTTAAAAACAACTGAATTTCTGCTATGTCCTATTTTTCTTTAAGAAAACAATATTACCAAATTTTTAGACTATGTAGCTAGACTCTGTTTTCACATACATTTATAGCCTAGTGCCTAGCATAGAGAAGGTGTTTAATAAATACGGTCAACTAGATAGATTGATTGAATACGACGTCCTAGATTGATGTACATCAACTATTACATTATTGAGTTGATTTAGTTGTGTCCAATTCTTAATGAGCCCATTTGGAGTTTTCTTGGCAAAGAGAGTGGTTTGCCATTCAGTTCATTTTACAGATAAGGAACTGAAGAAAACAGGATTAAGTGACTTGCTCTGGGTCACATAGCTAGTAAGTATCTGAGGCCAGATTTGAACTCAGGAAGACTCCTCTTCCTGAGTTCAGACGTGGAACTCTATTGCGCTGCCTAGCTGCCCCTTAGCAATCATAATTTGGCAAAAACATTAAGAATGTCAGCAAAGTTGCTTTATTCAGAAACTTTTCCATCTTAAATTATGTAAATAGACAAAAAACAAAAATGTAAGGGCATCGTGGTAGTAGGGGGGAAATTTGTTAACATTTCCTTGATAGTAGAGTCACTACATTTAGAGCCTTAATCTCTAACATTGGGCTGACTTAGGAGGTAATGAGTCGCCAGTCGTAGAATATCTTCAAGCAAAATGTGGATGCTCATTTACTAGCTATGTTTTAAAGATGATTTTTTTGTTCAGGTTCAAGTTGGATGACTAGATAAACTCTGAGTCATCCTCTACCTCTGATATTCTGTGATCTCAGGCTCTGAGTGCTGTATGAGAAGGTAGCAATTGCACTTACAAAAACAAAGACTGGGAACGGTAGCTAAGAAAAAAGAAAAACAAAAACAAGTTTACCCAAAGGAAACCCTTGTGGGAGATGACACAATCTTGAAGGCTTTGGGGGACTGAGTCACAAAGTATCTGAAAAAAGAAAGATACTAAATGACTGAGGGGAATAACTGTGAACACCATGACCACCCAAAAAGGTACCTGAAAAAAATAACTGACTAGAAACATTTCTCTATTTCCCCATTCCTACAAAATCTTTATGAGAATAATCAATGTTCTATTCATGTATTAAAGGCATCCTTGATGAAAATATGTGAAGGGCTATGGAAGACTTTAGTAAATTATATTCTACAATGTACAGCTTTACAGCAATGGACTGAAAGGTACAAAGATGCAAGATCCAGCCATTTGTTCTCGTTGGTTGACTATAAGAAAATATTCCATTCAGTAGAGCAGAATGTTCCTCAAAAAAGATGAAGTTAATAAAGAAGCCTTGGTAGATGAAAAAATAGAATTAATTTTATTTCATGATAACCTGACTATTAACATAAAATAAGACCTAGAACAGAAAGAGGAGTGCTCATTAAAGATGTCTGCCTCTGTCACAAAGGATGTACAATGAAGAGATCAAATGAAAAGGGTGATCTCTAGGGATGAAGTCCTCCAGAAGCTCTTTTCACCAGGGACTTTGTATTGATTTTATTCAGTCCTGCAACAGTGAAGATTCTCCTAAATGAGATTCATAACCACTAAGTCTTTATCAATATTAGTCGATCGTACAATAATCTACAAAGGAAAAATGGTACATAAGGACTGACTTAAGTAGACAATGATATTGCAGTTGGATGGAAATATCATGGTGCTAGTTCATTATTACATGTATCTTGGCAAACTGGTGAAAATGGGCAATGAATTTGGATCCAGAATAGAACTGACAAGGACTAAGTAGACTAGACTGCATTTGGAGCTCTGAGCTGCTCAGTGAAACAAAACCCCTTTTTCCTTCCATCTCTTTGCCTTGGTTTTATCTCTGACCATTTCTGCCCTGCAGAAAATTAGACTCCATCTCTGGTTTTAAAAACCACCACTGTATCTTGCCAAGGACTAGGCTAATTCCTTTAGTCTCCTTGCCATTCCCTGACTGGCACCCCTTTATATGTTGTCTCCCCCATTAGAAAATAAGCTCCTTTTGAGGCAGGGATTGTTTTGTATTCCTATTTGTACTCCTACCAGTTAACACTTGAGCTCATAGTAAGTGCTTAATTGTAAACACTCATTCTGTCTGTTTATCAGAAATATCAAAATTATTCTAGGGATTCCATGTAGTGGGGCAGAGACTATATAGTGAGATTAGAGCAGTTCCCATGAATCTTAGCTCCTGAAAGTAAGAGACATGTGCTGGCTCTCTGGTAATGGACCTGTTACCAGAGCCTCCTGGTTAGTCCCTTGATAGTTCGTGATTGAACCACAGGAAGACCATTCCCTTCAGTAGGCAAGGCAACTTTGTTTTGTTAACTTCTTTTCAGTTTTCAACATTCACTCCCATAAGTTTTAAATTTTCTCCCCCTCCATCTCAACTCCCTCCCAAAATGGCATGCAATCCGATATGGGCTCCACATACATTTCTATTAAACACATTTTCACAATAGTCATGTTGCATAGAAGAATTATAAAAAATGGGAAAAATCATGAGAAAAAAAACAAAACAAAAGAGAAAAGAGTTAGCTTCACTCTGCAATCCAACTCCATAGCTCTTTCTCTGGATATGGATGGCATTTTCCATCATGAGTGCTTTGGAAAAGTTTTAGGTCCTTGTGTTGCTGGGAAGGGCTAAGTCTATCAAAATCAGTTATTACACACCGTGGCTGTTACTGTGTACAGTGTTCCCCTGGTTCTGCTCACTTCACTCAGAATCAGTTCATATAAGACTTACCAGGTTTTCCTAAAGTCCACTTGCTCATCATTTCTTATAGCACAATAATATTCCATTCATATATTGCAACTCTTTCAGCCATTCCCCAATTGATGGGCATTCCCTCAATTTCCAGTTCTTTGACACCACAAAAGAACTGCTATAAATATTTTTGTACATGTGGGTCCTTTTCCCATTTTTATGATCTCTTTGAGACAATCCTAGAAACAATATTGTAGTGTGAAAGGGTATTCACATTTTTATATCCCTTTGGACATAGTTGCAATTGCTCTCCAAAATGGTTGGATCAGCTCACAGCTCCACTGACAATGAATTGGTGTTCCAACTTTCCCACATATTTTTCAACATTTATCATTTTCCTGTTTTGTCGTATTAGCCAATCTGATAGGATTGATATTGTACCTCAGAGCTGGTTTGATTTGCATCTCCGTAATCCATAGTGCTTTAGACCATGCCTTAGAGCGCTTTTTCATATGACTGCACATAACTTTTGCTCCTTCCTCTTTTGAGGATGCTTCTTAGTTGGGACACAGTCAACACCTGCTCTTCCTCAGATATCTAATGGAGTTAGGGAGAGAGAAGAATTTCTGTCTCCTTGCCCAAAAGTGGCTATGGTAATTATATCCACATGGCAGTAAGAACTTGTGCTTACCTAAGGTGAGACCAAGACTCTCTAGTTTGACGATCTCCAGCCTTTGACTGCCTTTTCTGCTTTGAGCAGAAGTGCCAAACAGTGATTCTGAGTTGGATGCTTGTACCACCTTATGAGCTCAAGTCATCTGAAATTGTTGAGCCAGTTGGTATTTGACCAGAAGGAGCTCCCTCCTACAACTGTAAATTTGAACTCTTTTATTGGCCAGAATATATGAACATTGATTTGCTGTTCACACTGAAGTGAAAGTGAAATTAACTTAACAGCTACACATTTTCCAGTAGTCTTTAGATTCTTGAAGATTATAATAGGAGAGAAGGGTGAATTTTCATATTTTAAATATTCATAAATGCACATTTATGCGTTTTAAACATTTCTTTTTGTGGTTAAGAATTTCTTTTGTAATACAGGAAATAAATAGCTATCTTAGTTATAACTTTACACATTAACTTATCTAGAAGATGCTTTTTGGGGAAGCCCTAAACATGAGTCAAACCTAAGCTTTATTTAAGAGATTTTCTCCAGAGTTCTACTTGGAGGCCCACGTGAATGATGAAGCAACAAGTGTTTATCAGGTGTTTATTATATGTCAAACACCGTACTGGTAATGGTCAAGTACAAAGGATGAAATAATCCCCTATGTTCTATGATCTTACATTTTGATGGCAAGCCAGAGGTGGGGAAAACCCTGAATCTGAAGTCAGACAACACTAGACTGGAACCTAGTCACTATGAGTCCATCAAGGGTCTCTTGTGGGATAAAGCATCCCTCTCCAAGTTGTGAATGGCACTAAAACATTGATAATGTCAATTTATAATGTGTTTTATGATTTACAATGTGTTTTATATATAGTATCTCATTTCATCATTATAGTAATTCTTTGGTAGATAGTATAAAAATTATTGCCTCTTTTACAGAAGAGGAAATCAAAGCTCAACCTAGCCTGTCAGTGACTGATCTGTCAGTCAATAAACATTTAATAAGCACCTGCTATGTACCAGGTACTCTCCTAAGTAATGACATAAAGAAAGGCAGAAGGCAGGCCCTGCCCTTAAGGAGCTCACCATCTAATGGGAAAGACAACATGCAAACAACCATGCAAAGATATATACACAATAAATTGAAGATAATCAACAGATGGAAGTTACTAGCATTCAGGGAGATCAGGAAAGGCTTCTTATTAAAGAGGAGATTTTAGTTGGGACTTGAAGGAAGGAAGGAGGGTTGTTACTGTTGTGAAGTCATTTTAGTCATGTCTGACTCTTTGTGACTTCATTTGGGGTTTTCTCAGCAAAAGCACTGGAATAGTTTGCTACTTCCTTCTCCAGCTCATTTTTACAGATGAGGAAACTGAGGTAAACAGGGTCAAGAAACTTGTCCAGGGTCACACAGTTGGTAAGTATATGAGGCCAGATTTGAACTCAGATCTTCCTGACTCCAAGGCCAGCTGTCTATCCACTGTGATATCTCGCTACCCCTGACATGGGGCACTGAGAGGAGCAGCAAAGAAACCAGTATCACTAGTTCTCAGAATACATGTGCATGAGTAAGGTATAAGAAGACTGTAAAATTAGGAGGGAGGCAGATCATGAAGGGGGTTGGCATGCCAAAAAAGGATTTTTAATTTCACCCTAGAGGTAATATGGAACTACTAGAGTTTAAACAGGAGCTACTGGATGGTCAGTACTTTAGGAACATAACTTTGACAGCTCAGTGAAAGGTAGACTATAGTGGCAGAGACTTGTAGCAGTGAGACCAGCTAGAAAGCTATTGTAGTAGTTCAGCCATGGCATTATGTAGAGAAATAGGGAAATTGGAGAGAAGAGAGGGTTTAGGGGGAAAGATAATGAGCACAGTTTTCGACATATTGAGTGTAAGATGTCCTGTTCAAAATGTCCAAAAGGGCATTGGACTTGAGACTAGGATTTGGACACTTTTTGCGTGCAAAGCCATTGCTGTAGCCTTCAGTTTTTTTGTTTTCACACAGGGTATTTTTAATAAATGTTTGAATAAGTGAAAAAGTAGACAAAATGTACAATCAAAGTATTAGAAATAAAATTTTGATTTATGATAACCAAACTTCACATATGCTCAAACAATATCCTCAAAACTCATATTTTTATTTTTTAATCAGAGCTTTAAGATTGCCATTTGGTAGTCAGAGCTGGTTACACAGTAATGTATCTGCTAAATGATTTTTTTTTCAGTGCCTAGTAAACTCTCTGGCACCTAGGAGTCACTTAAAACTTGATAATTGATATTTACCAAGATCCATGTAGAAGTTGAGAGATTTGCAGAAGACTTTACATGGAAAGACAAGGTAAAAAAAGAATCTCTCTTTTCCATCTATAATAGTGACTGCTTTCTGAGGCTGGAGAAATTACATCCCATACCTACTCAGTCAGGGAAAATGGCAAGAACTTGGCCAAGTAAACCCTTTTATCTTTTTTTCTTTATTTATTTTTAAACATTCACTTCTGTTAGATTTTGTGTTCTAAAATTTTCCTCCTCTCTCCTCTCCCTGCTCCCAGGGGCAATCTGATATAGGCAATACATGTACAATCACATTAAACATATTTCTACATTAGTCATGTGGTGAAAGAAGAATCAGAACAAAAGGGAAAAATCATGAGAAAATAAACAAAGAAAGAGAGAAAATAGTATGCCAGACTCCATAGTTCTTTCTCTGGATGTGGATAGCATTTTCCATTATGAGTCTTTTGGAATTGTCTTAGACCCTTGCATTGCTGAGAAGAGCTAAGTCTTTCAAAGCTGGTCATCACACAATGTTGCTGTTATTGTGTGCAATGTTCTCCAGGTTGTGCTAATTTTATTCAGCATCATTTCATTTAAGTCTTCCCTGTAAACCCTTTTATCTTTAACTGCCTACAGACAGACTTCATTCTCTAGATTGAATATCTAGGGGCAATCTGATTCAAACAACTAGTACCCTAATTGTGTTTCTTGAAGCCTCCATTAGGAAGAAGCCAGTGATGATGAAAGGTTTCCCTAGAGCTGCCAATTTTGTAGGGTCTTTACTGGACCAATCCCCATTCAAAAAAAGATCTTTTTTGTTACCACATTGTAGTTCTCCCTGCGCTGGTGAGGGTGTACTGTTCCCACCATTCAATCCCAGTTTCTCTGTGAAAGGACTGTATAGTCCATCAGTAATCTAAGGAAGTAAGGTCCCTGGTTTAGGAAGTGAGAGGAGGGGAAAGGGAGAGGTTCTATTTTTAACAAAACTTCATTCCCAATCTCACCTTCAATTTAATCTCATAAACGCCCTGATTATTTTATTTCATTCAGGCATCTGTTAACATCTGTTAATTTATATCGTTTTCATATGCCATTAGATTACTTAGTGAAAAGAGCTCATGCTGTGTATACCTTTTAAAGGGTATACATGATAGCACAAGAAAATATGTCACATACCAAGTAGAATATATAAAATAAAGTACAATTTGGGACAATAAGGAGAATTTTAAAATAGGAGTATCATTTTTTTTACAATATAAAGTACTAATTATGACATATCTTAGGATAGATTTTTTTTTTAAACCACATAAACATCTAGTAAGTAAGTGCCCATTGGGGATGCAAAAAACTAAAAACAATTGGTTCCTGCTGTCAAGGAACTTACATTCTACTGCAATAACATTTTTATTATTTCTTTATCTTTTAAATGAAAAATTATTATTTTACAAAGATTAAATTAATCAATAGTTTTTTTCAAACATGTCTCTCCAGAATCCTGCCACTAAGTTGTCCTCTGAACTAGAAAATGTCAACCACCCAAGATAACTTTTCTACAATTATGTGTTACTGCTAGTGAACCAAAAGATTTTAAAATACATGTTCTGCACATTTCTCAACATCTTCCTCTCACTGATCCCTCAAAGAAAGGGTTATATTCTTATAATGAATAATATGAAAGAGGAAAAAAATAGTGCAACAAAAAGCTAATCCGTAAAACAAGTCCAACATTATCGTCATGCCATGTACCTATTGTTCCCCCTTCTGAAAATACCTTCTTATATCTCTTTGTGGGGGGAGCAAACTTAAATTACTATGATTTCTCACCACTCAGTTTCACTTGTTTGATGGCTCTTTCCATTTACATTGCTGTAGTTATTGTATATATTGCTTTTCCTGGTCTTCCTATGCTTCTTTATAGTCATCATTTCTTACAGGACAGTTATATACCATTTTGTCCATCTATTACAGCTTGTATAGTCATTCCCCAAATGATGAAATGTCAAAAGTTTTAAAGGAAATTGTTCTACTCTACAATGTTGACATTACTTAACTTCATCAGTTCAAAGCTGGTGTATTTTTATATCAGGTAAAAAAGACCAAATTAGAAAAGAGAGCTAACATCTTCTAATTTGGATATTCCTCTAAGACAAACTTTTGCACTTTTTAGGTCTGTAAGACAATGCATGTAAAGGAGGTCATTTGGGCTGCAAAGTAAACATTTTCTAATTCCCACTCCTCTGGAACATGATCAAGTAGTTGCTTAATAAAATTTTGATGGAATTGATAAGACTCATAAGTCAAGAGAAACAGTTGAAATGAAGCAGTATGTGATGTAATCAGAAAAACAGGAACCGAGTCCATTGCTTTTTTAAATCAAATGAGGCCCTTGAATTTAAAATAAACACTCCAAGAAGAAAATCAAGGCACTTAATAGGACTTGGCTTTCCAGAAGAAAAACCAGGCTAGAGCTCTTTAGCCCCAAAGCATTTGCATTCTTGCATTTTCAGAAAAGATCTACAGACAGATAATCTGGTCATTGAAACTATGAGTCACACTTCACTGACAGTAAGGAAAATACAGTATATGTCTGTATACCTGTAGCTTTGGGGGTTGGTACTCATTCATAATCATGGTCCTAGAAATAGAAAGTGAAAATATCTCTATTTTCATACATTTAACTGTTGGATTTTGAGGCTACAAGCACAAGGGTGCTTGTAGCAACCAGTAGATGTTTGCTTTTAGGGTGGAATTGCTGATCTAATGTTCAGTATAGGTCTTCATGTCAAAAATTAATCCATAGTCTATTACCATCTCATTATATGATCCTAGGAAAACATCAGAAATTTCATCATTATACATAAATATGTACTGAGTAAGCCCTAGTAAAACCCTAGTAGTAAGGTTCCTAGTACTCTAGAATATGTGTGAGGAATATCTAGAGTAGAAATAGTCCCTTCCAAGAGCTGCTGTGCCTTAGATTATGTTAGCCACATAAAAGTAATCAATTTATACAGCCCTTGTAACATGATAAACCCAGTGTATCTTCCCAGATGACTTTGAGCTCTCCAAAATTATTTCAAAGGTATAAACTACTACAAAGTTACTCAAAGATCATCAAAGAGAAGTGTCTTAAAGTGTACTATTTCCATATTTTTGCATATGGATATTGGTGGACTCCAGATATGCAATATCTTTTGGAAAAGGCAGGTTCTAATAGGTTAGCTCCTGGAATAGTCTTTTCAATGCCCCCCACCCCCAAAAATGTGGTGACTTTCATCTGCTCAAAGGTGGGGAACAAGAGAAGTCATGTTTTCCAGATGGGGACTACTGTGAGTTTTGTGAGCCCTCTCATTCATATGGGTTAAGGAAAAGATACTTCCTATTAAAAACAGCCAACCCAGAAAACAGGTCAAGGAGAAATAGTCTAGGAATCACTGGATCTTTGGAAAACTATAACCAAAGAAAAAGTCTAGATATTATGTTTTGAGAAATTATAACATAAAATAGGCCAAGTCTTTTGAATAAAGGAAAAATATGAAAATGGAAAGATTCTACCTATTACCGAAAACTCCCAGGGATATGTTAGCCAAAAATGCATAGCTTTTAGATAAATAAGCACTATAAAGAAGTCAAAATTAAAAAAAAAATTCAAGAACAAAGGAATCAGATGTCTGACTTACACAAGACTCATAGCTGCCACCAAAAAAAAGGAGGCGATCTTAAAATATGATATTTCAAGAGGCAAAAGATAAGACTTTCCAGCAAAATGGAGGCTAATTTTACAGGTCAAAAATGGAACTTTACTGCCTTAGAGAATCTTTGAACATTCCTGATGAAGTAGAAACTTTGAAATGCAAGCACAGGAGTCAAGGGAAAAATTAAAGTATATTTGAGCAATTGAAAAAGACTGTATGAGAATGAGGTGATTACTTTTTAACTGGTAGAGAAGTGTGTCCTCATCAATCTCAAATTTCTCCAAGAGTCACAGAGGAAATTAGGTAAGACAAACAGGTGGTCTGACTAGAGGTTTTGTTGTTTTAATGGTATTAAGACAGAAAACTAAAGGGAGAGAGAAAAGATTACACCAAGGAAGAAAAGAAGGATACATGAGCAAAACATCTCATATATCTGAGGAACATTATAGAGAAATAGAGTAGACAAACATGGAGAAATGGGTAGGGTAGCAGGGTGCATTCCATGATTATTGAACTAGACAAAGGAGGGTGAACAAATGAATCTACATAAATATATACAAAGTTTAATAGATAAATATATTAAACTTAAGGAAACATGCAAGGACAGGGATAGTGAGGTCTAAGAGAAAGAGTAGTACTGGAAAGGAAATAGTCACAACAAAACAAACAACATTTAGAGAAGGGATTATGAAAATAATTGGAAAAGGGACAATGAAAGAGAGAACAGGTTAAGAATCAGAGAACTAGGTCTGAGTGAAAGAAAGAGAGAATGGGTAATGGAGTGGAAGTGTATTTCATTACTCTCGGATCATTAATGTTGATCCCACTCTTCCACTCTTTTCTTTGTAAAGAGTGGAGTAGGTTTTGAGGTATGGCAAGAATAAAGAGGAACAAAAGCACAGTAGGATAGGATGGTGATAAATACACAATTAATAACCATAACAGCAAACATGAATATGAAGAACTCATTAACCAAATAAAGAAATAAGAATGGATTTTAATGTAGAATCCATTACTTGAAACATATTCATACAGAATTAAAAAGAGGGACTGTATTTTTTATTAATATATATTTATATTTATTATATAATTAATTTATTATGCTTCAAGAAAACTCAAAAAAGCAGGTAGCAAGCATTAGTAAGAATAGATATGGCTAAAGGAGATAAACAAAAAAACTAAATTATGCTTAAAGTCATGATAGACAATAAAATTATATCAAAACTTTATATATGCACCAAATTCTATAGCATTTCAGAATGTAAAAGAATTCAGTAAAATGACAATAGTTGGGTACCTCAATGGACACACTTTCAGACCTAAAAACCTAATAAAAATGTAAACAAGAAGGAAGTTAAAGACCTGAAGTGAAGATGATAGATCTCTGGTGATTAGATAGATAGATAGATAGATAGATAGATAGATATGGCGGGGTAGAAAATGTGTCTCAGCTGTACATAGCACATTTATAAAAATTGACCAGGGCATAAAATATCCTAAACAAATGTAGAAAAGTACAAATATTAAAAATATTTTTTATTGACCACAACACAATAATCAACATTATGCCTCTGAAGAAAGGATTCAAACTTAGTGACTAAATAATTTAAAACTAAAAAATTGGTGGGTCATCAAAGAACAAATCATAGTAAAAAAAAAATTTGTCAAAGAAAGTGACAACAATGGGAAAACAAACATATCAAAATATTTTAGGATACATCTGAAGCAGTCCTTAGAGGAAAATTTATGTCTCTAACCTCTTCCAACAATAGAAGACAGAAGGAACGAATCACTGAATTGATCATACAACTAAAAATAGCAACAGAACATAGAAAAACAAGAAATCCAGAAATATCCCTGCTAAGCATGAAGAACCTTACTGAACACCTCTCCCCCATGGAATGTTGAGGTTTCATATTATAAGTATTTCGTTACTTTCAGATCATTAATGTTGATCCCACTCTTCCACTATTTTCTTTGTAAAGACTGGAGTAGGTTTTGAGTTATGGCAAGAAAAAAGAAAGAAAAAAGCACAGTTAGTTGAGACTAATTTCCTTGGTTCATCTTGAATGAGGAATGATTCTCAATATGTCTTTAAATATCAGTTCTGAAACAATGCCCTGAACTAAATCCATTTCTTCCTTTAACAAGGCCCTACCATTTTATTTGAGGAAACTAGATAAAAGTTCAGGGAGGAACCCTGTTCTCCAAAAAGATAAGATTGGTGACTGGACAAGGGCAAAAGGTCTTTATGGATTCCCTTAAGAACATGCCTTAAGATTGGAAGAATGATCAGATTAAGGGAAGGAACGGTGCATGTGTGTGTGTGTGTGTGTGTGTGTGTGTGTGTGTGTGTGTGTGTGTGTGTGTGTATTCAGTTTTTGGAAATATCTTGAGTTCACTTTTGACAAAATGAAAAGAAGAATCTTACAATGAATGACTGAAAAAGGATTGAATGGTTTTAAGAAAAGTTATTCTCTAAGGCAATAATACTTAACCCTGGGTCTAGGAATCTTTTTAAAATTTTGATAACTGTATTTCAATATTATTTATTTCCTTTGTAATATTACTTGTTTTATTTTGTGCATTTAAAAGTATTATTCCAAGCAAGTATCCATAGACTTCAATAGTCTTAACTAAATTCAATCCTTGCCCTGTCCTGACTGTGAAATTTTGTCTACTATTTGAGAATATTATATATTGCAATTCCATCCAAAATGACCTGTGTTAGAGATTTTCAAAGGCATGGGGTAACTACATACCTCTTGCAACTTTCTCTGAGAAGAAATGTTTAGAATCAGTTTAATCTAAATTAATAAACACTGTTTCTGAGAGGTGTGTGCCTAAAACACAAAGTATAGAATTTCTTCCATGATATCAAATTAGAAATTCTGAAAATCTAAGAAGAAATGAACAACTCTGAAGGCAAAGAGAGAAAGAGAGAATTGATAAATAAAAAATAGGAGTTGTTTAAAAAAACAATAAAGAGGTTAGCTAGTCTGATATTTTAAAAAGGGAACAAGAAAAAACAAATGGTATAAACTGTAGGAAAAGAATTTGCAACAAATGAAGGTGTAAACTATTAAAAACTATTAGTCCAGCTTTATTCCAACACAACTGATAAGTGAAATGGATGAATATTTACAAAAATAGAAAATATCCAGATTAAGGGAAGAAGAAATAGAAAACTCAGCTTTGGAAAAAAAAAATTGAACAAGCCATAAATGGACTCATAAAAGGGAAAAAAGGCCAAATATTTTATTAAATATTGAAGAACCATCAATTCTGATATTATATGAACTATTTACAGAAATATCAGCACAGTGTACTATGATATATTTAAAAGATTATAAAGAAGGAGCAGGTTGGATTTATATCAGCAATGCAGTAATACAGGGTTGGTTCAATATTAAGTGAAATCATAAACATAGTAAACCATATTGGAAACAAAAATTATAACTACCCCATAATTATATTAATTATGTCAAAATTAATTTGTCAAAAAGCTTTTGACAAAATCCTACAGAAATTTTGTCAAAATACTCTAGAAAGTGTAGGAATAAATGGAATTTCCTTGATTTTTCTAAACCAAGAGTTCATATTATCTGAAATAGATAAAGACCAGAGCCTTATAGAAACCAATGCTCTTCTTGCCTCCAAATGGGTCATCAAATATCAGCAAACTTTCCAGAACCTTGACCAAAGGATATTTCATCTTCTATGTGCTTGTAGTGTCAAAAGTAGACCTTCTAGTAGCTGGCTATATAACTTGGCATCTTTTTCTTGCCTTTCTCATGTTTATGGTATGTTTTAGCCAGAAAAACCTTCCTTCTACTCAAGAGAATAAAATGTCCTCAAAATAATACTGTCCAAATGTGGAAAAAATGAGGGTGAAAAATACTATCCACTTCCAGAGAGAGAAATGATAACTTCTACTATCTACCTCCAGAGAGCAAATTGATGAATTCTAAGTGCATATTGAAGTATACATTTTTTCACTTTTTAAATTTTTCTTTTTTTTTTGCAACATGACTAATATGAAAATATATTTTGCAAGATAGTGCATGTATAATTGATATAATATCATTCAATTTCTAAATGGGTAGGGGAAGGAGGGGGAAGAGAGAAAATTTGGAACTCAAAATTTTTTAAATTACATAAATAAATAAATGGAGGAAGTGGTGGAGAAGAACAGTATTGTCTACTTTATGCCTCCTTTCCCCTGGCCCAACTTTACTGTTTGAATGACAGCTTGTCCCACATGTATTGGTACTTTGCCTTCATATATAATTCAATAAACCAACCAAAAAGCATCTACTTCATGCTTACTGTGTACCAGGCACTGTCCTAAGCACTGGGGATAAAAAAAAAGCAATTATGTAATGTTTTCTAGAATGAAGCTTTTCTGGTTTGCTAGCAATTTGTGGCGAATGGAAAGTTGTTAGTAATGGCAGCCCATACTCTCAAGATGTAATTTTTTCATTAAATGATGATGCAGGTAACAACCCAAGATCCTTAATTTTTATTTAATTGAACAAATTATTCTGAAGCACCACTGCAAGGCCCTATGTTAAGCACTTGATGCCAAGATCAGGTGTAGAAGCATACTCATATTTAGCTGAGGAAGAGTAGAAGAAGGGATCCAGGAAAGAAGTTGAATAGATGGAAGTATTTAGGAAGTTGAGAGGATACCAGAAAATACATTAAATTCCTCTGTAATGAAAGAAGGAGTTGGGATGGAAAGGAAAACTAATCAATGAGAAGAGAAGGAGAATGTCCTGGTGGGGAGGGAGTAAATAAAAGCCTTCAGCAACAGGTATTATGTGATATATTTAGATAGCGTTGGACACAAAAGAGGAGAGGTTGCTGAACAATGGAACTGGAGAGTCTTGAAATGATCATTGAGAGCAAGGAGTATTTCAATTCTCTCTCCATATTAAAAAGTTGGGTGTTATGAGAGAAAGTGCAACCAAAAACTGCATACCCTTTGATCCAGCAATACCAATACTGGGTTCAGATCCCAAAGAGATCATAAACAAGGGTAAAGGATTCATATGTACAAAAATATTTAGAGCAGCTCTTTTTGTGGTGGCAAAGACGTAGAAATTGAGGGGATGCCCATCCATTGGGGAATGGTTGAATAAGTTGTGGTATATGAATGTATTGGAATACTTTTGTTCCATAAGAAATAGTAAACAGGTGGTTTTCAGAAAAACCTGGAAAAACTTGCATGAACTGATGCTGAGTGAAATGAGCAGAACCAGAAAAAACATTGTGCACAGTAACAGCAACATAGTGCGATGACCAACTTTGTTACACTTAGATGTTCTGAGCAATGCAATGATAAAATGCTATCACATCCAGAAAAATAAATATGGAGTATGAATGCAGATCAAAGCATATTCTGTTCTCTTTTTTCTTTCTTGTTTTTTGTTTTTCTTTCTCCTGGTTTTTCCCTTTTGTTCTGATTCTTCTTTCACAACATACTAATATGGAAATATGTTTAATATAATCATGATAAATAGCCTGTATCAGATTGCATGCTGTCTTGGGATGGGGAAGTGGAGGGAAGGGGAAAAACATAAAACTCCAAATCTTATAAAAGCAAATGTTGAAAACTAAAAGTAAAGCTTTGTTTGTGAAAGGTAATCAAAACCACAAAGGATGGTCAGGATTGCCAGGGACATCCAGAGGAAGCTAGGTCTCAGTGAGTGCCTGAAAACGGAAGGGCTAGAGAGGAAGAGGTTTAACATGAAGGGAAGTTCATAGATGACAGAGCAGAAGTTCCAGAGGGCATAATGAAAGGAACAGGTAGATCTGAAACACAGGGCAAGTTGAGGTCATTGGGAATGAGGGAGCAGACAGCTGGGATGGAGGAAGGGAGCTTATTCTTCAGTAGTCAGAAGTTCAGAATCACCACAGTGAGGAGAGTCAAAAGGGGAGAAGTATTGATGAATGAATGAGTCCAGACAGAGTTCCAGTGGAGGAGAGAGGTCTGTTAATGAAAGCAGGGGATGAGCTATTGGTCCCCAGTAGTAGGAACAATATCTAACCCCATCCCATTTCCGCGCCCCCCCCCCCCATGAAAGTTAGGCTAGTTTTTCCTTAAAAGGTTGGATCAAGGGATTAAAGGTATAGATTGTTGATGTCACTCCGCTATTGCTTAACAAAAATGGGAATCTCTGATACTTTGCTGGTGGAAAACATTGTCAGCTCCAGCACAGGAACTTCTTAAGTATCTCCAATATCCGTCTCCTGCTATGGCTAAGTAAATCTCTTTTTTGTTAACTTCTAAAAGACCTACAAGAGTCTTATTTGTTCCAGTACAAAATAAGCTGGTCCAGCTCAGAACAATCACTAAGTCTGGGCATAGACATTAACTGCTGCCAAAGGGAGAGAGTGAGAGGGTAAGGGAAGGAGAGAGAGAAAGGGGAAAAATCTAAGATATGCGGAAGTGATTGCAGAATACTGAAAACAAATAAAATAATCTAATTAATTAATTAGTTTTTAAAAAAGAAGTGGCAATAAGTGTGATCACCCAAGTCTTCAAAATGGCATGACTTTCCTTGAAAGTCCAGATATTATTAAATGGACTGTCTCTAACCAGATGTTCTAAACGCCATATTTAAAACTTCAAGGATATAGTCGTCCTAGGCAACATTGTCAGGAATAAGACAAGCAGTATCACGGACCAGTGGGAGGCAGGAAATGATACGTCCCTGAGTCCTGTTCATCCCTCCCACTGTGCCCTGGGGAATACCTTTTCTATGAACAACAAAATTCCCATTATCCTAAATATTTTTCTCTCCACCTTTTTCTATTAGCTATTACTGAAACCTGGTTCACTTCTGATGACACAGTCTCCCTGACCACGCTGTCCAGTGAAGGCCACACTTCCTGAGCACACTGGTCAAAGATGGAGAGTTGGAAGATGTTTTGCTCTCCATTGTCACTTCTAAGCTCTCCTCCTACCTCTATGTAATCCATCTCTAATCAAACACAATCCTGTGAGTAGACACAGCTGGCTGAATGGGGACCCAACTAGCTGGGTAACTCAACTCTTCCTCTCCTGTCTGTCTCCCCCTCCCCTTCCTTCTCACCAAAAGAGGTAAATTTGGATGGCCAAAAGATGCCCAGTTGACTTGGGTTTTACTTTTCTTGTCCTGTCCTGTCTTTTCCTTTCCCAAGACCCTCCTGGCCTGAGAGTGATTATCAATAGTAACTGTTGCTGTTTCCCTCCAAGCCTGATGTCTTTCTTTTTCTTGGCCTCATTAAAGGGGCCATACCCCGGCTACTTCTTAAGCAGTCCTATTCAATGAATGGGCATTGCCTCACCCTAAGTGAGTACCTGCAAAGATCTTGGCCCAAGATGTCCCAGCGCATCCTGGGTCATCTCCAGTCATCCTGATGACTATCTGGTCACTGGATTCAGATGGCTCTGGAGGAGAAGTGAGGCTGGTGACCTGCACAACCCTCCCTCACTCAAAACAAAGTCAAGTGCAAGTCATGTCATCATTTCTCTGATGGCATGGTCCTCTTCGGCAGCAAAGGATGAACACAATCCATCTCTAATCAAAATCCTGATAGTTGTTGCCTAGAGACCTCCAGGTTGCTCTCCTTCCATCCTCTATAAATTCAATGCTCTGTTCAGTTTTTCTCTCTTCTTCAACTCCTGTCCTCACAGGGGACTTCAAGATATATCTTGACTGTCCCTCAAACACCTCAACCAGTCAGTTCTTCAACTTTCCTATGACCTACTCCACCACCACACCTCAGCAACCAAAGATGGTCATACCTTCAATCTAACCATCACTCCTAAAAGTATGCTTTCTTATAGAAGAATGAACAGAGATTGGGAGCATTGTGGGCTGGAAGCCTCTGGAAACATACTGATGAGACCGGAGGCAAGATAATAAGAACATAACCATGAGACCTGTCCCTAAGGTTGAACCCAGTTCATTAAAATCCATGGCTTCAGTTCCATGGGTTAGAGTAGACATTCTGTATATTCTTGTTCAATTAATAGAACTAACAAAGAACAAATAGACACGTGAGACTCACATAAAAATTAAAATCCAAGACTGCAATGACTAGAGATGTATATATATATGTATATATGTGATTATACATATATATGTGTGTGTATATATACATATATATTTCCTATTTCATTTCTTATGCCAACCCACAATATATTGAGACCGTGATGGGGAAAGTCACAATGTGGAAGGGATAGCTGTAGAGAGTTTATGTAATTGTGTAATGAAGAAAGCACTGGATTTGGACTCATAGAACCCAGGTTCAAATCCTGAATCTGTCACTTTCCTACATGACGTTAAACAAATCAGTTAGTATTTCTGGACTTCAGTTAGTTAACGTGTAAAATGAGGAAGTTGTTCTTAGTGATCTCTAAGGTCCTGTGCAATTCTAAATCCTGTAAATCTTTGTTTTGGCAATATCGAGACCTCAAACATATTAGTTCAACATCACAAATCTTTGGAATATAAAATTTGTTCTTTATTTTTTCATGATCAATTGAACCTGCCTAGTTCTAACCCAGATTCTGTAGTCTCAAATGGATTTTTGAACAAATTTGAAAATGAAAGTTAGCTTTGACAAAATAAATTCAAAAGGTGTCAGTAATAACCATGGTCTTGTTGCCCTATTCCTTAGAATAACATGACTTAAAAAAAAAAACTCTGGGTATTATTAAATATATTTTCTTTCACTAAAATCTCTGACTTCCAAATCTAAAGCCACAAGCATATTTTGACAGCAAATTTTACAAACCCTTGAAAAATGGGATTTAACACAGAAGAGCACAAAATTCCTACATTCCCAGGGCCAAGATCCACAAGTAGTTTCTGTCTACAGGCCTCAGGCCATAATAATAGATAACCATTTTCCTCAACTAAAAACAAAATAAAACAAAAACAAAACCCCCACAAAATCATCAAGGAAATAAAAAATTCCTTGTTAAACACAAGAGGCAATGAGCAATTCAAAACCTAGAAAGAAAGAAAAACACAGGCTAAAATTATAATTAATTTTAAATATTGCTTTCTTTAAGTTAAACATATCAATAGACTATCATATGTCTTTTTAAAAATCAAACACTAGAAAAGAGTTTCATAGTTTTTAGTTATGATAGTTATATGATTTGTTGTCTCTTTATCCAAAATTAGACCTTTAACATCTTGGGTGCCATATTTCTTAGTACTGTGGAATTTACAGCTGGTTAGACATCCTCTAATCTAATCCTCTCAGTTTTAAAAGAGGCATAGAAGGGAGTAAGGTACTTCATGGTGGCATAATGTAGTTCGATTTAGGATGGCATTCAGGATAGTATGGTATAAACATTTCATGGAATCATTCAGACATGATGATTTCTAAAGATGCTTCCCATTCCCGATCCCTATGCTTTATTGTCCTTTAACACCCAGGGTATAGGCTGGCCTTTCAAAAAATAGTAACCAGTGCAGGATTTATAGAGTTGGATTAGGATTCTTTTTTTTTTTTAACCCAGTTAATTCACAGCTATTTTTTTAATATACTTTGGACAGAACAGTATTTTCAAGACTGTGAGGAATGTAGGGGAAATCACTGGGAGGGGACAAAACAAACAACAAACATTGTGAAGACCATCCCCAAAGGTCAACCCAGTCCAAAGCTTCAAGGGCCAGAACCAGTGATGTGCAGGTAAATGTTTAACAACTGTCTCGCAAAAGCACAACATGCTTTTGCGTTTAATCTCCATCACATTAAACTGGATTGACCTTTGGGATTGCTCTCTCTAAAAATGTTTGTGGAGAGAAGGAGAAAGAGGAGAGAGATAGAGAGAGTGTGGGAGGGAGGGAGGGAGGAATTCATTGTATGTATCCTAGCTACAAGATTTTCACTCTTCCTTTTCTGGAGAGCATCAAGCAATGCATACCCTCTGATAGGTCGCATTTTTCTCTGAATTTATGCAGTCTACACGATCCACAGAATCAACAAAGACCTTCATCTGAATTGCTCTGTATTGCATTTGGTTTTCAGCTGTGACAGTTTTTCTTCCTCCTTGGGGCCCTGCAGATGGTGTGGCCTGTGAGCCTCTGTCCATATCCAAGTAAGGCTAAGCATATCTGTTTCCTCCCCCACCTTCTCACATTCAGTTTCCAAATCATTTTCCTCTGTCTTTGAGGATCTGTCTTTCTCACATCTCCATCTGGCACTTGTTTCTCAGCCCATATGGTTTCCTGTGGAGACCTCATGTATGTGCAGACCTCTCTCTGGGTTTATGTGACATCTGGCATCTTAGAGTCTGCATCTGTTTCTTCTATGCCTCAATGCTTTTCTATGTCACACTGACATAGAACTCCTTACTTTCTTTTAAAAGTCAATCTTGAGGTCCAGGTCAAATGTATAAACATTATTATTAATGTACTATCAACTAAGTAATACTTACTGATGCTACGTAACAAAGGCCATATCAATGAACCAATGAACACAGAGATTAGTGAGAATTCATTCATATGTTGTTCAAGAAATAGTAGAGGGGAGAGAGACTCACTAAACTCATCTGAGTGCTTCCCTGGGCATGCCTAGTGTGCTTTCCAAAAAATAAAAATTTAAAGGTACCCTCCAGGAACTTTGTCTTGTTAAACAAAAATATAATAAAGCAATTTTTCTCATTTTAGACTTTGTTGTGAGTTGTTTGACTTTCTGTGACCTCATTTGGGTTTTTTTTGCCAAAAATACTAGAGTAGTTTGCTGTTTCCTTCTCAGGTTCATTTTACAGATAAGGAAACTGAAGCAAACAGGATTAAGTGACTTACCCGTAGTCACATAGCTAGTAAGTATCTAGGGCTGAATTTGAACTCAGGTCTTCCTGACTCCAGTCCCAGTGCCCTATCCACTGTGCCATCTAGTTGAATCTATGACTATGTAACATCCATAAAAGAAGTTATAAGGAGAGGAACTGAACCTGTGATTGCATTTCTGTAGGGAACTCACAGATGAGAAAAACTTCTTTTATCAATGCAGATCAGTAACTTAATCTTAGAGATTTGCCTGGCACTGAAGAGTTACATGACTTGCCCAGGGTCAAACATACAATATGTGCCAAAAGTGAGGCTAAAAATGAGATCATTCAAGCTCCAAGGCCAGTTACTATGCCACACTGCCTCTATAACATGATAAAAATGACTCAAAGTCCAGTGCTCTATCTATTGTATTATCTAGCTGCCATTCATTTTTTAATCTCATGTACTTGCTAATGTGCCTAGAAATTATTTATTTGCTATAGCTATCTAGTGGGTTTAGATAAAAGGAAAAGATGAAACAGAAAAATATTGTTTTATTTTATCATTCTTACTGGTATGTCATGTGATCTCCAACTCAATCACCATTCACTTCTTTTATTTTCTGCTGAGTTTTCAACCAAGCAAGCTCTTTCTGTGGTGGCAAAGAATTAGAAATCGAGGGGATGCCATCAGATGGGGAATGGCTAAGTAAGTTGTGGTATATGATTGTGATGGAATATTATTGTGCTATAATAAACAACAAGCAGGATGCTTTCAGAAAAACCTGGGAAGACTTACATCAACTGATGCAAAGTGAAATGAGTGGGAACAGGAGGACATGGTACAAAATAACAGTAATATTGTAGAATGATCAACTGTGAATGACTTAGCTCTTCTTAGCAATACAATGATCCAAGACAATTCCAAAAGACTTATGATGAAAAATACTATCCAGCTCCAAGAGTTGATGGAGTCTGAATGGCAGATTGAAACATACTTTTTTTTACTTTCTTGGTTTGGATTTTTTTTAGTCTATGTTTTCTTTTGCAACATGGCTAATATGGAAATGCTTTGCATGACTGGACATGTATAATCCATAGCAAATTGCTTGCCTTATCAAGAAAGAGAGGAGGGAGAGAGGGAAAAAATATGGAGCTCAAAATTTTTTTAAATATTAAAATTTTTGCTTACATATAATTGAGAAAAAAATTGTAATGTAAAATTTACAATTTACGTTGTAAATGTAAAAAAAATTTCAACCAATGTCACTCTAGGATCCTAAAATTCTCTAAGTCTCCAGGAGAACAATTCAAAATTGTACTGGGTCAGTTAAAACCTCCTCTGTGGCATTCTTTGGTTCTTTAGTTATATCAAAATACTCTCAGGAAAATCCCTGATAGATGTGTAATGTCAGTCAAAGTATACACTTGGGCACAATTAAGAGTGTCTCCTATTGTAAATAATTTTTAATTTATTTCCACCAGAGATTCATGTAAGTTTTATCTCTGACCTAAATGTCTAAAAATGGGAGCTGCTGTCATCATCATTAAAGGTAATCATCTTTTTTTTAAAACTAGAAAAAGATATTTTATTTTCATCTTGAAACAGATTGTTTTAGAGAATAAAAACCATCACTCTCAAATAGATAGTCTTATCTGTGGTAAAAGTATGCCATTGTGAAATCCCATGGTTTCAAAACTAAACAATTAGTAAAATTTCCCCCAAAGTATCCTATATATGGTTCATTATTTGAGTATCTCTATGACAACATATCAGCAGTATTTTTTGTTTTGCTACAGTTACAACTTCTCTTTATAAGTCCCATTTCCCATGAAGTATTGTGAAATATTTTACAAAGGGCAGAGAACATTTTAAAAAAGCTAGGGATACACCATATCCAATGTAAGCCAGAAGGAAAAATTACTTATGATGATGTTAATAAAGTGGGTGAAAAAAGGAAATGTGAACATAGTAGTGAATGATTCAGTAACAGATTTGGGAAGAGAAAAACCTAACACTTAAAGGTGGTGTTGGTATATAATCAACCACAGCTAAGAGTTAAGTCCTCATATCCTTTTTAATAGTAACACAAATTAACATGAGTCCACAGGCCTGAAAGAAAATTAGGATGGATCTTAAGGAAATGAAGAGCAAAGAGGGGATTTCAATAAAAATAAAGAATACAGTCCATGGCAATTGCATTGATTTTCTTTTGGCAATGGATATTCTCTCCTATCCAATGTAGCAATACAATGATATTGAAAGACTGATTTTGTAGTTTTATAGAAGTTCACAAGCTCTTAAGATTTCTTTATAGCTACACAATATTACCCATATATCTAGGAACCAGGAATATTTTGCAAGAGGGATAAAAAATGATTTTTTTTCTTATAGTCACATTTGAAACACAGCATAGCTTAGTGCATTGGTAGCCATTCTTAAATCTTACTTCTGATGTATATTAGGTTAATGCCACTTAACACCTTACTGCTCCAGGCAGCTCTAACACTTCGTGAAGATGCCAAATTGCATTAGTAGAGGAAGTTTCCTTGGGAGATTCCTGTACAAATGAAATCAAAGATCCAGTCCCTATGCCCTCCTTTTAAAGAAGCACCTTGGTATAGTGATTAGAGAACTAGTCTTGGTTTCATGTCCTGCCTGTGTGACTCTGGGCAAGTCACTTAAAGTCTCAGTTCTCTAGGAAACTCTAAGAAGTTATTACACTTCCCCCACAAAAAAGTGCTGCATTGTGTAGGCGAATGAAGTTTTCTCATTCAGGAGTTCCCAACATCAATGAAATCACAGGCTATGTCCCTATCCCTGTTAGAATGTGAGTTCCTTACTGATTCAACTGTAAGCAAAAGAGTCATTTTTCACATCAATTATGAGTAGTAGTCAAATGATACAAACAGGCAGTTTTCAAAAGAAAATCCAAGTTTTCAATAGCTGTATAAAAATTATCCAGATCAGTAATAAATAGAGAAAAGAACTCTGAAGTTCCGTTTCATATTCCGTAAATTCACAAGTTGACCAAAAAAATGAAAATTTAGCAAGACTGCAAGAAGACATATATTAATGCAATGATAGTTAAGCTGTGAATTGGTCTAGTCATTCTGGAAAGTAATTTGGTACCATAAACCATGTATTCCCTTTGATCCAGTGATACCAATACTAGTTCTATACCCCAAGAAGATCAAAGAGAAAAAATGAACCAGAGGTATGCTGGAGTCAGCTCAGGCTGGCTTAAGAAAGGCCATTGTTAAGTTTCCAGAGTGAGTATTTACACCTCAGAAATCCACAAATACTACAAAATCAGGGCTGGATGTTGAGAACTCCTGAATCATTGTTGATTGTTTGGACTTAAGAAAGGGGTGGATCAAATGTTAAAAATGCAGATAAACTGAAAAAAATGTGTTGTGAACACTTTCCCCCACAGAGAGCCAGCTATTATATATTTACCAGCACACCACTGAGAAGGTCCTATTTACACACACACACACACACACACACACACACACACACACACACACACACACATTTGTAATGGCAAAGAGCTAGAAACTAAAGGGATGCCTATCAATTGAGTAATAGCTGAATAAAATTATGACATACAATTATAAATACAATTCAGCTGCAAAACAAATGAGGACAGTTTGAGAGAAACCTAAAGAGAAGCATATAAATGATATAGAGTGAAGTGAGCAGAAGCAGGAAGACAATTTATACAATGACAACATTCAAAAAAAATTTTTAATTCCATTCAATACAATGACCAGTCATTATTGTAGAGGATCTATATGAAGCAGACTACCTACCTTCTTAGAAAGAGATAATTGACACATGACACAGAATGAGACAACTCCTTAACAGCAGGGACTGTGTCTCTCTTTTGATCCAATGCTTATGGGGAGGAAAAATGATTTTGAGAAATTTCCCAGTGATGATTTCTGATAATTAAGCAAAATTCTATTTAAATTATCCCAAGAAGATGAGACTCTATACTTTTAAAACATTTTCCAAAGAAGGTAATGATACAGCTAGCAACAGTAATCTGTACCAATGTTTTAAAATTTTGTCAGAAAATTCTTGTATGACTTAAATTTCTTTCTCTAAATCCTTCCTGTTTCTTTCAGTGGTGATTGAGAATGGCTGCTCATCTCTACAATGAGTGTGTGTGTTTGTGTGTATGTATACATACATGTATATATGCATACATACATGTGTATGTTTTATGTGTATAATATGCATGTGCACATCTCATACATATGTGTGTATAACGCATGTGTACATATGTATGTGTGCATATGCACACATTTTCTTACTCTGTCATAGACACTCACACCTTTAAGGCAAGGAGATCTATGTGTTCCTAACCTAGGGAGGGTCCTCCTGAAATATGAGAAGATTTTCATTTAATGTCTATATTTATGTTGTTGTTAATCATGTCTGGTGTACCAGCTCCAAAAGTTATTTTCATTTCTACTCTTGCTCCAAGGAGGAGATTCTGACAATCTTTTACAAGCAATGATCTCAAATCACACTTCCTTTGGGATGGATGTCAATCAAGCTGTTTCCCAGAAAGGATAAATGTGGTACTATTCTGTTGACATACAGTGAAAACACAAAAGCATTGACATGTGTGATCATCCAAATTGTGGCTAGCCATTTTAAAGGAAAATTGAAACAACTTTAACTATTGCTCACTCCCTTTCATTTCCGGTTCTGTAACTTGTTTCTTTGTACTCCTTTCCTTTATCATTTGGAAATGTTATGGGGTGATTAGGACAGCAGAACAACAAAATATAATTAAATGATGCATTCCATTATTAAAATTGAGTTTTGTGAAACACTTTGAACCCTGGTTCATAATGACGTAAATCACTCTCTCTGCTCCTTCACAATATGTGCACTAAAAAATACATTTATTAATACAGTTCGAGTACAGAAGGAAAAAGAATAAGTAAAAATCTTTGAGAGGGATACCACTAAAGCAAATAGAATACATTTAAATTAAAAGAGGGTGAAAGTTCTGCTTGTTCTGCTCTTGTCAGATCACATCTGCAGCAATTTCTTCAGTTCTGGGCACCATATTTTGGGAGGACGTTGATGAGATGGAGAATGTCCAAAAGATGGCAATCTTGATAAAGAGTCAGTCAGTCAACAAGCATTTTTAAAGTGCATACTATATGCCAAGTTCTGGGGATTCAAAGGCAAAAATTAGTCCCTTCTCTCAATGAACATGCATTCTAGTAGGGAAGACAGCATGTCTACATACAAGATATATATATACAAGGCTGATGATGTAATATGAAAGAGGATGGCATTAGCAACTGGAGAGGCCTTGGCAAGGCTCCTTGCAGAAAGTGGGTTTAGAGCTGAATATTGAAAAAAAGCCAGGGCAATTAAGAGGTAGAGGGGAAGGGGCACAACATTCTAGTCATAGTGCTGAGCTGGTTCAAAGGAAAGGAGATGGAAGATAAAGTATCATGTTTCAGGAAATGCAAGTGGGTTAATTATATGGAGGAGAGTAAATAAGATATATGAAGGCTGGAAGGATGCTTGGTTATGAAGACCTTGAAATGTCAAACAGAGAACTTCATAATTGATCCTGGAGGCAAAAGGGAGCCACAAGATTTCACTGAGGAGAATGATACGGTTAAGACCTATATCTGAGAAAAATCATATTGACTGTTGATTGGAGGATGAATTGGAGTGAGGAAGAGACTTGAAGTAGGGATATAAGTTGGAAGACTCTTACAATAGTTCAGGCAAGGGGAGATAATGATGGCTTTGGCTGAGTGAGTGGAGAGAAGGGGATGCATAAGAAGGCATTTTAAAGGTAGAAATAACAAGATGTGACAGCAGATTAGACATAGGAGTGAGAATAAAGAATCGAGTGACAATGAAGTTGTAAGCCTGGGTAACTGGGAAGATATTGGTGCCCTTTACTAGGAAGGTTCTGGTAGGGAGGATGGAGATAATGAGTTTTGTTTTATATATGTTGAGTCTGAATTATCCACAGGACATCCAGTTTAAGATGTCTGAGGTAGTTGGCAATAAGTGACTGAAGCTAAACTAAGAGATTATAGATCAGCTGGATATATAATCCTGGGAATCATTTGCAGAAAGAAGATAATTTCTATGAGAAAATTTATGCATGAACATAGGAGAGGGAATGGGATCTCCAAATGAGTGCAGTAAAAAGAAAAAGGAGGCCCAGGATAGAGACAGAGAGAGCAACATGGATGAAGAACCAGTAAAGAAGACTGAAGAGAGGTCAGATAGGAGGAAGACCAAGAGAGGAAGACCATGAAAACCTAGAGATGAGAAAGTATTTAGGAAGAGAAAGTGATTGACAATGTCAAATGCTGTAGAGAGGTCAAGGAAGATCAAGATTGAGAAAAGACCATTAGAATTTACAAATAAGAGATGATTGGGAACTTTGGAGAGGGAGATTTTAGTTGAATGATCAGATTAGAAACCGGATTGCAAAGAGTTAGGAGAATGAGAGAAAAAGAAGTAAGGACAGGAAGTGTAGATGATTTTTCAAGGAATTGAACTACAAAGGAGAGGAGAGAGATGATAGTTGGATGGAAGGTTGGATGACTTAATGGGTTTTTTTAAGAATGGAGGAGACAGGAAGAATATTTGAAGGCAACAAGGAAGGAGCCAGAAGACATTGAATGTAAGAGAAAGAGAGGGGATGATAGTGGGGACAATTCATTAGAGAAATAAAGGGGGGATGGCATCAAGGGCACAAAGAGAGGTTGCCATCACAAGGAGAAAGGCCATCTCTTCATCTCAGACAAGAGTAAAAGAGAAGATAGTGGAAATTTTGAAACAAGGGCCAGAAAAAGTGCAATAGCAATTCATTTAGGAAGAAATGATTTAGGAGGCAATGACGGACAGGCAAGATTATAAACCATAAATAAAAAAGTGGGCCCAGTGTTGCCATATGAGGATTGGTGAAAGAAGTTGGAAGAAGAAAGACTAGGGAGCATTGATAACGATCTTAAAGTCTTTGAAGGGCTCTCCTATGGAAGAAGGATTAGACTTGTCTTTCTTGACCCCAGAAGGAAGAAGTATCTGCTGTTGATATGTTATAAAGAAGCAAATTTAGGCTTTTAATAAATGAAAAACTTTCTAAGAATTAGAGTATCCAAAAGTGAAATAAGCTGCCCCAGAAGGTAGTGGGTTCTCTTCCATTGGATTCTCCTTGGAAGGGTTGCATTACCATTTATCAGGAATATTGTAGGAGAATTTCCTTTTCAGGCATAATTTGAACTGGATGGTCTCTGAGGCCCCTTCCAACTGTGAAATTCTGTGATTTTTAGAAAAATGTCTACTGCTTAAGTCAGAGGACCTAGCTAAAGCATGTGAAGTCTGGGATTGACTATGTAGACGCCAAACATTGACCAGAGAGCAATTACAGTTATGTGGGCGCTGGAAAATAATATGTCTTTTCTTCAGCCAGGCTTTCAAAGCTTGTTCTCATGAATGCCTCAAATATTTGTTGTGGTATTTTATACAGTCATGTCAGGAATATTTTTCCCCCTTGCCTTAAGAGAAACTATTGTTTCTCTTGAGTTCATTTTTAAAGAAGTTTTGTTAGTGGTAATTTATACTGCTGGAAAATTCTCAAATCTTTTGTAGTAACTTATTAAGTTAAAGTGTTTTTCCCCCCTACTTTATCAAATGATATGAACTTCTTCCATTTAAAAATGATAAGTTGCAAATCTGTGAGAAGAGGAAAAAGTGTGGTAGAAGATTTTTTTTCCAGTCTATTCTGCTCCTTTTGGTGAAGATAATGCAATAGAAATATTTCTTAGATCTACCAAATTTTGACCCACAGACTCCTAGGAAGAAAGGATGCTTCGAGTTGACTCATATTCCTGAGGATCTCTGGGATTAGGGATTTTACAGATTAGAGATGTAACAGTAAGTGGACAGAGAATAAGTAGAAAAGTGAAAGTGGAGGGAGAGAATACTAGAACCCTCTAATTGGACATTCACATGGAAGAAATCTAATGATGGCTATCCACTGCTTGGTACATAATAGGTAGGCCCTTATTTATTTATGTGTATTTATTATTTATATACAAATATTTATTAATAAATACTTATTATAGAAACTATTATCATTCAAATATTTGAAGACAGTCAGAATTTTCTTTCCACATCTTCTCTTTTTCCCATTGCTTTCAACCATTTTGCATATTCTCTTATTTCCCCCAAACAATATGACCACTCTCTGGTTATGCTTCAGCTTGCCAAATGTCCTTTTTAAAATATGGTCCCCAGTTGGGAAGAATGGTCACTGCTCCCAATCCATTCCATAGTTCAGGATACAAAATAATGTCATGTACACTTTACAAACAACAGAAAAATAAATATGTACCCAATAATGAATAGCCTGGAAAATAATTAGAATAGGACAGTGTGGTCTTAAATCAAAATAGCACTTTAAGGAATATAATGGACATTGGCTCAAGACAATTTAAAATTAAATTCTTCTTTTCCAGATTAATCATATCAAATGTGAAAAAATAATTCAATTTCCCACTGCTTCTTTTCAAAGAAAGTGACAGTCCTGTCCTACTCTGCTCTGTTTGGAACATTTTAACAGTGCTCTGTGCAGTTCTGAGTTTCACAGATGGGGAGATGTTGGCAGCTTCACATTCAGAGGAAAATGACAAAATGGTGGGAAGACTTTAAACAAGTCTCATTGTAAGGAATTGAAGGTGTTTAGCCTTGAGAAGGACTTGGGGGAGGCATAATACTAAACATTATCTTAGAGTTTTTGAAGAATTTTCATGTAAAAGAGGGACTAGACTCATTGTGGTTTACATCAAGGAATTCTGTTCTAGTGTCAATATGTGGAAATCATAGCAAGGCAAGTTTTGACTTGATGTTAGAATGTCTTAATAATTAAAACTATCTCTAATCACCAGAGAGTCAGCCCAGAGTGATGTAAAGGGAAGTAAAAATGGTACTAATGAAAACAAAGACAGGAAAAATATCTCTACTGGACTCCTAATATATGTCAAGACAAAACAATTTTGTGGATACTGAGGGATTAATTCTCAAGATATGGGGAAAAGAATGTCAAATGTTTGGAAAATATAGGCACTGTTATTATACAAGAAAAAGTTAATGGAGAAAATATCAATAACCAACAAGTCGTATACCTACTTTCCCATTTCTATGAAAGTTTTATGAGAATAATCTACATTTATATTGTGGGAATTTTTCATAAAAATATTAGAAGAGGATAGACAGGCTATCACAACTGATATTTAAAGCATACCTATATCTTTAGAGCCACACGATTGAAAATTGTAGAAAAAAACATCCCATGCTTTTTTTTTCTTAGTTTTTATGTCAAGAGAGACAATTTAGCATAGAGACAAGTTCTTTGGACTTAGAGTCAAGAAAGAGTTGAGTTCAGATCCTTCCACTGACAGTAGCTGAAGGACCACAATAAATTATTTAACCTCACTGAACCTCAGTGTCTTCATTTTTAGTGCATAAAATAAATAAGAGAACCTACCTCACCGTACTGTTTTGAAGGTCAAACATGATAGCATAATTAAAATACATTGCAACCTTAAAAGTGTTATATGAATGACAGTGATTGTTGCTATTATCATAAATAGCAAGGAAGGCATAAGGCATGTAGGTATATGCTTGCCAGAGGTATCTGCCATCATCACAGAAGATATCCAACACAATATGTAAATAGAAAAGAGGTCCTTTATAGATAATATGCTCCAGATGTTCCTCTTTGCAAATTATGTTGTTCTGGTTACACTAAGCAATAGCAAAAGGTATAGAGAAAAGTGTCAAACATGCTACATAAACCCAGTAATGGGCCAGACCTGTCTCAGAACAGATTGAGATTAGAACAAAATCAAAAGCATATAGCACATTTAACAGTGTTATTGTTGCTGCTGTTTTGAGACTCAGTCTCCCTTTAGTTATTTTGAGACTGGGTCATCCTCTCTTGCCTAGATTAGAAGAGTAGCAGTCATTCCCAGGCTTAAGCCCCATGTTCATTGCACAGAAGCTTTATCTTTCTCTGTTTTTCCCTCTTGGACCAGTTTGCCTCTCCTTAGCCCAGTAAGAGTCTATTCTCAGGGATTGATAACTACAAGCATGGTACCCTGCTGGTTTTGGACCTACTACAGCTCAGAACTTCCAAAGCCAAGCAGTCCTCCAGCTCAAACTCCTCCAATAGCAGGGATTACAGATATTCACCACCACAACTGATAAATCATTTAACAGTTTACAAATGAGGGTTTATTTAGCAGGGAAAGGATATTCAGCAAGGATAAAACACTGATTCAACTGTGTATATAGCTTCCTAATGCCCCCTGTAGTAGTTTTACAGGAGAACATGAACAAGCGTTACACTGAATGGGTTGCAGTCTGCATGGTTAGAGGACAAGCCATGGAAATATTAAAATATCCTATATACTCTAAATTTTCTCTTTTCCAGAATAAATATGTCCATTTTCTTAATTTTTTTTGAATGACATGGCTCTCTTTCTTCATTATTGCTATCATCATCATCACCACCACCACCATCATCCAGTGGATACAGTAGGGTCTGTCAATTACTTTTAGAAAGTAATGCACAATCATATCAACATTACCAAACATAGGATTGTGTTGTTTTAGGGACCTGCTGATGAGACTGTCCCTCTGCCAATGTGTATGGGACCTGTTTTGTCACATATAGTTTTAGGGAGCTGCCTAGGGCACTGAGAAGTTAAGTGATTTAACCAGGGTCACCAAAAATACATGTCAGAGGCTAAACTTGAACCCAGATTTTTCTCACTCTGAAGCCAATTCTCTATCTGCAACAGTTGCCTCTCATGGTAAGTTTTCACAAAATTTTGGGTTTCAGATTTTCTCCCCATTTGTCTCCTCCCCCATCCCCAATACACTGAGCATTCTAATTACCCATACCACCAATCTGTCCTCTCTTCTATCATCCCTCCCTTCCCTTACCCCATCTTCTCTTTTGTCCTGTAGGGCCAGATAACTTTCTATTCCCCATTACCTGTATTTCTTATTTCCTAGTAGCAAGAACAAT
>CM053770.1:140561235-140597305 GCA_028658325.1 Potorous gilbertii
AACTCTTGAAAACTTTTTTCAGTATCTGGGTAGTTGGTGGGATTACACACACACACACACACACACACACACACACACACACACAGAGCACAAGGTGAATTGAATAGGATGGGATCATATTTTTTAAAAAATGAAATTAAGGGGTGAGAGAGAAATGTATTGGGAGGAGAAAGGGAGAAATGGAATGGGGCAAATTATCTCTTATAAAAGAGGCAAGTAAAAGACTTTTCAGTGGAGGGAAAAGTGGGGAGGTGAGAGAAAAAAACATGAAGCTTACTCTCATCACATTCAACTAAAAGAAGAAATAAAATGCACACTCATTTGGTCTTACAATACAGGAGTTGGGGGAGAAGGGGATAAGCAGGGTGAGGGGAATGTGGAAAGAAAGGCAATGAGAGGAGGGAGCAATTAGAATTCAACACTCTTGGGGAGGGACAGGTTCAAAAGAGAGAGCAGAAGAAATAGGGGGCAGGATAGGATGGAGGAAAATATAGTTAGTCTTACACAACATGACTATTATGGAAGTCATTTGCAAAACTACACAGATATGACCTATATTGAATTTCTTGCCTTCCCAAAGGGAATGTGTGGGGAGGGAGGGAGGAAGAGAAGGTGAAACTCAAAGTTTTAGGAACAACTGTTGAGAATTGTTCTTGCAACTAGGAAATAAGAAATACAGGTAATGGGGTATAGAAAATTATCTTGCCCTACAGGACAAAAGAGAAGATGGGGATAAGGGAAGGAAGGGATGTTAGAAGGGAGGGCAGATTGGTAACAAGGGCGATAGAATGCTCAGAGTTTCGGGGTGGGGGGAGGAGAGAAATGGGGAGAAAATTTGGAACCCAAAATTTTGTGGAAATGAATGTTGAAAACTTAAATAAATAAATAAATTGAAATAAAAAAAAATTAATTCTAACCTATCTTAAACATTAAATTAAGTGACATATTTCACGTTTTCAAATATGATCAGAATTACCAATTATCTTTCAGTTTTGTCCCATTATACAAAAACTTCTCCTTTGGTTGAGGCAGGAAATGGTTAAATGCTAGTTAGCCTGCCTTTCTTTGGTCTGAGGGAAAAAGAGAAATTCCATCCCTCCCCTTTTTTCTTTCCTTCTTTCAAGCCTTCTGATCACACAGTGACCCCCCCCCCACACACACACACCCCACATTCCTCTGAATGATCTGGGAAGGTAGAAGAACAGAGGTAATGTGACATTTCAAGCAAAGTCAAGCTCAACCTTTCTGCTCTTGCTGTCTGGCTGGCTAAATTTACAACCTTACAAAATGTCAGATAAAATACAGAAACAGACTTTCATTCACACAGAAACATCAACACAACATATTAGACAGAGCAATACAGATCCAAGACTCAGCTCTTTTGGTCATTTTAAAATTCTTACCCTGAGGCAGATGCACTACCTCAATATGGTAGCATTTCCAAAGTAATACTTAGAGGATTCTTTATCCCCTTCCTGGTACCATTACTTTAAGAATACTCACTTATTCTTCCCCTCTGTCCTGGGACCATCCTCCCAATATTCAACATCCTCCCAAGGGAGCAGGGACAATGTCTTCCCAGGGATTCTTCCCCTCCTTAGGTATCTTACAATTTTTCCCTCCCATACCCAAGCCTGTCTTCAGTCCATGACTGATCCTAACAGCCTCCCTGAGCAGAGAGTTTCCCGATTAACAAAAGTCATCCCAGGTATTCCTCCGTATTCGTAGGCCCAGCACTCATTTCTCCCACCTGCAAGTCTGCTAAGGTTGACACTTCCCTCTTCTCAGACTTTAGCTAGATGGCTCCTGAGGACTCTCCTGATCAACAAAGGGTGTTTCTTATCTTTGCTTGGTATACTAACTTTCATGATCTACCTGTAACCTGCTGGCAGGTCTTCCCCCAATTCCTCTGAATTCCCTAAACATCATTTGACATTGCATGCCTGAACCAAGCACATTCAACCTCCAGGGACCATTGAAATTAAGAGAAGCACTTTTCCTCATGGTATCTTATCTCACTCCACCCAAAGTCAGTGAATAGAGTCTCACTTTAGGTGCCAAAATTGTTAGAAACATGCTTGACACTGAGAGGTATCAAGGAAAATTTATTAAAGCAGAATTCAGAGGAATTGAACATCTTTGACCAAAAGCAGACTCCATCCCTCTTCAGAGGAGGGAGTGCTGGATACTGAAGCAATATCATTTTTATATCATGAGTTCAGGACATAGCCTCCCATCAGAGAATGTATTGGTCTATTCTCCATTAGGTTACCATCTTCTCTATATGCCTACTACATATCTCCTTGATATGTTTTCCTCCCTGACATATGAATTATCCCTAATTTTGTGCTATCTCTCCCCCATGGGCAGAAGTTAATATTCACGAGGTTTATTAAGCCAGCACAGTGAAGAAAAACTTTCTTCCCATCATTCTCAGTCATTTTCCCCAACCAGTTTAGGTTGGTTTCAGACTTGGACCCCTTTATCAAGAACTTTGTGATTTTCTGAAGGCAACTGTCTGTTTCCTGATTGGTTGAGCCCACCTGCAGCCTGCTAGCCTCCTTATCTGACTTATTTTATTAACTTCAGCAACTAGTAACTCTGTGGAAACCTAACTTTTTGCTGACTCTCACATGTATGCTTTGTTTAAGGAAGCTGGTTTGTGGGAAGTCTCACAGAGGGAAGGCTTGGGGATGATACTACCCCTTGAATTGTTATTGTGTATGGATTTCTTGTTGCTATGATGGATTCAGCTTTCTGGTGTTTGAATAAATGTTTTGGTTCTGTCTTCCATGTGGAGAGTCTGTTGTATTTCGTGATTCAGAATTGCACCAGCACATTCGTGGCTGCTGTGGGTGCTGTCGATATTGCATTGATGCTGTAGGAAGCTGGAAGTGATAAGCTGGTGAATTGGTCTTCAGTTATTTTTCCTGTTGTCCTTTGCTTTCTAAGAGGATCAATGACATCATGGGGTGATATCTTGACTTGCTTGTGAGTTGCATTTCAGTAAGTCAGAGTTGCACAAAGTCAGCCTCACTTTCTCCTCCAGAGTCACTAAAGTCCAATGGTGTATTACCAAGGCAATATTCATAGCACTAGTGGTGACTATGAATCTGCCCATGTAGTTCTCAATTACAAAGTATAACTGACTCTCCACATAGAAGGGAGAAGAAAACATTTATTTAAACACCAGAAAGTCAAATCCTAGAACCAGAAAGCAAAATCCACCATAGCAACCAAAAAGTCAATACAGGTTATCATCACAGGGGGCAAAGCCATTCCCAAGCCTCCCTGCCTCCTGCTGGGACATTCTCACAAATAAACAAGCAGTCTAAGCTATGCCTGTCTGCCTGCCTGTGTCCTTCCTGACTAGAAGGACTAACTTCCACCCAGCTCTGCTTCACCTTTCCTGTTCCACCCATTCAGCAAGCTCCTCCCACCCATTCAGCAAGCTCCTCCCACCCATGTGACTTAGACTTCCATGCAATTCAAGCAGGTCACATGGACCTATTAATGAATGGGAAAGATTTTCCCATTTACATCACCATTACAAGTGGCAGGACAAAAGTCAAGATGACTAATGATGGCCTGGAGTGCAGTAGATGACCTTGGCATCTTTGATACTTTACCATCTCAGAGCCTTCCACAGAGTCTACTTCATCTGTCTTCATTGCTGACAGAATGAATTGTTCTCATCTGCCCATTGTTTCAGGAGAAGTCTTCACATGCTTAGGGTGGACATCCCCTTACCTCACTGACAGGTCTGAGGTCTGTTGTTTACCCAGAATCTGATCTAGTCCATCTGCCAAATGGTTTTACTGGGGTGTGGTTGCTGCACATGCTACAGCTTCTTGGAGACGCAGGTGAGAGTTGAGTGACAGGTGGATATTTTTTTCTGTAAGAATTACCTCGTGGAATATTTTTTTCAATTTCACTCTTCCTGTGCATGATACATTTGCTGCATTTTGGAGCACTGTACCTGTTCTTTTAAAGTTGGAAGAGAGTTACCTCTAGATTAACTCTTCCTCTGCCATTATCTAGGATTCTCTCTGAATTTTTTTTTTGCTTCCAAATGGGCAAATTACTTATATGCATTCTGTGTTTATAAGAGCTCTGAGGGATAGTGCAGCTTTATAGACTAGTTTATAGTATACCCCTCAGTGGGGTGGGGAGAGGAGACCAAACTACCAAACAAATCTTTTCTTTTTTATTATTGCACACCGCAAGTTAGAACTATATGAAAAAAATGATTATTTTTATAATGCCTCTTTTAGACTAAAAGGACTAACACCCACCTGAAAAAATAAACTATAGGTATGTCCCCACAAAATTAAACATTTTGCGGTATCATCATTAAAGCCTAATCACATTCCACTATAGTGTCATTAGCCCTGTTCTAATGATATTAGACTAACTGTTTGAGACCAGTGAAGCTTATACTTAATTGAAGCTACTGGGTCTGTTCATCCCAACCTTCCTCAGGTAATTTTATCCCTTTCCTTACAATTAGTGCAGTTCAAGGCTCACTATAGTCTGCTGGACCAGTAATTCTTTCCCTTCTCTTTACTTAACTCTGTTCCTATGGTACTAGCTTTTCCCTGCCAATGTTTCTCCTAATATTTCATAGAACAAATTTGTTTTGGGAGGCATGATTTGAACCCTAGTATATTAGATCACACAAGGTCATGTCACAAAAGTCATGTCAAAAAAAGGATTCATATAGATATTATATACTTGTAGATTAAAATATTGACCTTTCCTTTCTATTTTTATCATTTATGACTTGTATTAGCATTTTCCCTTTATACTAGTTTTCAGCAATTATTTATCAGAATGTCATGGTAGATAAGTAAGATGGCAAAATTTTGGGGGGGGTGTATTAGACCAGATATGTTCTCTATTTCTCACTGAAATAGAGAACTCTCCATGGGAAAATTCCGTCTATTAATGCAGATTGGAATCTGTTCTGCAACTTATACAGTCTTAGAGAATCACCTAGGGCAAGGGTGAGGAACCTACAGCCATAAGGCCACATGTGGACCTCTGGGTCCTCAAGTGTGGCCCTTTGGTTGAATCCAAACTTCACAGAATTGTCTACCCAGAGACACTATGGGGTTAAATGACCTGCCCCCAGTTACCTGGGAGCTACCATATGTCAGAGATCTGAGCCCAAGTCTTCCTGATTCCAAGGTCAACTCTCTATTCATGGGCTATTATGCCTCCTACAAAATTGCTACTTTATAGTAATGTGGTTGTATGCAAAAGGAAAGATTCTATAGTAACTCATTTTTGTCAATACCAGATAAGGAAAGAAATACTAACTTTACACCTTGTTTGCTTTTTGCAAATATATATTAATACTATTTAAATACTAATAAACCAAGTCTTAGAAAAAAAGTACTTTTTTTCTCAGCCACTTAGAATTGATGGGAGAAAAGCCAAACACATCATTTGTTTTCTGATAAGTGTTCCACATATTATTATTTAATACATAATCCTGCTTTTGGATTGTGATAGAAATTGATATTTCATCTTCAGAATTTCACATTCCTTATAAGTTACTCTCTCTACTTGTGTACAAGGGATCTAAAAACTTGAAAAGACTTTAGGTTTTAGTTGACCACATACATATAACAAGTAACCATGGGCATAGGTATATCATGAGCACCTGCAGTTGCATCTACTGAGCTTTGTAGGAAGAAACCAGTGGTTTTGGGGGAATTATTAGAAAGTAATGATATTAAAGGGATTATAAAGAGTTATCTAATGCAGGAAAATCTATTCTCAACTGGTTCCAAATCATCTTCTCATGTATGGTCCACAGAAATAAGTCAAGAAAGTATTCCTGGCAAAGTTGATCTGAAAGCAGGAGTATATACTAAGGCTGCTGAGAAAGGGAACAATAGAAGGAGCATTTCTACTTTGATAATCTACTTCAAATGATCAAGAGAACAAAAGGCATAACATTCTGATACAAAACCACCAATAAAAGAGAACAGCTGAAGAGACAGCTATCTTCTGCTACAGGTGTGGATTAGTTTGCTACTTACACGGTGGATGCCTTTGGGAGGTACCTGCAGATTTGGGTTAGGGGAAACTGACACAAACAGACATTAGGAAATAATGATGGGGCCAGTGGCAGAAGTTACCCTGGACCTCGGATACACTGAGCCTGACCTCATCACCAGATATTATTCATAGACTCATAGGTACTCATGTAGAAGTAACCATGAAGAGTGAGAACATAGAGTAATCCCAAGTGACCATTGGGTTCTTATCATTCATGGACAGATATTTGAGAGAAAATCATTTTAGACTCCAGGGACTAAGAAAGAACTATCCATATTTGGTCTATTAATTAATGAATAGTTAAGTAATAATAACTAACATTCATTTTAAAATTTAAGGCTTTCAATGATCATTTCAAATATCCTCTCATTTTAGCTTTATTACAGCTGCGGGAGCTAGGGTGCTATGATTATGTCCATTGTACAGTTGAGGAAACTGAAACAGGAAGGTTAAGAAACTTGCCTATAGTTGTAACTGAGACTAGATTTGAATTTGGGTCTTCCTGACTCCAGGTCTAGCACTCTATCCATGGTGACACCTAGCTAACTTTTTTCTTTCCTTTTCTTTTATTTTGAAAGAAAGTCATTGATATTGTTGTTGTTTGTCTTTCACTATAGAAGAGGACCATGACATCATGGAGGTGATGGCATGACATGCAAGTGAACTGGATTTAAGTGAGGGAGGACTGTGCAAGTCACCAGCATCACTTTCTCCTCCAGAACCATGTGGGTTCAGGAGCCAGATGCACAACAAGATGACCGGAGATGGTTCTAAATATGGTGGAAGACCTTGGGCTTCTAAAGCTAAAGTTTTTAGCTGATCACAGTGTGACTGAGGTAACACCCATTCAACAATTAAGGCTAGGTTAAAAAAAAGTAAAGCAAAGAGTGGCCTCTTTAACCTCGTCCAGAAAAAAATCAAACTGGGAGGGGAAGACTGTCAGAATATCTGGCCAAAACAGAAACAATTCCTATTTACCTTCACTCTGAGTCAATCAGGATCCAAAAAAATGACCAAATGGGGTTTGGCACCTTTTGTTTTAACTCTGATGTATCCATACCTAGAAGATATCTCTGAAGTCTTAGCGTTGAGGAAAAACAGCTATAGTCTGCTGCACTCTGTAGATAGTGAGCTGGGACTCCATTCCTGAATCCCTCTAACAATGCTACATCTTATGTGGAAGTTTACAGGAATATAGAAGCTAGTAATTAGCAGAGAACATTATGAGAGCAATGTTGGGTGAAATTATTCTTTCTTCATGCCACAGCTCAGATACCACTAGGAAGCATTTCCATTTACAAGTTACTTTTTATTTTTAAACGTTGCAATTGTTTCCCAATACTCATCTCCCTAAAGAATCCTTCCTTGAAATATACTTTTATAACAAAGCCAACTGACATTTTGATTATGTATGACAATATGTGCCTTATTCCACACTCAGAATATGCCACCTCTCTATCAAGAACAAAAATGTATACTTCATCATTAGTACTCTGCAGTCAAGATTAGTCATTGCATTGATCTGAATTCTTTTTTTTGTTGTTGTTTTTACTTTGTAATGGGAGACTAGTCCTTATGAGCCTGGGCAGCATATTAATATTACTGGTTCATTCAACTCTTCATGAGGAAGAGTCTACAGAGCTTATTTCCAGGAAAGCTGAGATGAATTGTAATGGAAATGTATTGAAACTCCAGAGCATTTATAGATATCTTGTTCTGATTGCAGTGTGCTGTGTAATTAATGGTAGCTTCTCAGAACTCAGTTGGAGGTGCCTTCAAAAGACTATATTTGCTTTGGTTTCTCTCTTTGTTGGACCTTGGCTCTTGGTTTGACTTCTTCACTGTATCTGGTAAAAGACAATGCTGTAAGGGGAGAAGCATTGGTCCTCTTCCATCTGAAGTTGACATGTGACCTTAAAAATATAAGCCTTAGTGCTTGGTCTGCCTTAATGTTATTTCATTTTAGGTAAGGGGATTAGAAGTAACAACCTTTTGAGTTATCAAAAGTCAAGGAATGGAATCATCTTCAATTAAATCCATGCTGAGTTTTGTAGTTAGCTCAGGATTGGTTCCAAAAGTTTCGATCTCCCTAACCTAACTCAAGCGTAGCTGAATTGAAGCTAAATGCACACTCATCCAGCAGCAATGCTCATGAGCTTGGTTGGAGCAATGCTCTGTAGAAACTACATTAAGTTGGAGCCCACTCTTCCCAGAGACCAACATAGTATAAGAAAGATTGATGCCCTTGAGTTATTTAGATGGGAGGAAGGGAGTTTTTACTTCTTTTTAGACTTTTGTTCTTGTTAACTCTTCAAAGTAAATATTTCTCTATAAAAGCTTATTGATGTTACTTGGTTAAATGAAAACAGGATATTAGTCATTGAGGGCTAACAGTAGGGGAAGTGCTTCTGGAATGAGGTACTCAAACCACAACATTAAAAAAGGTAACCTTTCTACAGTACTCCTAGAACTCTATGGGGCAGATGGAGGCATCCTCACACTGGGATAGAGGGGCCAGAAAATATTTGCTACAATTTTATATTATGGAAATCATCATATATTAGGTTCTTTTAGTTATTCCTTGCTCTTCATCTGTTCAAAGACATTTTCACAAATATTTCTGAATTTCTCCTATTTGTCCTTTCTTTAAGGGCAATGATATTTCATTACTCTTATGGTACAATCTGTTTAGTCATTTTCAATTCAATGAATAGCCACTTTCTTTCCAGATCATAAAAAGAGCTTATAAGAATATATTTTTACATGATTAATGTGAAAATATGTTTAATATGAATGTATATGTAGAGCCTATATAAAATTGCATGCTGTCTTAGGGAAGGATGAAAGAAAGGGAGGGAGAAAAATTTAAAACTCAAAATCTTATGAAAGTGAGTATTGAAAATTAAAAATAATTAATTTTTAAAAAGGATACAAACTAAAATGAAAGTGTCACAGAAAGCCCTAAAATTGTATGATGCTAATAGTTCATGAATAACAGCTTATTGAAAAATAAATTAGGAAGAACATCAGGAGTTAGGTTTAAGTGAAGAATTCAATAGAGAGCTGTGGTTTCAGAAGCAAGCATGATAACTGGGGAGGCATTGGATTATAGAAAAACAGTGATAATTTCTTCCCATGCAAAGAGCTAATCAGTAGTAAACTGAAAGTTGTTTTCTTTCCATTGTATGGAGTTAACCAATTGATCAACAAGTGTTTATTAAGCTCCCATCTTGTTCCAAATACTGTACTAGATAATGGAGATGCAAAGAGAAAAACAAAAGCTTGCAAAAAAAAATATGGAATATGCCTGCCCTCAAAAAAAAAAAAAGAATGTTTGTATATATGGGATCTTTCCCTCTTTCTTTGACCTTTTTGGGGTATACGCTTGTATGGTAGGAAAGACTACAGATAATTTATCCACTTTTCTATCTTGGTTCCAAATAGTATTCCATAATCTAATTTTCTATATCATTATATAAATCAATCAACAAGCATTTATTAAGCACTTACACTATGTGCCAGTCAAAGATAGGGGAGATGACATGCATGCAAATAGACTCAAACAAGAGGTAGATGAAAGATCACTTTTGAGGGAAAAGAACCAGCAACTGGGAGATCAAGAAAGGTCTTCTGTAGGTGAGTCTTGGAGGAAGCCAAGATGAGATGAGAGAAATGAAGGATGGATGATAGGGAGGGCAATCTGCTACAGTAGATTACCATACAGAGTGAGGATGGCCTTGGCAAGGAGGATGACTCTCTTTGTGAGAGACTGGAATGAAGGAGGAGATGGTGGGGGATGATATCAGAAGAATGTTAAATGAGGAGACAGAAGAGGGATTTTTTTGGCAACAAGTTTTGATTTATTTTTCAGGGTAATATGAGTCAAGGTACTTGGTTAAGAGAATGAGAAGAAGGGGGAGGCCTGGGAGGCTTGAAGAGAAGGGAGATTTGTGGTCATTTGGAGGGTTAATTATAGAACATGAGAAGGCTTGCCTTGCTGCTGGTAAGGGCTCAGTTGAGATTAGACAGAATAAATTTTGTAGTGGACCCAGTTAGCATGGTTTAGTGATTTCATTCAATAGTCTGAGAAAAGGAACAAAGAAGGTAGATGGTGGGAATAATCTAGAGTATTGGGATTTAGCAAATTATTGTTAATAGTAACAAGGGAACAAAGATATTTGAGTATTTAGGACAATGGAAGATGTGGGTTAATTCACGAGGGGATTGATATTAGGAAGGAGGAAGAGTATAACCTTTATGTGGTTTGTACTTATTACATTCTGCCTTGTACTACAATTATCATAAATTAATATCATTTATAATAAGCATTTATTAAGCTAATTGAATTAAATTTTACCCTAGCAGATGCTTTGATGGATCAGTTATATCATCCATGTCATCATGAAATCACAGAATTTGAGAGTTAGAAGGGACCTCAGAATTCATCTAGTTCAACCCATATAAGAAAGGAGTCCCCAGTATAATATACTTGATAAGTGATCAATCAACCCTTTCTTGAAGACTTTCAATGACAAGGACCCACCACCTGTCCAGACAGAGCATCTCACTTTTGATCAGCTCTGACTGTTAGGAAGATTTTTTTCTGACATCCAGCCTAAATTTGTCTCTTGGTACCTTCTAACCATTACTTTTGTTTCTGCCCTCTGGGAACAAACAGATGGTATGAAATCCTTTCTTTTAAATATTTGAAGATAGATATTATGCCCCTCCCTCACCCCCAGTTTTCTTTTTTCCAGTTTAACCATCCCCAATTCTTTTAACAAATTCTTATGACTCAAGGCCTTTTCCCATTCTGATTACCCTCTTCCCAACACCCTATAGCTTATCAGGGTCCTTCTTAAACTGTGGAACTGAGAACTGAACACAGGGCCAAGTAAACTGAGACTGATTGTCTTCCTCTCCCCTCAAAACTCCCCCATTCTTAGAAATCATACCTCTCTTTTTTTAAGTTAATTTATTAATTTTTAGTTTTCAACATTCTCTTCCATAAGTTTTAAACTTTTCTCCCTCCCTCAACTGCTCCCTCCCTAAGACAACATGCAATCTGATATATGCTCTAGATATACATTCCATTTAAACATATTTTCACATTAGTCATGTTATATAGAAGAATTAGGACGAATGGGAGGAACCATGAGAAAGGAAAAAAGACAAAGAAAATAGTCTTCTTGGATCTGCATTCAGATACCATAGCTCTTTCTTTGGATGTGGACGGCATTTTCCATCATAAGCCCTTTGGAATCATTTTAGGTCCTTGCACTGCTGAGAAGAACTAAGTCTATCAAAGTCAGTCATTGCATACTGTGGCTGTTACTGTGTAGTGTTCCCCTGGTTCTGCTCACTTCACTCAGCATCAGTTCATATAAGTTTTTCCAAGTTTTCCCAAAGTCCACCTGCTTATCATTTTTTATGGCACAATAGTATTATTCCATTACATTCATGTGCCACAACTTGCTCAGTCATTCCCCAATTGATGGCATCCCCTCAATTTTCAGTTCTTGGCCATCACAAAAAGAGCTGCTATAAATATTTTTTTACATGTGAGTCATTTTCCCATTTTTATGATATCTTTGGGATATAGCCCTAGAAGTGGTATTGCTGGGTCAAAGGGTATGTGCATTTTTATAGACCTTTGGGCATAGTTCCAAATTGCTCTCCAGAATGGTTGGATCAGCTCACAACTCCACCAATAATGAATTAGTGTTCCAACTTTCCCACATCTTTTCTAACATTTATTATTTTCCTGGTTTATCATGTTAGCCAGTGTGATTGATAGGTGTGATGTGGTACCTCAGAGTTGTTTTGATTTGCATTTCTCTAATCAATAGTGATTTGGAGAATTTTTTCATATGACTATAGATAACTTTAATTTCTTCCTTTGAAAACTGCCTGTTCACATCCTTTGACATTTTAGCAATTGGGGAATCCATATCTCTCGATGAAGTCCTAGGTCACATTAATTTTTTGGGTACCATATGATATTTCTGACTCATATTAAATTTTCCATCCACTAAAATCTCCAAATCTTTCCCAGAACAACTGCTGTCTAACTTTGTCTCCCCTATCTTGTACTTGCGAAGCTGAGTTTTTGTACCCAAGAGTAAGACTCTCTATTTATTCCTATTTGATGTCATCTAATTAGATTTAGTCCAACTCTTTCACTGTAAAGATGTCCCTGATGAAATAGAAGCTCCTTAAGAAGAGGACCATTTCACTCCTTACCCTTATATCCCTAGTACCTTTACATAGTAGATGCATAAATACTTTCTTGATTTCACTGATTGAAACTGAGGTTCAGAGAGGTTGAGTGACATGTCCAGTGCCATACAGGAAGAAAAGAAGAATGGAGTTCAAATCCCCAGATCTTTTGATTTAAATCTGGTGTTTGGTTTTGTTTTCAATTATAACTCCTCATAACTCTCCCCCTCTTCCCCCACCCCCCCTCCCACTTATTTTATAGATGACATAATTGAATCCAAGAGAGATTGTGACTTCTCCAAAGTACAGAAGACAGTCCTTCCATGGTTTTTCATGTTCATATCCTTATGTAAGTTCTCTGTAGTTAGAGGATCTTCTAATATATAGCATTGGAAGGCTTTTTTGAATTTCTCTTATGTTTTGTGGATACCAAAAAAATATGTGTTATCTCTTATTCTTACAATATGACCAGCCTACTTTCTTTTCTATTCATATATATCCTTGATGATAATTTTATGCTGCTTCTTTTGAATGACTCCTTTTGGCAAAATGCTACAGTCTGCATATATACACCATATCTCTAATTCTCCATGATTTTCAGCAATATATCATCCCTAAGAAAATATGTTTATATGTGTTATAGGTAGAGAGCATCTTGGGTCATTGCAAAGAATAGTTTGCCAAAAGTAAATCAGCCTATTCTCTTTCTTTTATTCAATTTTTGTCTCAGTTCATTGTCTTTCTTCTGTCCAAGATACATGCACTGAGGGATTCATTCAGTGGGCTACCCAGAATTGCAGGACTCTAGAACCCAAAGGATTTTCAGTGACCATCTAGTAAAAGTTACTCCCTAAGAAGAATCCCTACTACAGCCCAACAAGTGGTCATTCAGTCTTTGCTTGTAAAACTCCAATGAGGAGGAACCCACTATCTCTTTCAATAACCATTCCACTTTTGAACAGTAGATCTGATTTTAAGGATGTTTTATCTTGCATGAAGATTAAATCTGACTCTTTACAACTTCCACTTATGGTTCATAATTTTGCCTTCTGGCACCAAATAGAATGACTTCAGTATTATTTTCACAAAACAACCTTAGGAGAAGTACCTGAAGGCAGCTGGCATGCTTCTTTTCTGCTCCCTTCCAAAGTCTTTCCTTTACCACACTAGACAGGTCTAGCTCCTTAATTTATATTTATTTAACATGAACTTGTTTCTGTTCCACATCCTGGCTGTCCTCTTTTAAATATGCTATCACTTATAAATGTCATACTTAAAATGTAGAATTATCTATTCAAACTGTTTTTCTTTGGTAAAATGAAAGGCCTTTATTTGGTTTCTGGTAACAATTGTTGTTTGATGTTAAAGTCCTAAAATTTACCAGTATAGTTCTCAGAGAGTTATACTTTGGTTTCTCTGCATTGATAATCCATGCATTCTATTCTTCTTTGCTCTGTGTTTCCAGTACTTCTGTGGAAAATTCTTGTACTCCCTTCTCTCCTCACCCCACATAGTGAGGTATTTAGGATTTTTAATATAACATTTTTGGAAGAGGTCTATGATCATGAAATTATCTCAACATCTCTTCTGTGCTACTCTTAGAGATAGGGATTCCTTGCCCAGGAATCTTCAGAGACTTGATGAACATTTTGGTTATAGCAAGAATATAGTAGACAACTAAATCAGCTATTGGGTACTGAGGAACTTCCTAGTGTATAAGTGGGTCAATCAGTAGTCAAACATAGATCATTTCTGTCAGCCAGTGACCCTGCAATAGACCAATCTTCAATTTAAGGTCAGTTGTTTGTCTTTATAGAATTAGTTTGTTTTTCAATTTTTGTCCTCTATTGTGACAAATTTCCTCCTATTTAAATATATTTAAATTTTATTTATTTATTTTTAGTTTACAACATTCAGTTCCATAAGCTTTTGAGTTCCAAATTTTCTCCCCCTCTCCCCTCCTACCTCCCCAGATGGCATGCAATCTGATATAGACTCTACATATACATTCATATTAAACATATTTTCACTTTAGTCATGTTGCAAAGAAGTATAACCAAGAACAAGAAAGAAGAAACAAAACAAAAAAGAGAGAGAGCAAATAGTATGCTTCAATCTCTTTAGACTGTAATTCTTTCTCTGGATGTGCAGAGCATTTTCTATCCTGAGCCTTTTGGAGCTGTTTTAAACCTTGCATTACTGAGAAGAGCAAAGCCTATCAAAGTCAGTCATCACACATTGTGGCTGTTACTGTGTTCTGGTTCTGCTCCTTTCACTCAGCATCAGTTCACATAACTCTTTCCAGGTTTTTTTGAAGTCCATCCACTCATCATTTCTTATAGCACACTAGTATTTCATTACATTCATATACTACAACCTGTCCAGCCATTTATTTCCCAATTGATGAGCATCCCCTCAATTTCCAGTTTAGATATTTTTAGTATCAATTCTGAACCTTTTTTTTTTTTCAGACTGTACTATTTTTAGATAGGTTTCATGGCAGAAAGTATGATGCAGTAGAAAGGACCCTGCATTTGAAGTCAAGGATGTTGAGTTAAAATTATGGTTCTCCCATTTATTACCTATGTGATCTTGGGCAAGTTGCTCTACTTCTCCAGACTTCATTTTCCTCATCTGTAAAATGAGGGACATTGATTAGATGACCTCTAAGGTTTCGACTAATTCATGTTCTTTTACCTGTTCTAAATTGTTTACTTAAACATTTGTTTTTAAAAAAGTTTCTTCTTTGAGAACTCTGATTTCCAAAATAATTATAATTCCACTTTCACGTCTTTTATTTTTCTTCACCTCTGAATCATTCTGAAATTTGTATACATGTGTGCAAATCTTTTTTTTGCCATTGTTTAATTGTTTCTAAAGGTTTTGCATAATTTATTATATAATTTTGTATCAGTGAAAGTTTTCAAGTCACTATCTTCTCCATAATATTTATTTATAATACTGTATATTTTCATATACTCTTTATTTTTCTTTCTTTATGAATCTTACTGTTGGTTTGTATATGAGTGGATCCTTGACTTACATTCAACTCCTTTTTTTCTCTCTCAGCTTTCTTGATGTCTACACCTTCCCTTGTCCACTTCGCCTGTGTCCTCTCCAGATGACTAGGGCTGAGCTACTTTACCTATGTTATGGGGTTGAAGTTGTCATCTGGCTGGATTCATGTTGCATGGAAATTTCAAGGGGAGGTGACTTCAGCTGTTTTTATATTTTCCTTTCCCCTTTCCTTTTTGGAGAAGTCTTTTCCCCCCTGTACTAGTCAGGTATGCAAATGCTTAAAGAGTAGGGAAGCTTCAGCCCTCAAGGCCTCATGGGCCAAAGGTTCCCCAACCCTGGTAAGTTTGGATTCAGTCAATGTGGCTTCAAGGCCACATGTTCCTCACCGCTCAGTTAGATCCTCGTTGCATCCACACCTGATCACTTTCTCCATCACTTGGGCAAGTTAAATATTCCCCCTTGTTAAGTTGGGGTGGGGAGTATTGCCAAGAGGAAATTGAGGGAAGGACAGATGTCAACAAAGCTGAAGTTTGAAACGTGGAGAAGGAGTATCTTATCCAAGGAACAGAAAGGGGCCAATGCCACTGAATCACAGAATATGGGAGTGGGGGGGATGGTAAGGTATTAGTTTAGAAAGGTGAGGGAAGGGCAGATTATGAAGGGCTTTCAGTCTGCTACAGAGAATTAGCTGATCTTGGAGACGGTAGGGAACTACTGGAGTTTATTGATTAGAAGCAAATAGTCAGATTTGTGCTTTAAGATCACTTTGACAGCTCAGTGGAAGACGTATTGGAGTGGGGAGAGACTTGCACCAGTGGGCTATTGCAACAATCCATATATAGACAGATATAGTTCTATTTCAACAGTTTTTCAACTCTCTATTTTCCTGCTAAGGCTGCCAATCAACATTTTGGCTCTTCAGTGAGTATTGAAACAGGTAGTATACCATAGTGAATAGAAGTCAGGAAGATCTTTGGTTCAAATCCTGGCTGACATTGGTTAACTGTGTGACCCAGGACGAGGCATATAATCTCTATTTCTGCAGGTATAAAAATGAGGAAAATAGTGCCTGTCTCTTAGGGTTGTTATTAGAATCAAATGAGATAATATTTGTAAAGCAATTGGCGAACCTTAAGGAATTATATAAATGCTAGCTATTATCTTTATCAACAAGGGGTTGTTATCCTGAGGAGAAGAGGAGTAGGAGAAAGAAGAGTAAAAAGCAGGAAAAGCAAGGATCACAGAGTAATAAATGTAGGCTTAGAAGGGACCATAGAAACCATATAAATGACTCCCTCATTTTTCAAGCAAGGAAGTGGAGACTTAAAGAAACTGAGTGACAGCTATGTATCAGAGGTGGGATTTTAACCCATCTGTCTCTAACTTAAATTCAGGACTCTGTGGGCTATATACTATGGTGCCTCTATAAGAAGGCGGCAGCAGTGTCTGAATTCATGGTACTGAACAGAACTGAAGCAGAGGGCTACTGGTTGAAATACAACCAGTGAATAAGTGAATTATTCACTGGGGGTGAATAAGAAGCTAGAAAAGCTGCTGGCACACTGTTATATCTTTAGTCAGTTTTCAGATGGGGAGCTGGATAAAGGAGAGTTGTTTCTCCAAAATATATTGGGGAAAGGCACTCATTTGGGGCAACATTTGCTGGGAAAGTTTCTGTTTCATTTCCTTTGTTGAAACTAAAGATTTTATGATCTTAGACCTTTAATGATCTATGCTGTGGTTTGCTTGCATTTTTTTTGTTAGCATGGCTATATCTGAATATCTAGACCCCCAATTTATTTCAGATATTTTTCACAATTCCCAAATTATTATATTACTCATATCATATCATAACATATCATATCACATTACATCATCATATATATTATATGTCACTTATATTATTTATAATATATCAATTATTATGTTATCATTAGTGTGTTTATGAAGTGAGTAGAATCTAGTTCAAGTGAATGAGTAACTTGCAAGCCCCTGGAATTCAGATAACTTGTCTTTGTTATCTTCAGGGTTAGTCCATTTCTCTTCACATAGGTTCTTGCTGTTTATTAAAGATAATAAACCTAGCATTAGGATACGTTGGTCTGGCAATATATTGGGTCTATCAGAGGATGGAGAACTTGAGGGCTATTGTAGCAATCTAGGGATGGTGATGACGCCTTGTACTCTGTACTCCGATGGTACTCTTACTGTAAGACTGAGAATGCAGAGGAAGAAACTGATAGGAAAAATGTCTTGAGAATATATGATGACTTGGATGTGTGGGATGAATAATAAGTTTTTTCTACTCTTGAAATGTTCCCCTCCTCTTTAAAAATATTTTTATGTATATATTTTGTTTTTCTATCACTTATATTTACCAAATATCTTTTACCCTCCCTCCTCTCTCTCCAAGAGATATTTTCTTATAACTGTGGAATCATATTAAACCCCTTTTTTTGGTTTACCTGAAAATATCAAGAAATAAATATCTGTCTAGTCTAAAGTCCTTTTTCCTTTAGCAAAGTGTGGAAAAGGTCAATAATAAAAGCTAAGGTCCCAGGAATATAAATTCAATATGGTACCCAAACTTAGAACCAAAAAAAATGGAGTTGTGATCATTGCTTTCCCATCTCTGGAAAAGAAAGGCTGTGACCTACTATGGGACATTGCCCTCTTCCTTCAAGAAGCATTTATTAAATTCTTACTATTAAGTTCAGGGGAAACAAATACAAGCAGAAACAGCTTGCCTTCAACTAGTTTATATTCTAGTGACTGGGAAAGAATACATAGAATGATATTGAAAAACCCAAGTGGGTGGGGGCAAGAAGAAGGGATGAAGGGCCCTGGGGAGTGGAGGGATGGGTTGAAATCAGGTCCTGGTAAAGAAAGTCTGGGACAATATGGAGAGCAGTTTAGAGAAGATTTGACTGGCCTGGTTGCCCTCCCTAAATTGCAGGTTCTGAAGGAACTAGGCAATTAGTGGGAGAGGCAGTGGAGGAGAAAGGTAGCTCCTACGTGTGAAGTCAGAGTGAGCTTTCAGGGCAAAGCAATTCCAGAAACTATACAGTGGGGGAGCGACGAAGATTGAGGACGAAGGATTAAGATGCTGATTACCTGAGAAAGAAAGCGTTTTTTAATCCTGGTGGGTGGGTGGGGAGTGGTCAAAAGAAGAATTGAATGCCTTAGGAGACGTTTTTAGTGACTTATTCAATTAGACTGAATAGAAAGTTTATTCAAAATGGAATAAATTCCTGTGAATATTACCTCAAAGTTGCCTTAGGGTAGAGAGGAGTGGGGGTGGGGGTGGGGGTGTTTTTGTGTGTGTGTGTGTGTGTGTGTGTGTGTGTGTGTGTGTATTTGTGTGTAACACTGACATTTTGAATAATTTTCCAACCTAGACATGCCTGGATTTAGAATAAGATTAATTTCTGGATGATGTGCTAAAAACACAAAATATAGTATTGTCTTTTCTTCAGCATAATAAAGAGACAGTTCAGCAGTATTGAACAGTATCAAAATCTTACTTCATATTCAGTGCACCACACCAATAATACCCCACCTATGCAAAAAGAAGCCAAGGTATCTTTTCATTTGGAGCCAAGCTCGGTCATTATAATTTCACAGTATTCAGTTGGGATTGTTTTGTTCCTGCTTTCCCCTCCATTTACGTTCTAATAATTAGTGTATATATTGTGCTTTCTTCACCATGCATCAGTTTATGTAAGTATTCCCATGCTTTTCTGTATTCATCATTTCTTATATTCTATTTTTATATTTTCTTATATCACACTAACGATATTAGTAATCAAATAATATTGATTTAAATACATATAACCCTGGAAAAATAGGTGCTGTTGTTAATCCCCATTTTACAGATGAGGAAACCAGGTTAGGAAAGAGAGATTAAGTGAATTGACCAGTCACACACGCAGTATCAGTATGAGGCAGGACTTCCTGATTTCAAATCTAGCACTCTATCTACAATTCAACCTAGCTGGCAAAAACAGTTTCTTCCCAGAGAAGAGGATAAAACAATTATGGATAATGGGAGATAATGATATTAAAGACTTCAGGCTGGAGGTAGCACTTTAGCTGAGCTTTGAAGGAAATAAGGGATTTTAAGAGGTAGAGGTGAGGCTGGAATGTATTCCAAATCTGGGGAACAGATAGCCTTCAAAGACTTGGGTTCCAGTGTTTGACATCTACTGACTGGCTGACCTTGGACAAGTCATGACCTCTCCTAACCTTTCTTAACCTTCTTAACCTTTTTGTGGGGGGGGGGGCGGAAAGGTGAGGGGGAATGAGGGTGTGGGTGTGTCACAGTCCCTTTTGGTACTTTATGGAATCCAGTAGATATAGGCATGTTTCCAAAACAGTTCAGAAGGATTTATGAGTAAAAAAAATGCTATGAGAAAGAGCTGACACTGAATGCTGAATGAATGAAGCACATTTTTAAAAACTTTATTATTTTTGCTTATTGGTCTGAGTTTTCTTTTATAACCTGGATAACATCGAACTGTTTTGAATGATTGCACAAGTGTAATCTATATAAAATTGCTTGCCTTCTCAAAAACGGGGGTAGGGTGAGGGATGGATTTGGAACTCAATTTAAAAAAAAAAAAAGTATTAAAATTTTACTTTACAGGTAATTGAGTAAGACATTAAAGTAAAATGCCTGAAATAAAATACCAAGTTTAACAATGGGAACTCATATTGGAATTATTTTTTTTAAAGTTGGCAGACCCCAGCTCCAAGCCTACAAACTGTGCGACCAATGTGTCCAGGGGGAGGGAGCTCTCCATACCAACGAAACCGAGGTAGAGAGGGAAGGGAGATGGAGCGGATCCGGGATCGGAGAGTGAGTCCTCCAGTTCAGCGGGACAGTGGAGCAGAACCAGCGGACCTAGGGCAGCCTTTCCGGGCGGTGAGGAGGCGCAGAAGCGGGGCTCTGCTCCGCCGAGGCTGACGGACAGAGCCGGGGGACACGGGGACGCGCAGAGGCGAAGGGCTGAAGAGGCGCTCGGGGCACCTGGGCAGGCCCCTCCGTGGCCCCGGACGTAGGGGCGGAACCAGGGAGCTTCTCCAGCTCGGAGGATGCCTGCGGGGAGACCCGAAGGTGGGGCGGCTCGCTCCGGCGGGATGTGTACGAGGGGGAGGGGCGTGTCTACGAGCAGAGACAAGGTGAGTGGCTGGAGAGCCGCGTGGGCGGGAGCGCGGTCGGGAGGGCGGAAGGGGATTGGCCAGCTGGCAGCCTCTGTGCGTATGTGGATGGATGGGTGTGTGCGTGTGTGGTGGGGGGGCGGAAGGGGGCCGCTACTCTGTCCGGCTGGGCGTGGAGCTGGGCCGCGCTCTAGCCTCTCCTCCTGGCCTAGCTCCGCCCTCACGTGAGGTGCGCCGCCTGCCCAACTCTCTTCCTTCTTCTCCACTTAGCAGTTCGAGCTCAGTTCTCGCCTGACTCCCTCCTTCTTTCTCTCTCTTCACACCGCCCTGGCCGCTCCCTCCCCTCTCTCGCCCGCCCGAAAAGAAGTCGAACGCGGAACTCATCGATAGCTCGGCCTTCGCGGCTCGCATCCATTCGCTCGGGACTCGACTTCCCCAGGCGGTGGCGGCGGCGGCGGCGGCGGCAGAGGCGGCAGCGGCAGCGGTGGCTGCGCCTCGGGCTCCGGCTCCCTCTGCGCTCCCCGGCCCCCGCCATTTCAGAGTGGGCTCGAGAGCGGCGTTAACGCAGGCGGCCGTGCGGGCCCGAGACGCAGCGTCTCTCCGGCGCGGAAGAGAGGTACGGGCCCCGCCGCCCTCCCTCCTGAGTCCCTGCCCGGGGTCCGACCTTTCCTCGCCGGCGCCAGGCTGGGCGGGGCGGGCGGAGAGTGAATGAATTAGGGGTCCTCGCGGGGGTGGGGGGAGGGACGGAGCCGCGGCGGGGACGAGCCGGGGGGGGGGGGGGTGCGGGGAGAGGCTGCCGCCGCTTCCTGAACGGGAATCCCCTTCCTTCTTTCCTTTCTTTCTTCCTTCCTCCCTCCCTCCCCGGAGAGCCGGCCGGGCTCGAGGCGAGCTGAAACTCGGCCGGCCCGAGGGCGGGTCCGGGCGTGGTGGAGGTTGCGCCCCGGTCTGCCCGTCGGGGGGTCGGAGCACTCCCTCCGGGCCGGCTCCCCGCCTCCCCTGCCCAGCTCCGGCCGCCCTCAGCATCTCCCCGAGCGAGCGAGAAACTTCTTTTGCCGCCGCCGTCGCTAAGTGGTCTTTTTCCTTGTGAACAAAGACTGTGTGTGTGTGTTGTGTGTTGTGTGTGTGTGTTGTTGGGCGGGTGGGGGGGGGATCCTTTCCCAAGAGGATTGAGAAGTAGGCAAAGACTCGCTGTTGGAGGTTTCGTTGGGGAGAGCCCTGCTGCAGCCGCCGAATTCCCGACTCCCTCCCTCCTTGTATGTGACATTTTGTGGCCTCGGCAAGTGGCAGCGGAAAGCTCTAGGTGTACGGAATTAAACCTTGCATGAGTTGTGAACGGAAAATGGTTTATCCCAGAGAATTTTGCTGAGTCAAGTTTATTTATAAGCAAAAAAAAAAAATCGGCCACAAACTAAAAGTGGTTATCTCTACGGAAGAATGCAGAACACGTTCACCGTCCTAGAAGTTACTACGGTAATACCGAGCTGTAACCGAACTCCCAGCATTTAGCCATAATGACCCGTGGCGAGGACTTGGTAGTGGCCGCCAAAACAACCTACTGCAGCCTCTTAATCAGGTGTGTGCATATGTTATAGCTAAAGCTGCAGACTGGCTGATGTTTACATGTGCAATAGCAAGCATAGTGAATTAGAGAAGGAAAAATGGCTATTAATATCCAGACAGTCTTAACATTAGTCATTGATTGATGTCAGTATTGATGGACTCAGCTTCAGAATGATAAGACTTTATTCACTGAATGTAGTTGATGGCCGTTAGGCGTTGTTTGGAACCTAAGACATGTTCAGATGTAGCCTGTTTTAAAAACTTGAATTTTCAGAGAGGGGTAAATTAAGAGGATATTATTTACCTTAAAATGCTCCATTTCTTTTCTTGACTATGTTACTGTCCCTTAACCTCTTTCTGACTCAGTTTTCTCCTTTGTACAGTGATGAGCTTGGGGTGGTGTAGTGGATAGAGTCCGAAGTCAGAAAGGCCTTAGTTCAAATCCAGCCTTTGACGAGCAGTGTGGCGCTGGACAAGTCACTCAACCTCAACTTTTTTTATCTGTAAAATGAGGGTAATAGTAGCACCTATTCCTCAGGGTTGTTGTGAGAATCAGATGCGATCATCAGTGCTTTACACTTAGGGCAACTCCCTAAAACTGTATCAAGTGCAGAGAATTTCCTCACCTGAAGTTCCCCAAACCTTTGAAGTCAGAGTCCATTCCTATCCTTTGAATGAAATTAATGCAAGGAACACCAGATTGCTAAATTAGTGAAAACAGCAACTTGATTTTGAATCTTAGCTTTGTTACTGTGAATCCATGGGCACCTCAGTTCATTTTTCTAAACCTTAATTTTTTCATTCGTAAACTTGCCCAGATAGCCAGAGGGAGGGGGTTGGACTAGGTGATTTTTCTAAGGTCCCTTTCAGTTCTAAATACTATGAACCTATAATATAAAGGATTTAAATAAGTAGATTTGAGGGGAAGACCCTCAAATGAGTAAAGGCACTGATAGAAAAGCATGTGACTGTTCAGCCACTGTGGACTCTTAAGTGCTCCAAAAGTGGTACAAGATAAATCGGAGACAGGAGCAAGATTGTGGAGGTCATAAATGTCAGACCAAGGATTTGCACTTCATGGTTAACTTTCATTGAGTTAGCATTTGCTTTGTGTACTTTAAGGTAAGCAGTTTTTTGGGGCAGGGGGCACGTACGAACTGGGAGTTGAAGTTATGGCACAGATTCTACATTTATTTAGCACACTGTGTTGTTTGCTGAGTGCACAGAGCAAAAGGAAAGAGACCCCTGCCTTCAAGGAGCTTCCATTCTATTCATGGAAACAGTATGTGCACATGTAATACAATAAAAAGTATACACAGGATTAATATGAGTTAATTTGGGAAGGCATTAGCAACTTTTGTAAATCAGGAAAGGCCTTGCATAGAACTGCTACTTAAGCTTTGAAGCATGATAGGTTTTCTCCATTCTTTTTGTTGTTGACATTACACAAGGAGGGCCAAATAGCATGAGATTCCTGGCTGTAGTGGCTAAGAACTAGGCTAAATGCAAGTTCCTTGTTCTCATGTCAGAGGCAAATGAGTATGGAACAAGATAAATTAAGAAGCTGTTCTTTACCTGGCACAGAAACTTTTGGAGCCTAAGGACCTACCTGTTGGAGAGTAGGCTGGGGAATGATGTATTTGACAAACTAGAATATTTGGATTTTGTTCTATTGGGATATTTCTTATTCTTGTGTGAGCCAAATAGATAGACCTGTGTTTTTTTCTCTATGTACACTTAGGTACAGATACTGAATATATTTGTATGTGCATTCATTCACACTTAATTGTAATTTGTTCAGGAACCGATATCTAGTTTTAGATTATTGTCAGTTCCCTTCAAAATGGTATTGATTGGCCTTTCTTATATGTATTTCTTTTTTCTTTGGTTCCATAAAGGAAATCAATGACCACTCCATACATAAATACATATACACATAGGTTTACGTATTGCAGGGACAGGATGTGTGTATGGTAGTAGTACATGTAACATAGATTAAATTCTTGACATTAATAAATTGACATTGAACAATTGCACTTTCGGAGGGGAAATCTGTTTCTGTGTCCTTTAAAATAAATGTTTTGATTAATAAAATAATTTGTTCTTACACACTTTTAACCTTAATTTAACTTTACTTCCTTGTCAGCTTTATCTGAAGCTGTTTGAGGTATACTTCTTGCCACATATTCACAATCTTTGCTGTGGATTTTACAGTAATTGCCATCTTTTTGGAAGCTAGAGTTTCATAGAAAAATGACAATGGCAGCAGAGGAGGTATTCAGTCACTCTAGTTGAGGTTGTAGAGTGCTGTACTCTGTACTTCTCATCCCATGAAGTCATGACTTATTCCAGTGAGAACAAGCTCAAAACTCGCAAATTGGCCATCTAAAAAGAACTATCTAGTCAGAGTATGAGATAAAAGAACTTTGCCTGTACTCACACTGGTTTTATTTTTCTCAAAATACTGATGGGAAAGTTGTCGTAAACATTATAAAACTCAAATTTCTAAGCTGTGTAGCTTATAGTATTTTAGAAGAGATCTGTTTTTTCCATTGCATCCATTAAAACAAGTTTTACTGAAGTTATTTTCAATTTTCAACATCACATTTTTTGAGTATATCCTAAAAGTATATCTCATGTAAAGGTAGGTATCCATTTCATTTCTAGCCTGTCAGAAAGTTTAGGCTACATTAAATTTGTGTGAAGAATGTTCTGATCATGTTATTATTACATTTTTTGTTATAAGGCCTGCTGAAAATGACTGAATATAAGCTTGTGGTAGTTGGAGCTGGTGGCGTAGGCAAGAGTGCCTTGACGATACAGCTAATTCAGAATCACTTTGTAGATGAGTATGATCCCACGATAGAGGTAAGTCTATTTTAAATATTATATGTGTGTGATGTTAAATAATGACATACATATAATAGACTGAAGTTTTTGACCAATAATACTTAACTGAAATGTATTTCAGATCCCTTGTGAAAAATACTTAAAATTGGTATTTAATTGCTTACCTCTTTTTGTTTGGTATTTTATTTTTCTTCAATTACATGTAAAAACAATTTTTAACATACATTTTAAAAACTTTTTGAGTTCCAAATTCTCTCCCTTTGTCCCTTCCCATCCCTCATTGAGAAGGCGAGCAATTTGATAGAGGTTATACATGTGTAGTCATGTAAAACATTTCCATAATAGCCATGTTGTGAAAGAAAATACAGACCAAAAAAAAACTTTTACGAAAAATAAAGTTAAAAAAAGTACGCTTCAATCTGTATTCAGACACCATCAGTTCATTCCCTGGGGATAGATAGCATTTTCATCATAAGTCCTTCAGAGTTGTCTAGTATCATTGTATTACTGAGAATAGGGAAGTCATTCACAGCCCATCATTTTACAATATTGCTGTTACTTCGTATACACTACATGTCACTTTGTATCAGCTTCTGTAAGTCTTTCCAGGTTTTTATGAGAGCATTCTGCTCATCATTTCTTATAGCACAATACCATTCCATCACAATCACATAACCACAGTTTGTTTAGCTGTTCCCCACTTGATGAGCATCCCCTCAGTTTCCAATTCTTTGCCAGAAAAGAGCTGCTATAAGTCTCTCTCTACATATAGGTTCTTTTCTCTCTTGCTCTTTATCCCTTGGTATACAGACCTAGTAACAGTGTTGTGAGGTAAAGTGTGTGCATGGTTTTATAGCCCTTTGGGCATAGTTCCAAGTGGCTCTACTGAAGAGTTGACTCAGGTCCCACCTCCACAAACAGTGCATTAATGTCTCATTTTCCCTACATCCCCTCCAGCAGTTGTCACTTTCCTTCTACCCCATTAGTCCGTCTTCATAGGTAGGAGGTAGTACCTCAGTGTTGTTTTAGTTTGTGTTTCTCCACTCAGTAATGATTTAGAGCGTTTTCTTTCACATGGCCACAGATAGCATTGATTACTTCATCTGAAAACTGTTCTTATCTTTTGATCATTTATTAAATGGGAAATGGCTCTTGTTTTTATAAATTTGACTCAGTTCTCTGTATGTTTGAGAAATGAGGCCTCTATGGCTTCACAATTTTTTCACAGTTAAAATTGCTAATTGTATTTCCATCTTCTATTTTTGCCTCTGTTTATCCTATTCTCTCTCCTTTCCTCCTCAAAAGTGTTTTGCTTCTGATTATCCCTTCCTCCAATCTGCCCTCCCTTCTATCACTTCCCCACTCACCTCCCCTTATCCTCTTTCCTTCCTATTTTGCTGTAGGGTAGATTTCTATATCCAGCTGACTGTGTATTTATTCCATTTTTGAGCCAGTTCTAGTGAAAATTAGGTTCACTCATTCCCTGTTACTTCTCCCATCTTCCCCTCCACTGTAAAAGCTTTTTCTTGCCTTGTTTTATGAGAGATAATTTACCCCATTCTGCCTTCCCCCTTTTCCCAGTGCATTCCTCTCTATTTTTTTTAGATGTCATCCCTTCATATTCAATTCCAGTCTGTGCACTCTGTTTATATATATATTCCTCCTAAAAACTCAAATAATGAGAAAGTCTTAAGAGTTCCAAGTATCATCGTCCCATGTAGGAATGTAAACAATTTAACCTTGTGATTTCTCTTTCCTGTTTACTTTTTATGCTTCTCTAGAGTCTTGTATTTGAAAGTTAAATTTTCTATTCAGCTCATGTTTTTTCATCAAGAATGTTTGAAAGTCCTCCATTTCATTGAATGTCTATTTTTACCCCTGAAGGATTATACTCAGTTTTGCTGGGTAGGTGATTCTTGGTTGTAGTCCTTTGCTCTCTGAAATATTATATTCCAAGCCCTCTGATCCTTTAATGTAGAAGCTGCTAAATCTGTGTTATCCTGACTGTGGCTCTATAAAACTTGAATTGTTTGTTTCTGGCTGTTCACAGTATTTTCTCCTTGACCTGGGAGCTATGGAATTCGGCTGTTCCTGGGAGTTTTCATTTTGGGATCTCTTTGAGGAGATAATTTTTAGATTCTTTCAATTTCGGTTTTATCTTCAGGTTCTAGAATATGATGGCAGTTTTCCTTGATAGTTTCTTGAAAAATGATGTCTAGGCTATTGTTTTGATCATAGCTTTCAGGTAGTTCAGTAAATTTTAAATTATCCATCCTGGATCTGTTTTCCAGGTCAGTTATTTTCCTATTGAGATAGGTCACATTGCCTTTTATTTTGTTTGGTTTTGTTTGTCTCTTGATATCTCATACATTTGCTCAATTCTAATTTTTAAGGAATTGTTTTCTTCATTGAGGTTTTGTACCTCCTTTTCCATTTGGCCAATTTCACTTTTTAAGGGTTTTTTTCTTCAGTGAATTTTTGTGCCTCTTTTTCCATTTGGCCAATTCTGCTTTTCAGTACATTCTTACTGTTTTTGTGTACCTTTTTTATCATTTGGCCTAGTCTGTATTTTAAGATGTTATTTTCTTGTGTGTGTCTGTTCCTCCTTTACCAAGCTGTTGATTTTTTTTCCTGTGATTTTCTTGTTACACTCTCATTTCTCTTCCCAGTTTTTCTTCCATCTCTCTTACCTGATTTTCAAAATCCTTTTTGAGTTCTTCATGGCCGAAGACCGATTCATACTTTTCTTGGAGGCTTTGGATGTAGGAGCTTTGACTTTGTTATTTTCTTCTGAGTATGTTTTGATCTTCCTTGTCCCCATAGTAACTTTCTATGATCAGATTTTTTTTTTCTGTTGTTTGCTCATTTTTCCAGGCCATTTCTTGCCTTTTAACTCTTTATAAAGTGGGGCTCTGCTTACAGGGAGGAGGGTGTAGAGTCCCAAACTTTAGGGTTTTTGTGCGGTTCTTTTCAGAGATACTTCTAGGGATCTATACACTTTTAGTCCTTTCAAGGAGGTATGATCTAAGAAGAGCTGTTTTACTCTGCTGGCCTTTGCTATGGTCTGTGAGAGATCACAGACACCCTTTTCTGCCCTAGAACTGTGACAAGAGTCCCTATTCCACTGCTGCCTGCTGCCACCTAGGACTTTGATGCAGATCTGAGTATGGGCAAAGCAACAGAGTCCTGCCCCCAGTGCCAGCAAAGAAACCCCTGTAATGTCCTCCTGACCAGTTGTTAGACATTATTTTTTGTGAGCTGAGAACTCTGGAAACAACCACTGCTGATTCAGTGACTCCCAAGGTCTGCGCCTGGTTTGCTGGGACTGGCCCTCTGTTGGCATGACTTGGGCTAGATTGATCTTCCCTGCCTGTCTTCTGAATTGTCATTGGCTGGAGAATTCTTTTACCCCATCGTTTTGTGGGTTCTGCTGCTCCAGGGATTGTTTTATGGCATAATTTAAAGGAGTTTATAGGGATTTGGGGGAGAGTTGAGACAAGTTGCTGTCTTTTCTCTGAAACTTCTTAACTTTTAAGTGGCATTGTGTACATTAACAATTCTGACTAACAGTGTCTAAGAATGAGGGGTGTTGTGGCCTGGATCAGGAAGACCTGAGTTTTAGTCCTCTCACTGAAGAAATAGTGTGACCCTGGCCAAGTTGCTCCTTTACTGTTGATTGACAACTCTTCTAAGAGTTGAAGTTATGGAACAGTTGCTCATTTCCATTGGTTGAGGGGATTTTCTTCCCCCTCAATTCCTTAAATCTAAGAAATTCTAGGACTGCCTCCACCCTCTCCCTCACTATCTAGTAGCATAACACAACATTCACTTTTCATTTTGATTGATGTGTATTTTAGACTTTCTTGAAAAGGGAAAACTTTTGCATATCCTTTTTACATATTCTTATGTGTACATTTAAAGCAATTGCACCCATATTTAAATGGAAGATGTTTTCGCAGGTTTTTTTTTTTTAGGAAGTTAGAATCAAGCTTCATTAGTAAAAAACCAAACTTTTGCAATTATATCTAATGATAGGCAAAGTACTTTCTAGTCATTAAAGTGTTAGTGAAAATATGGTTAGAGTTCAGTCTTAGGTATTTGAACTGTAAAAATCATATTGATGAGTTACAAACTGAAGAAATGGAGAAAAAGGATTAGATGGCAGATCCATTTAAGTACAGTATTCCCTTTTAATTTACCCAGGAAAATGTATACAGTTCTACAAAGTGAAATAAAATTGTTAAGATTTATTATAACACATCCAAAGCTAAGACATTTAGTTGTCTTCACTGTCACAAAGCCTTTCATATAGAATCTGAATCTTTCAGTTTTAGCCCATTTTCTTCCATTTGAGAATGGCAGCTCACTCCCTTCTCCATAACAATATTGTATATACTACTGTTTTGTCATTTATTAGCTGCCTTTTTCTTAATCTAAACAATCTCAGACTTAAATCTTTTCTCCTAACCATTACCTTACAGTATTTTAAATCGTGATCTGAATTTTTCCAGAGATGTTCTTGGCATTCCTAAATTGTGGAATCTAGAACTTGACTCAGCAGATATGCTACATTATAATTGTAATTTTTTCAGTAGTGATTTAAGAACATGCTATTATATAGTAATCTAGAAGAAGTTTTTGAAATTTAGAAAGGAACTCATCAGAAAAAAAATTGCATTTTCTCCACAACTTAGGAATAGGAAAAAAAGCTCTATTTTATGAAATTATTACATGATCTTAGAATTTGGTTTAAAAATTTGAGTAATAATATAATATCCATGTAAATAAAATAGCCCACTTTTTGTCATATTTTCTAGAGTAATAATACTTAATACTTATAGTAATAATACTATAAAGAAAAAATTAAAATGAACCCTTTTTAGTTTATCCCAAGTCGAGTTCCACAGAGTTATCTTACCATCTGAATCAAGTGTAAAGTGAAGATTATGATAGAATCTAGCTTCATGGACTTTTTTCCAGTTGATTTGGATAACATTAACCTAGGCCATCATTGAAAGTCATCATAATCTGTCCTATAAGAAATGATAAATTCTGATTGACAGTATTTGATTAAATAGTTCAGTAAATCTGTTCAGAATTATCAAGGAAGAAGATACTCTAGAAGAACCAATGTGAATTGTTAATCTTTTGGTGATAGAGATTTATGAATTAAGAAACTTTTTGAGATCTGGGCTAAACTAGAAGCCCAAATTGGGAAACACTGATGATCTTTAAACCTAATGTCTCCTTGTTAGTTTATACTTATATTTTAGCTCTTAACGTAATTTTAAAAAATCAATATGAGTCATCTTCTTTCACTTATTTGCAAAAGTAAATATCTTGATTAATTTCAGAGACAAGAAGAATTCATCATCTCTGGATTGTAATCATACCAGGAAGCTAGAAATATATCAATCAATAAAAATGTCTAAGTGCCTACTCTGTGTCAGGCACTATTAAGCATTAGAAATAAAAAGAATAATTTCTGCCTTCAGGAGGTTACATTCTATTGAAGAAAACAGTATGTACATACACAGTTAGATGGTGACTCAGAATAAATCCTTTTATGGCATCTCAGTAGTGTGAATTTTGATAGAGTAGAGAGTATGGGTAAGAGTGATTTAAGAGAAGAGGATAGTGGTATTTTGCAACTTGACGGAAATTGGGTGAAAGTTACAAGACAAATTTTGCTCAATAGGAGGAGAAACTTGTAAATTAATGCTCTCTGGAAGTAGAATAGAGAGCCTCATGACATAGTTCTCCATCTTTGTAGATCATTAAATGGAGCTAGATAACTGTTTGATGAGACTGTTATGGGGTGGAGGGGATTACTGTTTCAGATGAGGGTTTGGCTAGATGATTTCAAAGTGCTCTGAGATTCTATGAAATCGAATAGTTTAGTTTTTTTTTTTCTTGCACTTTTCATCACTTCTAGGTAACTTAAAACCCAGTGTAAAAATGACCCACCAATAAAGATTAGCATTTGACTGCAATTTAATTTTAAAAGAGTTGCCTATGGGCACTGAGAGGTTGTGACTTGCCTGTGATCTCTTAGATAGTTCATGTCAAAGAGAGGACTCAGTCATACTCCACCCTGATCTTCTGATCACTACCCTATGCTTCATATCTAAGTAGAACTTGCTTGATTTTAAATCAAAAATTACCTCTTGTACATAGTAAGAAAAAAAGAATAACTGATTGATATAAGCTATATATCTGAAACAATTCATTAAAACTGTTCCAAACTGCTAATTACATTGGAGGTTGAAGTCATAAATTATGGTATGAAAACATACCATACGTTTTGGTTTTCTGGCATAAATGTCATGATATACATTGTTATTGTGTACATCTGACTCAGACCCTAATACTTTTATGACATAATGGTTATTAAGTGCCACAGGATTCCAAACAGCACAAGTATAGAGAACTTTTTGATGTTTCTGGTTTTGGAAGAAAATTACTCTAAATGCAACAGCTAATAATAATTATAACTATATTTTGTTTGGTTCAGTTTTATTTCTCACAACTACTGATAACAAGCTTAAAAAGGCCAGCTTTAGTTTCAGTTGTCATTGGTATCATAAGTAAAGACCCCTTTACAGTAATTGGACTTGAAAAATGATTTAAAAAACATTTAGCTAACAATGTGCAAAATATATGGTTTGTTAATGACATAGTAATAGTACAAGTAGGGTTATTTTCATTATACTGTCATTGATTTATCTATATCATAAGCTTTCCTGTTATAACAAAGTCACATTTATATTGTGCTTTTCTGTTTTTACAAAGCACTTTTATCACAGTAATCTTGTGAGGTAGGTAATAAAAATATTACTTTCCTTTGTACAGATGAGGAAACTGGACCCCAGAAGAGTTTAGTGGTTGGTTCAGGGTCTTACAGATAGTAAATGGCATAAATGGGATTCAAAACTAGGTCTTTTTCATTCCACATCTACTGTTCTTTCCATTATACCATATTGCCTGTTGATGTGATTAACATTGAATTGATTCTGATTTGATCCCCTTTGCTCATCAAATAATGTTCTACTCAGAAGATGGATATAATAATTTGTCTTTTCCACCTCTGATATCTCTATTCTGTCTGTCTTCATCCTTTTTTGTGTGATCTATCTCAAAGTATTTATCAGATTTAATCTGCTCACTCATTGTCACTTCTACACCAGTGCTCTACAAAGGGGTGGAGGTGACCATGAGTTCTTGAAGCATATGCCAGGAGCGTCAAGCTCTGGAAGGTACTAAATCACCCAGAAGGACTTAGTGTGGATCTATATGAGTATCAGGCAGTGGGGAGCAGACTTTGGGCAAATTATTTAACCTTTTTGGATCTTGGTATCCTCATCTGTCAAATGAGGAAATTCCTTAGTTGATCTCCAAGAGGACTTTATGTTTGTTGTATGAGGACCAAACTAGCCATATTAGAAGAGGCTTATTTCCACATTGTTGGCCACCACAGTAATTGACAAAAAACTCTACTAAGGTGTAGAGAGGTTGTAATCTGTGTAAGTGGAAAGAATGCCTGTATTGATGAAATTACAGTCTTTTGAAATATTGAAATAGCAGGAGATAATTCCTTTGCAAAATAAGAAAAAGCTTGAGGTTAAATGGAAAAAACTATCAATATTAATAATCTTATACATACATTTTACATAAATACACATTGTGTGTATATAAAGTATTGATAACTGCCTTTTGCTATTGACAGCAAGTACTTTGAAATTTTAAAAATTATTTAGACTATAAAAATAGCTTATCATTTAAATGCCCTTTGATAAAAATAGTTCATATTTTCTAATATAAGTCCTTTTTAAAAATTTGATTTGTAATTACTCTTGCAAACTTATAGTGCATTTTACTAAACCTAATCATGATATACTGAATAAAACTTTTCTTAAACATTACGGTACAATTAAACTGTCCACCTTTTTTCTCAGCTTCTCAGAAGTGCCCTCTACTGGCCAATATTTTGCTTTTCATACTACATTTTTATTTATACTCAGATTCTTTAGTTCTAATTTATTGATGTATATGACAATTTTAGAAAAATATGGCAGTCTCATAAACTGTCTTATTCTTAGAAAATCATTAGTTTGACTTTAATGATGTATGCTTAATTCTTTAATTTTCTTTTATATGTATATATAAACTTTATTAATGTATACACAATTGAACTAGTATATTTATGTCTGTTTTTGTTGAACTTAAAGGATCATTCTGAAAATCATTGCAGTTGCAGGCTAACGTTAGATCAGTCAATCAACAGGCATTTATTAAACACCGAACATATGCCAAGCCCTATGCTAGGAATAGGGATGCAAATGAAAAGAATATCTCCACTCAGAAAGATCTTACATATATTTTGGAGACACATCCATATATAAGCATGTCAATAATAAATACAAAGAGAATGGATAAAAATTAAATGCATGATATAGTAGATAGGGCACTACCTTATCCATCTTATGCTGATAAGAGGTATTGTTCTACTGCTGAACTTCCTTAGAGAAGCCTCTGAATTTGTCTGTTTCTTTTCATCGTTACTTGAAGATCAAAAATCACAGCACTTTTGTTAATGTGTCACATCTTAAACTTTTTTTAATATATAATTTTAAAACACAAAACCTCAAAGATGCTCAGTCAGTGATCATTAATTGAAGTGCCTGTTATGTGTCAGGTGCTGTGCATAGTGATGTTCGTTACTTTAGTACTTTGGTGGATCAGTGACCTCATCACTGAGCATTTCTCCAGAGGTGCAGAGTTGAAACCATCCGTCTCTCATCCAGTTTGACCCTATTCCCTGTCTTTCATAGGTCTTTCATAGCAGGTCCACCTAATGTGCCAGAGGCACTAAGTCTTCAAAATGAGTACCAGTGCTACATGCAGGCTCTCAATCTGGTTATCCTTCACTCTTGTTGCTTTAATAGCAGCCCATTTTCTTGGTTATATAGGTCTTTGATATTTTTATACTACTTGTGCATAATTTTGGTTGTTAATAAGTTGCAAAATACCTATATCTGCTATACATCTCTTCCCCCCAGATGATCAACTCATTTGCAATTTTCAAAAGATTTTGGAAATCATAGTTATGCAAAAGGATTTTTAGGAATTTTGAGGTTGAACTTCTTGATTTCATTAGTATAGGGAATTTTTCCTTAGGAAACTTTCTTAATGCAGATTGGCACTTGCTCCACAGTTACTGATCATGGAGTCATGAGAGGTTAAATGACTTGCCCAGGATCACATGCCAGGATGAGTCAGAGGCAGAATTTTAACTTCGTCTTCCTTACTCAGGTCAGCTTTTTGTTATAATATACAGTGTCTTTATCAAAGGAGATGTTGATTTTATAAGTTGGGATTTTATTTCAGAGAGAATCTTAGGGATTATTGAAAACGTTCTGTAGTTTTCCATGTGCAGTCCAACATGTTTGTTTTCTCATTTAATTTGGGGCCCAGATCATTATCCATGTGCAGTATCTATACAGGGCATTCATTCTGATGGACCAATTTAATAGTCTTTCTTAACTAAGTGTATTGTATAATCTGGTAATAGGTTATTCTTCATCCACTTGATTTTTTTCTTGAATGGATAGACCAAACTCTTGAGTGGTTGTGAATCTACACTGCTATGCAGTGTTCCAGCAGGATCATTTAAAGACTTCAGTCTTTATAGGGAATACCTTTATATGGACTGGGTTGGGTAGCCCCCCATGACAGTGGTACATTCCAGTGTGTGTTAATAATTTTATTCCATGCCCTATTTAATTCAACAGGTGGTCACCCAAAGTTTTCAGGAAATCCCATAAAATCTTAGCATTTATAATTAAAGGCATCTTTTTGGAAGAGAGCCTAGGTTTTTCTTTATGAATCAGAATTTTTAAAAAAAAATAGTATACAAAAATATAAAAATAGTATAAAAAGTAAATACAATGGACACTTTACTTTCTGTACCTTTCAGTCAGTTTGTGACTATAAAGATGACATCTGATGTAGAATATTATTTGTGAAAGTCTGCCCATTCCCTTATTTTCATCTACCATGTCTTGGATAATGTGCATAGATAAGTTTTTGTATGAGTAAGAAAATGGGTTTTTTGAACTGAAGTTATTTATTTTTCTCCTTGTCATTCCTCTGCAGCCCCCTCTGCCCTCAAAAATGTGTTGACTCCAACATGGACTTCTTCTGGTGTCTCCTGTAGCTGTCCCTCTCATATTTCTTTTCTTTACAGTAGAATATAAGTTCCATGTGGTCAAGCACAGTTTTTTATTTTTTCTCCATATCCCCAGGTTAGTATGTATTGAGTGCCCAAGGAATGGTTGCATATATCATAAAAACTTGTCTTTAGGATTCATTAATTCCTTTTCTGTTACTCTTACTGCAGAAACAGAAGAGAGGATAAACAGAATTATGATGGCTATTTTATCTTACGTTCATTACCACAAGAATTCATCTACTAATATTGAGTCTTCTAGTGATGCATATCTTTCTTCTAAGATGGGTTAAGACTCAATCTGTTAGTAGGACTTTCTATAATGGCAGAATTTACCACAACTATTATTTCACTCCTTTTGCCTTCAAGGACCCAGTGTTGTCTCCATTTCTTAATTAGGATGCTTTAGTAGGACTTTATTGTTTATACACACTTTGAATAGTATCCATTTAGTAAATATTTGAATTACTTTGAGTGTAACTTAAATTAGAAAGTCCATATGCATTAGAAGCTTATCAGAATTTTCACATGTTCAGGACTGATAGCAGCCAGGATTTTTTGTGGAAGTAAATATAGTTAAAATTATTCTGTGGAATAAAAAAAGAAGTGCACATGGATAGTAGTGGTAATGACTTTACCTGTTTGTGATGTTTGGACAGGGTTACAATGTTTTTATTTAATTTGGAGTCAGGAGACCTGGGTTTGAGTACCTTTTTAACATAAAAATTTTATTTGTTTCTAGTGACACAATATATGCTTTCAGATATGTGAATAAGAACCAGAGAGTACAGAAAGCAAAAAATAAAACCAAATAAAACTAAACCCCCTAGCTCCATAAACAATTTTTTTTTTCTTTTTTTTTTTTTTTTTTAAATAAATTTATTTAACTTTTTACATTCATTCTCACAAGATTTTGGGTTCCAAAATTTTCTCCCCATTAGTCCCCTCCCCCCTCCCCAATACACT
>CM053770.1:140597805-140610199 GCA_028658325.1 Potorous gilbertii
AGGGCTCTCTGCAACGGAAATCTCCTTCACTGTGTTTCTGCGCGGCTTCCACTGCTCCAGAATTTGTCAGGAGTTCTTTTTACAGGAAATCTATGGGCTGTGGGTTCGGACCTAGCTTAGGTGAGTCTTTCTACTCCGCCATTAATAAAAAGCATTAAAAAATGGTTTCAAAGACTGTGCATATAACTGTACCTTTACACTTTTATTCCTTATTAATAAAAGTGCATTATGTTAAATAAGTTAGCACTGTTTTCTGTTTCATTTTTATGGGTTTTGCCTATAATGTTTCATGTTACTTCCTTTACGTAGTTGAAGTCAGTGTATATGAGGTCCTTTTGGTTTCACTTTTTTATTCTGTATAACTTTTTGTCTTTCATATTTCTTTGTATTCTGCATATGTCATTCCCTCTGGTTGTGCTCTTTCTTTACCTCTTAACTAGTTGTGTTACTTTGGGCAAGTTATTTAACTTCTTTGGCTGTCTGTTTCCTTATGTATAAAATGAGGAGAGGGACCAGAAAACTCCATTTCCACATCCCTTCCTGCTCTAAAGTTCTCTTATTCAATTACCTATTTCAGTTAATGTATAAAGAAGGGTAATGCAGGGTTTTTTTTTATTAATTTCAAAAAGAGAAAGAGAAATCCCTCTGTATTTAAAAGGTCACTAAAAGTTTAAAGGCATTAACAGGATAGATCTAATATGACCCTCTTGCCTGTCCTTTTTAAAGCCTTCAGTTTATATGTGGTAATTTGATGAAGATATATAAAGACAAGACCTGTCTTTTCCCTATATAGTCTCTATTTACATTCAACAAATAGTTTTAAAGGACCTCCCTTGTTTAAGGTACTTTTCCAGAAGGATCTGAAATATTGGAATGACCCCATTTCCATATCTACTTTTCTTTTGCCCCACATACAGTATTCACTTGAGTTTGGCATATAATGTATGGTACATTGATAAATGGCACTCTTAGATGTAAATTCTGTCAGCTTTCAATATTTTTGCTTAAAACTATAAAATATTTAATTTCAAGTTAGTGGCTAACTTAGACATTTGCTTAGAATTGAAGCCTTGGGTAGATGACACTGAGTTACAAGATATATAATGCTAGCTTTAACCTCCTATCAGGGACATTGGGTAGATCAGTTGCAGTAAGTATCCTAATGTCTACCTCCCATTGATACCTCTGCTTCCTTTCCTTTGAATTTACACTAGATTTTCTGTTTTCTGGCAACAATGACACTGGGTGTATGGGGAATCTCTGGAAAAGATGTGCTTGCCAGGAGTCTGGGGGAAAGATCTGCATTGCTGTAAGCTATCTCCCATTTTGTGGCACTGTCCTTAAGAACATCTTATTCTTTCTTTGATAGTCTGATTACATAATTTTCTTTTCATTTTGTAGTTAGAAACTCCTTAAAACTTCAGATAAAACAATCATAAACCCTGCTGACTCCCATAAGATTTTTCTGGCCATGATACCTAAGAAAAATCACATTGTGCAGCCAAAGCACTTCAGAAGGCATTTGAATGTAAAATAATTATGAGTGTGTGTTTTGCCAGGCACATAGAAAGTACTCAGGAAATAACATGTGAGATCTATGAGTTTGTTGGTATGGGTGCTCCTGCTATTGATTCAAATGGCAGTTCCTCCAGGGCCTTTGGGTATGATCTTCCTGAGTTGCTTTGGCTAAAAAAAAAAAAATCATCACTTGGTGGTCAAACCTCCAGCCTTTCCAGATAGACTGGTCCTTAAGTGACAAGGCCATTGTAGACCCATACTCACAGCCTTTCCAGCATGTATTCTCCTGGCATAACCTTTGAGGAGCCAAGATCATAGTTAAACTGCAGTGAGCGATGGGAGTAGGACTTTAGTAGAATATGATATTGATTAGACGATATTTAAATGAAATAACTTATCTTTATATTAATGATTGGTTTTTCTTTTCAGATTAAGTTCAACCTTGTTTAAATGATTTTTTATTTCAATATACTTGGTAGCATCACTACATCTCTGTACAGCACCCAGATAAAAAACAAAAAAGGTGCATTATAATAACCTAGATTATGTTTCTCCTTTCTCAGGATTCCTACAGGAAACAAGTAGTAATTGATGGAGAGACCTGTCTCTTGGATATTCTCGACACAGCAGGTCAAGAGGAGTACAGTGCAATGAGGGACCAGTACATGAGGACTGGGGAGGGCTTTCTATGTGTATTTGCCATAAATAATACTAAATCGTTTGAAGATATTCACCATTATAGGTGGGTTTAAAACAAACCAATTTTAGAAAACAAAATTGGAGAACTGTTTAATTGCTTTATTCTAGGGAAATTTATGAATTTTGTAACTATATAAATCTTAGATATTGCTCCAATAGTTGCATTAACATTGGTTGTATAAAACTGCCAGTCAGCAACAGATATTTTTACAAATAGACAAAATTTTATTAATGTTACATAAGAACCTATTAACTTAAGAGACTGATTTCTTCTCTTCTTTCTTCTGAGCCTGCTTCTCTCACCTTCAGTACTTAACTCCTGTTTCCTGACCTGCTAGGACAGGTCTGCACAACCTGGCAGATTGCTTGCTGTACGCCAGAGGATTTCCTCTACAAAGGATATTTTCCTCTATGTTTTTCAAGGGCCACCTGAAATCCTTTGGCATGTGGGAAGTGACCTGTGGGCCGCAGAGTGTACAGACCTGTTTTAAGAGCTGCTGTGCAGAGGATGTGGAACTTAGTGGTCTACAGGAGAAAACTGGGACTTACACTGGTGCAAAGTATAATTTGGGATGGGAACACTGGTTGATGAACCAGTATATGTTTTATATAGCTGTAAGAGGAGCTTTGTAAGTAGAGTAGAAAAGCTATAAAATATTCATAAGTTTACTCCCCCTCCCAAACCATTTAAAAAATAGATTAGTAGTTTTTAGAATCTTAGGATCATAATAAAAAAAGTTGAAGTATTTTTCATGGAGCTAAGTAGGTGCTTATCCTTTCTGATAGATCACATGTTCTTGTTGTCATGTCCTCATAACCTTCAAATCTGCTAGAGATTGGGAAAAAGAAAGAGAAATCTTCTTGGCAACTTTCTGTAAGGCCTAAAAGAGTAACTTTTTCTCCTCCTCCTTTCCATAGCCTGTTCAGGAGCAGCTCTTGGTCACCAGTCATCTTTGAAATAGACTAGTAGTTGTGGGGATGAATAAGGGCTCACCTCATCATCCCAAGTCCAACATCTGCACAAGTCCTTTAGTGCAGAATTAGATCACATGTGTCCTACATTGGGACCAAGAGTACATGTTGAGTTCCATGGAAATCCAGTCCCATTCCTATTAGACTAGTATTGGAAGGGACATTAACTCCTCAAAGGGGTTCAATACGGGAATAAATTATAGCCCATGTTTATATTGAACTTCAATGTTTTCAAAGTGTTCTTCTTAAAACAACCCTGAAATGTCAGTAATACAATTAAACCCATTTTATAGTTGAGAAAACAGACTCCCGAGTAGTTTACCTTTTGTTGTTTGGTTGTTCAGTCATGTCTGACTCTACATGACCCCATTTAGACTGTTCTTGGCAAAGATTCAGGAGTGGTTTATGATTTCCTTTTCCAACTCATTTTATAGATGGGGAAACTGAAGCAAACAGGGTTAAGTGACTTGCCCAGGGTCAAAGAGCTAGTGTCTGTAGCCAGATCTGAATTCAGGAAGATAAGTCTTCCAGACTTAAGGCCTGGAACTCTATCCACTGCACCACCTACCTGTCCAGAAGTTACCTTACCTGCCTATAATCACATAATTTGTGAACCTCAAGAGCCAAACTTTAACTACGGTCTTCTGATTCAAATGCCAGTGCTCTTTGCATTACACTATGCTACTTCCTCTGCTTGAATGCCTCCCTTGAAGGAAACTCACCACTTCATGAGGTAGCCCATTCTATTTTCAGATAAGTAATTGTTGGGAAGTTCACATACTGGGATGACATCTTTGTTCCCATAACTTCTGTCTCTTGGTCCTTATTCTTTCTGTTGATATAGCACAGAATACATTTAATAAGTGAAAATTATATTTCTTTATTTGAAAAACAAAACTGTGTTGTACTGTGCTGTCCTTAGGTCTTTTCTTTAAGCTTTACATCACCATTTCCTTTAGTTTTCACATGTTAATTTTTAGGTCCCTCATGACTTTGGTGACCCTCTTAAGAAGCTGTTATATCCCATCTGAAACATGTTACCTAGAACTGAATATACAGTATTTCAAGCCATGGTAGAGTGCATATATAAGACTATTACTTCTTGGTCTGGACTTGATACTTATATTGATATGTTTTCTAAGACTATGTTACGGTTTTTAATAGCTCTGTGACACTGCTATATCACACATTGTTTCCAAATGACTGAAATTAAGTCTTTTTTCATTTCTTAGGTGTTTTTTTTTTTAACCTGAGTTTAGGGTACCTTTTCTCCTATTTCATCTTATTTTTCAGTCCTTGTTCAAACATGTTGAGATTTTTTGAATACAGTTTTGTTATTCACTATATTAATTAGCTATTCCACCTTTGTCATCTACACGTATGCTAAAGAATACCCATTTTTTGATGAAAATAGTGAATTCTAAAGCACTGAGGAAAGAACCTTATGGTCTCTAATTAGAGAAGTTCCCTCCAGGTAGACATTGATCAGTTAATCAACACACTTTGAGTGGAGTAGTATAATCAATGTGAGTCACAGAGTGATGGGTTTAGAGGTTGTCAGTCAACTAGCACTTTTATTATTTATTAAGCACAAAGAAAGGCAACAAACAGTTCCTGTTTTCAGGAGCTCATAATCTACTACCAGAGGGACAATATGTAAACAACTCTGTACAAATGATCTCTACAGAATTAATTAGGGGTAGTCTCAGAGGGAAGATTAAGAAGGACCAAGAATGTCTGCTTGCTGAAAGTAAGATTTTAGCTGAGGCTTGAGAGGAGGAGAGAGAAAAGTCCAGGTATGGTGGGGTGGGGAAAGCCAGTGAAAACGCAGAGTCAGGAGTGTGAGGAGACCAAGCATTGCTAGATTGCAGAACATGCAGAGGGGGAATAAGGTGTGAAAAGAATGGAAAGGTAGAAGGGGCCAGAATATGAAGAGCTTTAAAAGTGGGGGTAGGGTTTTATATTTGATGCTGGAATTACATTTTGATAGTTAAGTTTGGAGGATGGATTGGAGGATGGGCAGAGAGACCACAATCAGCAAGCTATCGCAAAAGGCAAAGGTGTGAGGTTATGAGAGCCTCCACTAAGGTGGTTGCAGTGTCAAGAGAGAAGGTGACATATATGCAAGATACCCTGAAGACAGTATTACTTGATCCCTATTTCTATGCCATGTTCGCAAAGATACTATAAGAGGTTTATTTCTGCCAGATAGCTTATCAAAACGAAGAAACACTAAATCCATTGGAGTCCCCTTATAAGTGAGCTGTCCTTCAAGCTATATTTCCACTGTTTTCCATTCTTTTTACAAATAAACAAAACAAAATAATGACCACGTTGGCCTTCCATTTTAAAAAAAGTTAACCTGTTATATGTGCATTTTGAATTGAAGATATTAAGAATGATCATTTATACTCAGTAACACTTGGCATTCTGTGATTTGCTTTCATTAGGCTGCCAAAGGATTTAACTTTGGGAATCATAGTTGCTTTTAGCAGATGTTAAAGCATGATAATCTTTTCCCTCTGATTTGCAACTATGTATATTAATTTGGTTTTCTTTATCAAAAGCGTAGTCGACAAGAATTTATTAAGTACTTACGAAGTGCAGGGCTCGGGACTAGGTGCTGAGGATCCAAACATAATATGAAAAACGTTTGAATAAATCCTGAATTTCCATGGAGATAGGTCAGAATGAAACATTAGCTTATTTAAAATGTGCTTTCTTTCTGACCAACCCCATAAAACTGGTCAGTCATAATCTTAGACCCTAAAAAGATTCTGTAGATGTCAAATGTTACCTAATAGTCAACTGACATAAAACTAAAAAATACATAAATTTTATATTAGGTTAGAAATTAGTATTGGCATAGAAGTAGGTTAAAGTAACAATAACAGAAAATGTTGTCACTCAACAAGTTCACATTTATGAAGAAAGAATAATGGACTTATTTTGGAATCACTATCAAAAAAGATGAAGTCAGTTAAGAGTTCATATAATGGCTTAATGCTTCGTGATTTCAAAGTTATAAGTACAAAATTTCATGAAATGTCTTATAATCTCCATCCTATATATAGATGGGAAGTAGGAGCTTAGTGGTGGCAGTAGTGCTTTTGAATTAAAATATCTTTAAAGAATTTGACAGCTTTCTTTTTAATTGTCCAGTGTGGGTTCAGTGTTAAGTATATTTTAATTTTACACATTCTTTGAAAGTGGTAATCTACATATGGTACACTGACATCTCACATAAAAGCCATTATTGCAAAATAATATTAATACATGGTATATTTTATACTCAACCAAACGGTATCAGAATTCAGATATAATGTAACTTGCCAAGTACTCAAGATAGGACTCACTGTGAGACCTGCTGCACTGTTCTAATATTATTTAACTTAAACTATGTTTTTATGGACTTAATTAGCAATGTTAGATGTGGTATGCCTGTAAATGAAAGTCCTGTCCACTACAATTCCCGGAGGAGACCAAATGGCATGGTGGAAAGGATACTAGATTGGGGATTCCCTGACCATACTGGAAAAGAGTATATAGTTGGGAAATGGATGAGAAAACTGAGTCTTATAAAGTGGGTTTACTTAGAGTCTAATATTAGAAACTGGAATTTTCAAATTCTGGAGCACTTCCTCATCATAATATAGAAATGGCTCTTCAGAAAAGTAAAATAAAAGTAAAGGGCATGATTCCTTCTCTTAGTCACTCATTACATATATTTCTACAGTAATGAAAGGACAGGAATTAAAACATCATTTTCTTATGAAAATCACAGCTTACTTCGAAACATCAAACCAAATAAAAGACCATTTAAAAATAATGGGGGGGGGGGGCTAAAAAGAACAAAGACAAAATTTCAGGTTAAAGGGTTTTTAGTAGGTATTGAACTTGCGAGTGTGTAAAAGTTATTCAAGAATTTGACTATTTCCTTTTGGGGTGCAGGGATATGGAAAAAATGAATAAAGCTTTTACTGATTGTTTTTAGGTACAAACTTAAGTGCTATTTACATTTTGAAGTAATGCACTTTAAAATTAGAGCTTAATGTTCTAGACAAGTTTTAGGTATATTGTTCATAATTTGCCTTTTTTCATTATATTTCTTTCAGTATGTTTTTTTGTTTTGAAATTACAAAATTTTAGCTTTGGCATTCCTTTTATTTTGAAGTAGTTATATTTTAAAATGAAGATTCTCCCACCCCCTTGTATCTCTTCCTCTCTCATTCTCTTTTTGAAAATTTTTGTAATACAAAAATATCTGAACTAATTTTGAATGCTTTATTTGAACTAAGCAAGGAAAAAGAATTTGTTGTATGGGGAAATTGGAGATTATAATCAGTTTTTAGCCAGATTATGTATACTAAAGTTAATTTTTTTTTTATCAAATATTAGATTTTTCTGTTTAAATGTGTCTGATATAACATGACTTTTTTCGTTTTTCTGCCTCAGAGAACAAATAAAAAGAGTTAAAGATTCCGAAGATGTACCCATGGTCCTTGTAGGAAATAAATGTGATTTACCTTCCAGAACAGTAGATACAAAACAAGCTCAGGATTTAGCAAGAAGTTACGGAATTCCTTTCATTGAAACATCGGCAAAAACAAGACAGGTAAGGAAAATCACAACAAATAGAAAACTATTTGCTTAGACTGGAAAGTATTATCTGCATCCGTGCACATCTACCATTTATCTATTGCTTAGTCTAAATTGTGATTAAATTCAGCTTTGATGGATTAATAAACGAACATGCCGCTTAAAATAACTGATGCTTAAATTAATCCTTTTATATGAAAATGCATGGATATTCTTTCCTCTAACCTAGAAAACCAGTAATCTTTCAAATAAAAAAAGAATAATATCCATATACAGGGGTCTCTATCCTCTGAATAGGAGTGTAAAACTTTGAATTCAGGTATTTATATTGTCACATTGCTTAATTGAGTACTCAGATTGTGCTTAATGTTAAAAGATTCAAATGTATTCCTCTAAGAGCTGTGGGAGTTTTATCTTGAAGATTTTCTGTTCTCTAATGGTGCTTGCAGAGATAATGTTTCTAGACAGTTTTCAATTCCATTATATTTAAAAAAATTTTACTTTTCCTTTGGTAGAAGTTAATTTGAGCGAAGCAGAGATTTTTAAAGCAAGAGATATTTAAAAATAATTTCACAGAAAAGTAGTCATCACTTTGTCTTGCTAAACTGAACGTGAAGATTTTACATTTAAATATATATTCATAAATCGTTGATGTCAAACTTTCAGTTAGAGCAGTATTAATAGCTACAAGATAGTTACATTGCTATAATACAAAACAAGTTCCTACAGGGTTGCATAAAGTAAAAATTTCCTAAAATATTAAAAATGGGCATATCCATAGGATATTAAAAAATGGAGAAAGCTCTTAAAATGAATAATAAAATCAACAAAATAAAGGTGAAAATATTACACTACATCTAGTGTATAAATAGATGGCTTGAAAAATTTATGTACTAAGAATTGAAAATCAGACTCATTTTATCAAGCAAAAATTATACATTAGAACTGTTAAAGTTCTTTTAGAAAATTTCTGCTTACCTATTTAGATTTAAAAACAAAATTTCATTCTGGGTAACATGTAAAGTGCCTAATTTATATAGGTTCAAAAAGTATTTGCAAACCTGTGTGCTTAGGTCTTCAAGGTATATAATAAGAAATGATCTCTGGCACAAAGAAGCTTATGTTATTGAAGAGAATACAGATAAGCGACAATTCAATAAAAATACAAGATGGCATGTGATTGTGCTAAAAGGAGAGGTTCAGAGAATAACTGTTTTAGGATTTCAGAGAATTTAGCTTGCCATGGCAATACAGGGCACCCCTCACTGCCCCCAAGGCACTCTTAAGTTGCCTGACTGCATTGGGGAGAGAGTTTTCTTACCCTTCGCTGATGAAATGGCAGGTTCAAACAAAGAAACCAAAAAGATTGATTGAGGGGAAGGCTATCTTGAATGATGTGAAGCTTGAATGAACATTTTGCAATTAAAATAGAAAGTATTCTTTTTGTGGCATTTGGCTTATTTCTTTACTTAAACTTCTTCCAAATACATTTATGTGATAACAAAAACTTGGGAGAAAACTTAACATTTCATCATGAGAGTTGTAAAACTAAGAAACAAGTACAATATTAGGAATTCCCTTTCATAAAATCAATTTTTTTAAATCAAAAATCTGTAAATTCTTTTTTGCATTTTTATAGTCTGTTACAGTTAGGGAATATCAACTTCACTTTAATGAAATTTTGCTGTCTGCTCATCCGAGGTCTCTAGTCACTTCAGGACATTTAGGGATACAGCTGCCTCTAATTCCTTATTTTCTCCCAGAGTAGTATGTAAACTCCTTTAGGGCAGCAGCTGTTTATTATTTTTGTATCCCCAGAACCTAGCGTAGTGCTTTGTATGTACACAGTAGATACTTAATACTTTCTTTTATTGAATTTAATTATGAAGTAGTGTAGGAGTTACAGCAACAGTCTGAGGACTGACTGATCTTGTGTTGCTTTGAGTTTAGAATACTATAAGAACACTTGGACCGATAGATCAAGTTACTAGTGCTGAATTTAGTGTTTATTAGCTATGTGAATGTAGCCATATAAGTTAATATCTCTAGGTGGAGTATAAGTCTCATTTAAAATGATGGAATGACCTAGATTGTTTCCAGGACTTCCTCCAGGTCACATATATTGTGTTCTTCAACACTTCCACTAGTGTTCTTATGGTGACTTGGCTGTATTGGCCATCAGTGGCAGGCTAACTAGTCTATGACTAGTAAGTAAAACTGTTACTTGGAGTAATGTGTATTGACTCCTCAGTCAAACCAGTGACATTATTGGAGAGGGCTCTTTCCCAGAGGGAAATTCTTGTACATAGACATACTGATTATATTCCTAGATATTGAAAGGGCAGAAAGGAAATTTGGTTCCCAGTCCAGCTGCTTTTAAAGTACTAACACTCTTTTCCAAAGAGAGGGAGATTTTGTTTCATCACCTAACTGTAAAAGACTTTCTGGAGCAATAAATATATATCTTCCCACTTTATAGACAAAAAAGGTGAAGTTACAGACTTGCCTAATATTTTACAGGGCTACAAATCAAAGGCAGGAAAGAAGAGAAACAGTTTCAATTCCCAGAAGGGAGCCCATGACTTAACTCTTGGTAATAGCAAGTTAATGACTGACAGAATGAAGTAGAACATCCTAATGTCTCATTTTGTCCTTCCCAAATTGTTACATACCATTTTCATTTTGTGATAATCAGTTGACATTTTTAGTTAAAATATTATGGCATTCATATTTTATTTCAAAATTCATTTTTCTTTCACATGTGATTATATATTTTTCTGTCTTTTTAAAAAGTTTGAGGGCCAAAATTTCTTGAGCATGAGCATATTTCCAATTGATAACAGAAATTGCTGGGAAAGTAGGATTGATTTAACAAATTTATTTCAGATATTTTAAGGATCTCATAATAAATACTTTACTACGTAAATCTGTTTTGAGATCTGCTTTTATTGAACATTTCTTAACTGTACCCTGCTTAATGTTGCTATAAATTTGATCTTTGATTTTTGAATTTGATGATTTCCCTAGAAATTACCTTGTGAAAAATGTAGTCATAGAAATGTTGATTGATTTTCATTTGAGGTCTCTTTTTATCTTATCAGGAGATTTTAAGGAGCTATTGTAACTCTTGTAGAGAGTTTGAAATGTGGATGTATGAATCTTACAACAAATTCAAGGACATACAGCTTTCAGTAATAGTAATATTGTACTTCCTATATGCAAAGTCTTGGACCTAGCTACTTTTCCCATTGTAGGTTGCTTTTGTGATTTCAAACATTTTGGTAATTTAAATATCCTACTTTTTATTCTATCAGTGAATCACAAAAAGGTGCTATCTTGCTTCATGCCTTAGTTTTTTTATGTGTATTTTAGGGTTCTAAATTTAGTGTGTATGCACCTTCATAAATAGCATAGGAATAGGGATCAGAGCTGTGATTTCATTGTTATGGAGAAGTGGTGTCAAACTCCGATAGAAAGAAATATGCATAAGGATCCTTGGGATCTGCATATTGTCTTAGAAAACCACATATTAACATTTAAATATTTCCCATTTACTTTTAATCTGATTGTGGTTGCTGATTGCAGGCCCTGTGTTTGACACCAGTGACACAGAGAACCTCCTAGGTCAGAAAACAAACTGTTTACCGATGTAGGTCAGTACCTTCTCTGCAACTGAGAGCCACCTTTGGAGAGTTGCCCAGTGCACAGAAAGACTTTGAGAAGCCTATCTAGGATCACACAGCCCGGGCATCATAGGATCAGGACTCAATTCCAGGTCATCCCAGTTTGGAAGACAGCTTTATCCTTCATACCCCATCCTACAGTTTATTAGCTAATGAATTAAACTTAGGCTACATATTTAAGTGAAGAGCATTAATTTTGAGAAGTTAAAATTAGAGGAGTATAACAAGAATGTCAGACTTTCTATTTTAACTTTCTATAGGTTAGCATTTGTGATTTTGAATTTAATATTTCTAAAAGTAGATATTTAAACATATAATTCATTTTTCTTAATATTGATGATAGGCCTGAGAAGTTCTTAATAAATAACAAATTTGAAAAGATAATTATACAAAATGCTTTCTATCCATTACCATTATTTTAAAAGCCTAAAATAAATAGGCAAAGTATTATGAACTAATATTGTGTAGTTCATAAATATATAATTATTAAAGTCAGCTAGGTGGCAAAGCTCCAGGTCTGAATTCAGGGAGGACCTGAATTCAAATTTAACCCCAAAGCACATGAGGTTAAAGATGTATAACCCTGGGTAAGTCACTTACTTGTCTGCCTCAGATTCTTTAACTGTGAAATGGGGATAAAATGAGATATTTGTAAAGCAGTTTTTGAAAATCTTTAAGTCTTATATGAATGAATGCTATTATCATTATGATAATTTTACTTTGAAAGTAATGATTTAAAACTAAAATTACATTTTTTTATAATAGTTCTTTCATTGTGTGTGTGTATGTGTGTGTGTATGTGTCTGTGTGTATGTGTATGCGCGTGTGTGTGTGTGTGTGTGTGTGTGTGTGTGTGTGTGTATGTGTGTGTGTGTATGTGTGTGTGTGTGTATGTGTGTGTATGTGTCTGTGTGTATGTGTAT
>CM053770.1:140610299-140688144 GCA_028658325.1 Potorous gilbertii
TGTGTGTGTATGTGTGTGTGTGTATGTGTGTGTGTGTATGTGTGTATGTGTGTGTGTGTATGCGTGTGTGTGTATGTGTGTGTGTATGTGTCTGTGTGTATGTGTATGCGCGTGTGTGTGTATGTGTGTGTGTGTGTATGTGTGTGTGTGTGTGTGTGTATGTGTGTGTGTGTGTGTGTATGTGTGTGTGTGTATGTGTGTGTATGTGTGTGTGTGTGTATGTGTCTGTGTGTATGTGTATGCGTGTGTGTATGTGTGTGTGTATGTGTGTGTGTGTGTGTGTGTGTATGTGTGTGTGTGTGTATGTGTGTGTGTGTGTGTATGTGTGTGTGTATGTGTGTATGTGTGTGTGTGTGTGTGTATGTGTGTGTATGTGTGTGTGCCTCAGATCTTATCCACACCAGTAATACCCAAAGTATGATTAAGAAAGGGAAGATAAACTAGAAATTCCAAGGCAGTTATTATGTCAGTTATCAGTAGTATGAAGCCTATGACTAGAATGTAGTTCAGGAAAGCTGTACCTTATCCAGAAGAAACCATTTAGGTAAAAGGGTGGTATGGGCATAGGTGGTATAGAACTGAGATAAAAAAAATGGAGGCAGAAACAAATGTAACTGTTCTTGAAGTGTACTAGGGACTAACAAAACAGAAGAAAAGTTTGAGGTGTTCAGGAAAGAGGTGGCAGGAAGACATGATACAGTATGGATGGTAGAATTTTGATATTCTAAATACTTGCTACATCTTTTTGCTCATAATTTTTAAATTTCCTTAATGAGAATTTTATCCTCCCTAAATTGGAAGAATCAGTGAGACTTACTCATATTCTGAATCAGGTTTTCATCAGAAAGAAGGAACTTGTTCATGGAGTAGAAATTATGGGAAACTTTGGCAGAATTGATGATTCCATCTTAGAATTTTGATGGACAGAAAAGCCAGCCTTGTTGCATGTGTACCTCTGATTTTAGGAGAGATTTCTGAAGATTAAAAGAAAAGATAGGTTGGATCTGGTGAACTGAAATTTTATAGAGGAATTCATATCATGAATTAATGAGTAACTAAAGACATGAAAACAATTCTGAGAAACAAGGTAAGTTGTCCAAAATTTGATCATTGTAGATATGTAGATAATTGCTCGATTTAGTTTTTTTAAGCTACATATAGGAGAGGCAGCATAATATTCAGAGTTGTAGAGACCTGTCCCTTGGTATTGTAAGATGTGGTTGCCAAGTCATTGTTAGTGACAGTCTTTGAAAGTTAGTGAAAATAGGAGTGCATAGCACTAGGAAAATGATAAAGAAATAGGCACAAATAAGAAAAGTGACCTCTCCAAGGTCACACAAGGTGACATTGGATTCAAAACCAGCTTCTCTGATTCAAATACAGTTAACTTTCCAGAGCTGCCATTTCATTTTTAAACATTACAACTGAGCGTAAACTTAAGTGAAGTGCTCGTAAGTCTTTAGTATGAACTAATACTCCCTTGAACAAACCACACCTTCTGGCATAAGCAGACTGAAAAGTAAGGGATAGAGCCCTAGGTAGGTACCATAGAGCAGGGCTTATTAAACTTTTTCCACTTTCAGCCCTTTCAGTCTTCTTAAATTTATCTGGTTAAATTGAAGTACTAAGCATCCAATAAGTATAAGACATTGTGGCTAGGTGGTAGGGTATGAAAAAGGAAGGCACAGTCCCTCTTGGAAAGATTGTGATCCAAAAGAAACTGAAAGAGATACAGTCATGGCCCTTACTCTGGGGAAGGCTTTTTTTTTTTTTTTTTAAACTCTGCCCAGATACTTCAGATGTAGGCACACTCTAGATCTGTCTGTTAAAAGACAAGATGCTTCAGGTTATCTTTGATCTCATCAGTATTCTCGTCTAGGTGGACAGTGCTCTCCTAGTACCCATTCACAAGAGGTCCATTCAATATGCTGAGGGATCTTGCTTGAGTTCTCTTGATATTGCAGGAATAGATACCAGTGGAACATAGGCTTATCCATTCAGTTATCCTTGCCTCTGGTTAATGAGATCACACTTTTTCCCCCTCCAGTCACACCTCTCTGCTTTTCCTGTACAATTCAAGAAAAAGAAAAGTTTCTTATACAAATCTTTACAGTTTCCATTTTTCATCTGTTGATTATTTTCTGCCTAGTTTCATCCTTGAATGCCCATAGGATGTTATATATTGCTTAGTTGGATCTCTCACCAAGCTTTAAACTTTTCCAGTTACGGTTTCTTGCTGTTTTATGAGGTGGTTCTCTTCATAATCTTCCATCATCTTGTCTTAAAATTTACAAACAAGTTTAAGAAGCGAGAATCAGTGTTGTACTTGGCTACTTCTTCTCTTGAGGAGAAAGTATTTGATGGTTGAAAGTTCTTCAGACAAAGGCCAGATGGTCACATTACCAGGGATCTTATAGTGGTGATTCTTACTGAAGTGTCATTTGATCTGTAGGGCCTCTGAAATAATTTCCAACTCTGAATATTCTCTGATTCTTGACTATATAGCTGTATATGTGTGTGTTACATATATATAAAATGTTACTCGATTTAATAATTTATCTCTATATTGAAACAGCAAGAATAGGAATATAAAAGGTTATTGTTATTACTACTGTAAAAAAGAAGTTGCAACATATGAAGACACCCACACACACCCACACCCACACCCACACACACACACACACACACACACCCCTACCCCCCCCCCCCCAATTCCTAAAGTAGATTAGATTAGGCCTGGCTATTTTAAGGTGTCTATCTAATTACGCAACTAATGCTACATTATCCTGGCCCACATGAGTTAATACAGTGGTAATGCTACAGGCAACAGCTATTGAAACTAATACTGGAACTTGGAGTCAGTACTGTGCCATGCATTTTGCTGTAAACAAATGGGTATTCTCAGTAAAGGTGATTACAGGCCTATTCAAACACTTTCATTGCATTTCAGTTTTGAGAATTCTAGGAAAATGAATTTTTTTAAGTTAAAATATCAGGTAGCTTACTTATTATAGATTTATTGTCCATTTTCAAGTGATGAAATTTAATTGAAATACTCATTACAAAATTGTTTGAATTATATTTTTAAAAGAAAGTAATCATTGCAAATGACAAATAAGAAACTCCTCAGATATTAAATTCCTGTCACTCAATAAAAGCATCTATAAATTTTGTTCATTAGATTAAAATTTAGCGTTACAGTTCTAGGGCTGAAGCTTCAAATATTTCTTAGAAGCATGGAAACTCCCTTACTTCTTTCAGTCAATCACCAAGTATTTGTTTATTAAATACTTACTATGTACCAGACTCTGTGATGGGCTGTGGAACAGAAACTCTTTAATTGTAAAGAGCTTTAAAACAAGTTTTGTATTCTGGCATCCAAATATGGATGAAGACTTTGGGAGGTTTGTATATGGTTTTTGGGGTGGGGTGGGATGGTGTTGGTTTTGGGTGTATGTATATATGTAACTATTTGGTCATCCTCTCATTAAGAAAGTATTTGCTTAGTGTAGGTGCAGTGTTTTAACAATAAAAGTTCATAATGCAGCACATATGTTATTGTTTAGATTAGTTAAATAATGTATTAAGTGCTTGCTGTACCAGGCACTTTGCCAGGCTCTAAGAATGCAAACATAAGCAAAAACAAAGATAGTTCTGTCCTCAATGACAACACATAAAAGGGAACTATATAGGCAATGGTGGAGTTGGGGAGAGAGTATCCTGTGCAGGGAAAGGTGAAAAAATAGTCTGGAGAGTCAGAAGCAGATTTTGGTTAGGAGTATGTATGTCTAGTGTGCTAATTTTTAAAATGGAGGTTCCGGGGGCACTCTCGAATCAGAGGAGACAGCAAGGGGCAAAGGTGGAAAAGTAGAAAAAAATGGAGGTAATTTATGACTTTATTTTGAAATGTGGAAGTATGCATTTCTTAAGTCTTCTACATTTAAGTTAGTTTCAGCACCAAATGGAGATACTATCTTAGAACCATTTTTAAAAAAAAGTAATAGTTTTCTCCTTGAGTATTTTCATAGCTATAAATACATGAAATTTTTTTCTGTTCTTTACTCTTCTCTCTCCAATCTCTAGCAGCTTGCCTCCATTTTCCCAATCTGTCATCCACACATCTTCCAAATTGATATACCTAAAGCACAGGTCTGATTATACCATTCAAAATGGAAAATATCTTCCCCACTTAACTGGAATAATCCTTTGTTACATCTCCTTCCCCATATCTAATCAGCTGCCAAGTCTTAATGATTCTACATCTATAACACTGCCTGTATCAGCTCCCTCTCTTTTCCCTCACAAGGTCACTATCCTAATTCAGGTTTTCATTGTATCTCACCTGTACTATTGCAGTAGTGTAAGTGGTCTCTCTGTCTCCAGTCCCTCCCTTCTCTAATACATTCACTTCACAACTGGCAAATTATCCCTGAAATATAGGTCTGACCATGTCATTCTCCTACACAAAAAAATCTAGCACTGTTTACTTTTTCTAGGTGTGTATTTGTCTCCCTTACCTAAAATATTATAGCAGCAGTTTTTCTGAACTCACTACATGCCATCTTCCATCTCTTTCTACCCTCCTTTTATGCAGTCACTGCACATCATTCAGGGGTCTTAATTGCCACTGCATGAAACCTTTGTGGATTTTCCCCTCCTTTCTCCTCTAGTATGACTCACTCATGGACATGTTCTATGTCCCGGTAGACTAGAAATTACTTGAGGTCAGTGACTTTGATTTTTTTTCTTGTATCCTTTAAACCTAGTGTACTTCCTTGAACATAGGCACTAAATAAAATTTGAATGGACACACTTAAGGAGACACTTAAATGATATCTATCAACAACAGCAAAATGGTTACATTTTGGTCTTTGATCTCAGGCTTTAGTCTATGGAAATAGGAAGTTAAAATTTATTTTTCAGTCTCAAAATGTTTACTTCACAAGGTATTTCCTCCTAGCTTACTTCTATGTCACTTGTATTGAAATAAAAGGATTGCTTGACTTGTGTGTCATGTAACAAGAAAATTTCTAATCTTACTCAATTATCTCTTTTGTAAATTGGCTCCTATGAAAGGAAACATCTTACATAGAACTAGTTTTCAAATTCCAATAATAGAAATTTTTAAATATGTTGTGTAAGATTTATTACAAGCCCTTGGAATATGAACACTTGCTACTTTGTGAGTATATGCAATACTTTGTTATGAATGCCACAACTTAGTTAAATACAAGCCAATGGAAGCAATCACAAGGAAATACAATAGATAACTCACATCTCTGTGAGGTCAATTGGTTAATCTTAAAACCAGTATAGAAGAGATACTAAGTAACAGTTAAGAAATGAAATTATAGCTAATTGGCTCCTTAAATTCCAATTTATTTTCACATTGATAAAGTAAACATTCTCTTGGTAATAAAATTTATTCTGAAATAATGACCTCCCAATGATGATAATCTTAGCTATAATTCTAATAATGAATTCCTTGGTGGTGGTGGTGGTGATAATTTCTTTTGAATTAATGTCTTCCTATTCTCTCTGCATTGTTAGAACCAAAATCACACCTTTATTTAATGGTGGCGGGTATGTTTGTGCTAAAAAAAAAAAAAATAAAATCAAGCACTCATTCTAAATCGAAGTAATCAAATGATCTTGCTGCAGAATAATAAGAACACAAAGTTCTGTGATTTTTTTCATAGCATTCTGACAGCTACAAATAGATTCTGAAAATGATTAATTTTCCTTTTGATAAGAATAAAAATTTTTTTTAACATGTAAGAAAATGAGCTTTTACTTGTTTTTTTGGAAGTATTTGAATTTTTCAAGTTCCTTATCTAGCATTTTAAGTGAAAAGGTTTATCAAAAACTTGCTCTTTTGTAAAAAGAATTTAAGTACCTTAAGTTATTTTAAAATTCAAGATCATTTCTAATCATCTCATTTTCCTCATGATAATCTTAATTAAAAAAAAACAAACTCTTGCCCTTTGAAGAAATTAGAGGTATAAAACTAATCATAGAAAATAGACCCATTACAGTTAAAAATGGGGAAACCTACATTTTTAGAATTTTGTTCCGGTTTTGTTTGACTTTATTCTAAGTTGTATTTAAAAAAAGACTGAACACTTTCAAGCAAAATGTAGTTTTTTCTGAGGAGAAAATTGTAATTAATCTTAATACATGATGAATTGGATTTACTTACAAGATTGTCACTAAATTATTTGAAATTGTACAGAAATTTCAGTAAAGTTCTGACATTTTAGAAGCATTCACTCTGAAAAACAGAAGGTAAAACTTGTATTTGGTAAATTACAAAGTGAATTATAGTTTTACCAGTATGATTTAAGAAATCCTAGAGGCTACCTTCTTGGGATGGACCCATGTTAGTTTATCACTTTGTCCCTTTTGGCACTTGCTTATTTTTTTTTCTTTTCTTTTCTTTTTTTTTTTTTTTGTAGAAAAGACTTGAAAGCACTACTGTGAATCCCTTTTGCAGTGTTTTTCTTTCAATACCCTCAGAATTCCAGAACACTGCAGCCTTCAGGAAAATAGATGGAAAATAAGAATGAATGAATAAAAGCCTTTGTAAAGTGACTTCAGATTTGCAAAGTACTATCTATACATATGTTATCTTAGTTGAATGGGTCACATCCTCCAGATTTATTTTTAAGACTTTATTTAAGATAAATTGCTTTATTTAAAACTGATTAAATTCTCAAATATTTCTAGCTATGGCTAGACTGTAGATGTGTAATAATGAGTGCTACATCTAGTTTTAGTACTATTTTTAGACTCTAATTTTGGAGGACTTTTTGAAAAATGAAAGCTATAAAAATGAACCCCAAAATCAGACCAAAAATCAGTGGCAGAATTGTAAATTATTTTTCCTAAGTCCAAATGGGCATAATGCCATGACTGCAAATATACTACAAATCATATAAAATAATACTTCACACAGAATAGAGAACACTTGAGTTTTTTTATGTTGTTTAAAAATCACTTTTCCTAAAAGTTTTTGTTAATGCTTAATAAAGGGAAAACTAACACAGTCTTACTAGTTTTGATAAACTCTTTTCCTATCCATATAGATTTTGTTAAGCAACTCTTAAAATAACTCAGTATACTTGCTCAGAAGGGAAAACTGTCCCTTCCCAATTGGTGAATGATGTGTTGTCCTATTTTTTTTTTTAACAAACAAGTGAAGCTCACTTATTCAATTTTTATTCCACATGGCTATCCCAATAAATTATTTTTAGCAATGAAACAAACCTTTAAAGGAGTTGTGTTTTACAATGCAGAGAGTGGAGGATGCTTTTTATACATTGGTGAGAGAGATTCGGCAATACAGATTGAAAAAAATCACCAAAGAAGAAAAGACTCCTGGCTGTGTGAAAATTAAAAAATGCATTGTAATGTAATCTGGTAAGTTGAGCAAATTAAATTTTGGCAGAAAGCTGATGGTCTTTTAAAGGTAACACAGTTATACTCTTGGAACTGTTTAGGGCAGTTCTATATTGAAATGCTTGTAGATTTGTAGCATTCTTATTTGAAGTATAATATAAAAATGTTTACTTTTCACTTTTTAAAGTAGTTCTAAATTCAAACTATGTAGGAAACTTATGACCGAAAACTATTTTTTCTTAAAAGCTAAATTGTGATTAGACCTTAGTTTTATAACATCTCTAAAATGTGGGCATGAGTGTATTAATCATAGATGTAGATAGACCTGAAAGACTGTAACAAAAATGCAGTTACAGATAAGGAAACTGGGGCTTGGCTTGCCCAGGATCACATCTTACCAATGTCTTTGTTGATCAGATTGAGTTAAATGACGTGAAATTCTTAAAAAAATGATCTGTGATTTCCTCAAGGTTATTAGTTTTATAATATTCTTTGGGCACAAGTGAGAAGGGAATTTACAATTTGGAATTTACTAAGTTATTTATTAAACTGAATTCCAGTCATTTGTGATCTGTATTCTAGGGACTTGGAGTTAAACCTCCGCAAGGTGTCAAATTATTTTCTTAATGTAGAGTCAAGTCTAGTGTATAGATTAGTCCAAGTGTAAAACACACTAGTATCTTATGCATAAGTGGTACTAGCTAAATGTTGATGATGAATTCTGAAACTTACACACCTTCCTTTTCAAGGGAAAAAAGTGGTAAAATTCATTTTAAAGCACTTGTTACTATTGGGCATTTAAGTAAGTTCCTTAGGGGTACAGCCCTTAAGTTACTTTTCCTAAAATACATAAATATATGTATAGGAAGAAATACATAAAAATATGTATAGGAAGACCAAAGCCCTCTTGATGCCTGTCTTGTGGTGTGATGGTGAACCTGGGTTTTTGAAGACCATGCCAGCAGAGCATAAGTTGGAAAGGCTTCCAGTAGAGACCTGGCAGCCAAGTGTATAAGTGCTGTTTAACGAATCTAGTTAAATTCAGAAAGGCTGATAAAGTTTTGGTCACAGCAACTTTAGAAAACCACCTGCTAAGTCACAGAAATTATGACCTGCATAAGTGGAGAGAGTACTCAATCCAAGGAATTTACACCTTGTTGAAATAAATATTTTATGTGTGTAACAATTTGATATGTTATGTGTATAATAATTCAGTGTGTTAAATAGTTAATGTGACATTTTTATTATTGTTTGAATATTGAATATCTAATATGCATTTGGACACTGCTAAGAATTGTCTTAATTCTTACTAAATTAAAAAAATCTGTTAAATGTTTACTATGAGACAAAATATTTTATTAAGTGTTGGGTATACAAATAGAAAAGATAGTCAGTCCCTGCTCTTAAGGAGCTTACTAATCCAATATGAGGAGACTACACATGTAGGGATGGTTCAGCTGCAAATCAGGTACTTGTGTCCCAGCAAAGCAGATGGGGACAAAGATTGAGTAGAAAACTTTAAACAAAGCTATGTTTTAGTATTATTATATTCTAAATGTTAGTGTTGAATTTTGGAGGCTTTTTTCTCTTTTTTATATTTTATATTTATATTTTTCTTTATAGTGGTCTTTTATTTGACCTGGTACAACTTGATCTGTTGAAATTAGTTGAGTACTAAGTTGCCTTGGATGCCTATTGAATATTTGCTAAAGAATAATTGCAAATTTTTTCTTTACTGTTTGTTAGTAATATTGTAGCCCAATGTGAAAATTTTAAGGCTACCAGAAAATCTTTAGTAGAACTTGTAGGTTATTAATGTTTTTGAACACATAGTCATAACTACTGAATATAGAAAGGTAGACTACTTGTCTGCCAATAATTGAATTTCCATGAGCAGGCCACGTAGCAGTCACTGTTTCCTGCCACATAGTAATGATACCTACTTGAACTTTACCCAACTATAATTGTTAGGGTTAATGTAACCTGAAAGAATAGACACTGAATGAAATGATTATACTACATTTGCTGTTAACACAGCTGAAAGAATCTCAGTAGTACACTGCATTAAATGTCAAACTCAACATCATGGAATATGTATAACAGAAGGTAGTAAAACATGGTAAAAATTAAAACTTTAATTAAATCTGCCAAAACATTAGTAAACAGAGATGACTTCATTCTCCTAAAAGTGGCTAGACTTAATATTAGATTTTTGTTCCTAAGGCTCCCTCTAGTGTCTGACTTTAAAGTATTTATGTGTCTGTGTGTTTTATAACATTTTCAGGTTTATCTAATTAGTAATTTACATTCTATTTTATACTAACATCATTTTTCAATAGTGGCAAAGTGAGTAGGTGTAAATGTTAATTGATTACAAGAAGTATGTGGTAATTTGGGAGGGGGGTTGTGGGCAAGCTCTGTTTCTGTTTTACTCTATTCTTTTCAGCATTCTTATGCTGTTTTGCTATTCAGCTAAATAATTCATTAGATTATAAATTATTACATATTGAATTCCATTTTAACTGATTTTCTTTTCTTTTACCACCCTCTGTATCAAGTAGAGCACTCTGTAGGATGTAGTTTTATTCTACCCATATCTGAGGGTCCTGATATGTATAACTTAAAAATATAGTTGCTTTCTATTGTATATGAACTAAGTGTACTGTGATTCCCTTCCTAAGGTTATTTAAACTCATTTTTTAAAGTATATAAAAATTTTATTGAAAATGTATATATTTTTTACTTAGCAAATGCTTTGTTTTACCTATTAAGTTGATTTTGGGTGAAAGTAAAAGTTGAAGTAACTTTGCAAAGCTTATAGTGAAGCCTAAAATTCAGAGGTGATTGAGATTTAACACAAAATTTAACGCAAAAAATGCATTTAGATTCTTATTTACAAATAAGGTGGACAATTGTAGTGATGCTCCTTGTTTTTATCAAGGTTCTTGTTTTAGTTATGTCAGCTTAAAAAACTTAGAACTTGATTACAATTATGCTTATGTAAAAATTCAAACATACTATATTGTTAGGCAGTAATGATACTGAAATAAATAACTTTTTTCAAACAAATCAATATACCTTAAGTTCAAAGATCACGTCAGTATCAACACTAATAATAATTTTGCTTATTATTTTTCCTTTTGATGTTTTAACCAGCCATACATATATATATACACAAGAATAAGTACTCTTATCTTAAATTAAAAAAAAGGGGAAAATCCCTAAAAGTTTGAAAAAAGGATACTTAAAAATTTTCAAGTGCTTTTGTATATTTTTCCATACATAAATATAAAAGTTCTTCATACAAACTCAACCTTAATGCCTCCATCAGTAAAATGCTCCCTTCCCTATCTATTTAACATTCAAGATTAAATGGCAGCAAATAATAGCCCTTGCTAAATTGATTTTATACCTCTTATGTCTTTCAGGGTGTTGATGATGCCTTTTACACATTAGTTCGTGAAATTCGAAAACATAAAGAAAAGATGAGCAAAGATGGTAAAAAGAAGAAAAAGAAGTCAAAGACAAAGTGTATAATTATGTAAATAAAATTTGTACTTTTTTTCTGAAAGCATACTTAAGATTTTAATTTTTTGTACATTATACTAAATTATTAGCATTTGCTTTTAGTATTACCTAGTTTTCTTTCTGCTTCATGCAAACTCATAGCTTTTATCTGAACGCTTATTTTAAAATGACAGTGGAAACTTTATTCCTCTAAGTGCCAGTATTCCCTTAGTGTTGGTTCTTGAACTAGCAATGCCTGTGAAAAAAAAATTGAATATCTGAGATTTTCCCTTTTGGGATTTTTGGTGCATGCGTATTTGCTATAACTCTCCATTTTTTTCTTGCCAGTAATGAACTTAGGTGTTTTAACAAATCAATGAAGTATAATGTTACAGTTTTTAAATGATCCCTATACTATGTTTTATTTTATCCTGATAATGCATTAGTTCTTAGGTATTTAACTTTGATTAAAACTTAAAGGATTGGCTTTATTAATTTTGAGGTAAGAACCTCTTAAGGTCTTCCTATGTAGATTCAGCCTATAGACATTGTCCTGTAGTTTCAGATCACCTTTAATGAATGTAAAGTATGTCAATTAGAATTTTTTAAAAACTTTCCACTGCTACTATTTGTCATAGTCACTCCTTTAAAAATATATTTTTTCTATAAAAAAGGAAATAAAATAAAAATGTTTAAGGCAGTGGAAAATAGTAAAGGCCTTTTTAAGTTTCCTATTTTAAATTGATTCATTCACATAGACTCTTTCAGTGGCCTTTACTTTTAAGGTAGACCTAATATATGTTAGAGCAGAGGCGTTAAACTGGCAGCCTATAGGCTGCTTGCTCCCAGGTGAGGCCAGAACTAGATTAAAATGTAATCAGGAAATAAAAGATGCAACATGGATAAGGTTAATTTGAGAGGTTTTTTTTTTTTTTTAAGTCAACAGCACCCACAGGAATTATGTCTGTTTGAGTTTGACACCACTGTGTTTACTAGAAGGACATACTTGAGGTTATATTCAGACACTACTCTTTAATGATGGAAAAAGAAAAATATGAAGTACATACATAGGTCATAATCCTAATTTCTTACTGCTTTTTCTCAGAGTGGCTTTAGATCTTTCATTGAACTTAATTTTTTATAAACAATTCACTCAGTTTTCTTTTTGATTTGAATCATTAGTTTTTTAATTGTCAAAAATTAACTAGTAACCAAGATGTGTCTCAGAGATTGAAAGTAGTTTCCATTCTGGATAAAATTAAGTGTAACTTCTCTTAAATGTTACTTAACTAAATTTAGGATCATGGAGCATTGTCTAGGGGCTATCAAGATATATGCAGTACCAAGGGAAAGAAATGGCCATACTTCAAACGAGTTGTGATGCATAAAGGGATTCAAATGTATTTTCTGTAGGGTTCTTGAATTTTTGATGAAGCAGGGCAATTAGAAAAAAAAACCTATAGAACTGATAAGTTATTCTTCATTACCTGAATTGTGAGTGGTTTGAGGAAGAGGAAAAATTTTTGTAGAATTGAAGGGTGGGGTGGGGTGGGAAGGAGGAGTCCTAGAAGATAAGCATTTATCTGATTATAATAGCCTTAACATTCAAAATCCAATACTGAAGTTGAGAAAATTGACCTAGTCTTAGAATCCCTATAACATGTTTGTGGAAGAATGTAGCAGATGTGGATAGTATGCCTTTGAGTCCTTATATGAAGATTAGAAGTTCTAGGTTTTGTTTGAACTGAGTCACACTGCATAAAAATTTATAGAACCTAACTTTTGTAATCATAATCTTTGCCACTTTTGTGTAGTTTTTTTAAACATTTGTAGAAACTGGGGCATGTTGAGTTGCAGTTTGCACAACTTGATCTTACTTGTATTCCAGTGAATTTCTTTTAATGCTTTCTAAGAACATCTCAAATTTTGTTTTGATGGCAACAAAAATTTGTATCTTAAGTCATTTACTACATGATAATTCATTTACTGAATTTTACTTGTCAGAATGGAATAATGCCTTGTGGTAGCTATATGTAATCTTGATAATCACTTCTAAAAAAGCAACCAGCAATTAATAATTAAGTTGGAATCCTAGTTTTTAATTAACTATTAAGTTATAATCTTGACTGTTAGGAATTTGATATAGAGAAAAATCAGATAGTATGAAATTATACTGTACTATTCAGTACAATAGGAAAAAAATACTGTTTCTCCAAGTAACATACTCAAATTAGTTCTTGAGTTTTCTGTTAATTACATAGCTTGACATCTGTGTATCTAACAGCTCGAAGTGCCTACATGGTATGATGATAGTGAACATACAGATGTACTTAGAGAAATAGAAGTGACTGGCAGGAGAAATTGTCAGGCTTTGGGGGTAAAGTTTGCTACGTAATACCACATGGGCTTACATGATCGAAAAGTTCCTAATTCCACTGTCTTTTGTTACCATGTTGAAAATTGTTTTGCTTTTTTCCTTTTTTTGAGTGCCAACTTCTTACTAGAAACTGTTTCTTAATGTAACATGTTTACCTGGAATGTATTTTAACTATTTTTGTATAGTGTAAACTGAAACATGCACATTTTGTACATTGTGCTTTTTTTGTGTGTGGGGGGGAGGCGTATGCAGTGTGATCCAGTTTTTCTACATCATTTGGTTGCGCTGAACTAGGAATATTGGTTGTATCAGACATAAAATTTACAATGACCACTGTTTTAACTAAAATTAACTTTTAAATGTTCACAGGAGTATGTGCTGTGAAGTGATCTGAAATTGTCATATTTTTGTCATAAACTGTACTGCTCCTAATTATTGTAATGTAATAAAGTTATTGTGACTCTACTACTCTGTTTCCTAGGAATTGTTTTCAGAATCTAAATTCATATTCTAATATTTACTCTGCAGCTGTCAATGTATACATTAATGTACTCATATTTTTAAGAGGAGTTCTTCTAAAGGAAATTGAATAATTTCATCATATACGTTCATTAGGCACAAAAAACCCGCTTCCATATGTGCCTTAAATCAGTTACATTAATCATAACACTATTGTATCCACTGTAACTTGAGGATTTACTTTAAGTTCATTGTTATTTTATCCTTTAGCAAAAAATGAAAACCCCATCTATTTTTCTTAAGGAAAGTAATATAGCATTTTGTCTTAAGTCAAAGATGATTATAGTAACTTACCTGAATCTGAAAGGAATCCAGTAACAACAATAACACTTAAGTTTTTAGACTGTGATTCTCTTATCGATCAGTCCAAAAGCCAAAAAAAAAAAGTTTAGCACCAAATCATTCCAATTATTAGTTGAAAGCTGTCTTCCAAAACAGATACCTCAAAAAGTCACGACATGCAAGTTACGTTACCAAATATTAGCCAGTTTTGATGAGTGTTGTTGTTCAGTAGTTTCTGATCTTTGTGACTTCATGTGGGGTTTTCTTGGCAAAGATACTGGCATGGTTTGCCATTTCCATTTCCAGCTCATTTTACAGATGAGGAAACCGAGACAGACAAGATTAAATGATTTGCCCAGGGTTGGCTAGGAAATGTCCAAGGCCAGAATTGAACTCAGGTTTCTCTGACTCCAGGCCCAGAATTCACTGTACCATCTAACTGCCGTAGATTGACGGATATCTATAAGCTGTTGCAGATGGTTTTCTGTACTATAAATTTGTGTAGTGCAGCTACAGAAAATATCCATTTGAATTCTGGGTGCTGTTCAGTTTTCTTCCAAGTGAAACTATTTTAATACCTTGTTGTGAATGTACCAAATTTTGGCAAAAATAATTTTTTTCAACTGTCCACTCCTTTAAAAACTATAAACAAATGAAATATTGAATTGGCTGAATTAAAACCTAGATTTTAATGCCTTTGATAAATTTATTTGCAATGCAAAATGCCATCTTTTTTTCTTTGTGACAGTCAGTGAATACAAAACAAAAACAGACTAAGATAAACATCATCTAAAGCTACTCCATCTATAAGTATTTATTTTTAAGGCCTAGTGAACATTTTCATTAAAAATTTTCAATGTTGATTAATGATGGGAGTTTAAAGTTCCTATTCATTAAATTGAGCAATGAATTTTTTTTTTGCTAAATCAGTGTTTTGACAGATGCTATAATTAAAAAACAAGGACACAAATCTTGGCTGATAAGATTTCAGTATCAATTTATAGCCGTATCAGTTGAAACTTATTAAAATAATTTTTAAAATGGAGAGAGTTCAGGTATTCTGGGCATTTTTGTGTACATCCTGTGCATTACAGTTATTCTGCAGTATTTGATTTACATAAAAATAAGTGCCTCCAATAATTGCTCAGACAGCCTAAGCAGTAATCCTACATTTGCAACAATGAAAATTCACTTAGTTTTGTCATCTTCTAAGTGGTAACGTTGCTTCATAGCTCTGTATTTTCTAAGGAAGTACAAGGCTTCTAGCTCTTTTATTACAAATTCTCCTCGTGCAATAAGTTCTCTGATCTTCTCTGGGTCCTTCACATCTTTGTTTTTAAGGAAAGCTGCCTTCAAACGTCTTTTAAAGTAGTCTGCTCCCTTTGGATATTCTCTTCCGACATACAGCAGCTTAAAAACAAACATGTTTTATATTCCTAAATAAGTTGCAGCATGTAATATTAAGATTATTGGAACTAGTAGTAGATACTTACATTTTTATAAAGAGTCAAAACTTCTCCTCTCAATGGGTTAGCCATTTTCATTTGTCACTGAAAATTTCCACTGTCTTCACAGGTATAAATGCACATACCTGGAAAAATGGGTATTTTATCAATACATATTTTAAAATAATAAAATATTAAATTCAGAGCAACTCTCAGCAAAGGAAGATTTTATGCTACTTTATGGAAAATGAAACAGCACCTGAATTCTTGTTTCTTAATTTAACTTTGTATTTATTGGCAAATAAATTGATGGACACAGTAGAATTTAGAAATGGAAACAACCTATTCCATAAGGCTTACCTATTCCAATTTCTTCATTTTACAAGTGGGGAAACGCAAAAGAGAAACGACTTTCCCTCAAAGTTGTAGAAGTAGTAAGTGTTAAGACTTAGGTGTTAAAATTTCACCCACATTCACTTTTTCAATTCAGGTCAAGTTATCAAATCCTCTCCCATATTTTAATATGTATAACCCTAATGAGTTTTGTTCTGATAATTTTAGTTCAAAACTTATTTGGAAGACTTTGGTTTTGCTGCTACATTTTTCTTAGTCCCTGAAATGGTCAGGCACTCCATATCTGCTTCCTCATCTGTAAATATGGAAGTTAGATATTTAAGAATCTCCAGACTTCCCATCCCTAAGTCCTACAAACTTTAAATTCAATCAATCAAACATTTATTAAGCATCTACTACTATGTGCAAATGCCTGGGAATACAAATATAAAAAGAATGAAACAGATTCTACAGTGTAACGAATCTCATTGTGACTGGCTTTTAAAAAAAAAAAAGGGAAAACCTTTTTACTATTCTGAAAGCACAGAAATAGCTTTACAGCAGGGAATTCTTGAAATCCATGAACTTTAAAAAAAATCACAATTTTTAAAAATAATTGTATTTCAATATTTTTTTTTCTTTTATCCTGTGTTTTAAAATATTTAAAAAAATTCTGAGAAGGGATCCATCATACAAAAAAAGGACCACTGCCCTAGAGCATGTCTTTACTTTTAAAATTCTCTTGTTTAGTGTTAAAAAGCATTTCAGGCTAGAAATATAATTCCTTCTAACTGAATATATATTTCTGTCTATGTTTATGTATATGTACATATCTGTGTATGTTTGGTCTGCACCTTGAGTTTCATCATTGTACAGAACATATCTTTTGTGAAGACTTGCTTCCCAGGATTTTGTTAAATCATAGTCCTATATAGTTCTAGAGAGTTGGCCTGGGGCTCTGGGAGGTTAAACAGCCTGTGATCACTGAGGTAGTGTGAGATGAGAGACTTGAACACAGGTTTTTCTGTATCCAAGGCCAGCCTCTCTATCCACTTTGCTGCACTGTTTCTCAACTGCATTTTAAAAAACATTCATAAAATAAAATATAGCATAAGTGATGTTAAAATTTGTAATCAGTATTAGTGTCAACACAGGGGCTGGTTTTTTTTAAACTATGATTTTAAAACTTAAAAAGGAGTTTACCAAAAAATCTATCATTCAGAATTTTGCTAGTTTTGCCTGGGTCCTAACTCCAATGAGTGAGCTTTTACTCTAACAAAAATGTTACAATGTTCATAAAGAACAAGCAGAAGGTAGCATGCAAAGCTGATGAAAAATCATATATGATTGAACAAGGCAGCTAAATGGCTCAGTGGATAAATCACTGCACCTGGGGTCAGGGAGGCCCAAGTTCAAATATGGCCTCAGACACTAGCTACGTGACCCTGGGCAAGTCATTTAAGCTCTAATCCACGAGAGAAGAAAATGGCAAATCATTCCAGTATCTTTGCCAAGAAAACCTCATGAAGTAACGAAGTCAGACACAACTGAACATGACCCTGAGCATGTCTTAACATCACTTAACTTTCAGTGCCCCCATGAAACTTTCTAAGGGTATATTAATTACGTAATAATTAGTTGCCTCCCTTTACAGGTAAAAGAAGTTTCCACATTCAAATTTCAGTTCAATGAAATCATATGTAAATGCCCAACACCAACAATTTTAAACAATTTTTTTTTTTGACTAATATTGTTGAATGGCAATAAGTGAAAGAACACTTTCTCTTAAGGTAAGTGTTACTCAAAGAGGGCAAAGGAAAGGAACATCATGAGCAGGTTACAATTTATAATAATGCCAAAAAAAATAAGAGAGTAAAGAATGTCATCAAGGAACTCTGTTATGATAAGAACAAGATGAGCTGGTCAAGTGGTAAGACCTAGGGGTGACAGGAAGACATAAACCATACTGCCTCCTAGAACCCTTGAAGTTGGGAGAAAGCAAAAATGGCCTCCAGCACATTGGATCCTGTCTGCTGTGGACTTTTGGGGAGATATGGATGAGAGCTGCATAGAATCAGCAGGCCTGAATGGTTTGTGATCTGTACTGTTGGAACTCCAGATGCCAAGTGATTGCAGATCCACACACAAAATTTTGTAGGTTATACTACCTGAACTGTACTCCATGTTAGATATATGGTCATAGATGTAAGGGGCTTCAAAGTCCATTTTGTTCAATGGCCTCATTTTATAGATGAGGAAATAGGCCCAGGAATATAGGTGACATGCTTTTAAGTATTAAATGTCAGAATTAAGGTCTTCTAACTTCAGAGCTGGCATTTGTTCTGCTGTACCTTGCTGCTGCTTCCAATATTTCATTATTGGGAAAAAAAAAACCAACTTTGCCCTTATTAAAAAAAATTTCAGTTCTATGTAGATAAGAAATGTTTGCTTTTCATAAAAACATTCATTTCCTCCACAGTTGCCAAAATCATCTAAGACTTAGTTCTGTCATGTTGAAACTGTTAGAAAACTTACAGTGGCTCTCTATTCATTCTTGGATAAAAAAAAAGCACTGTACCATTATGTTTAGTGTACCCCATAATCTGGCTCCAACTCACCATTCTAGACTTACTACTTCCCTTTTTGTTCCAGTTAAACCAGACTCAATTTGAAGTTCTATCTCCTGTTGGCAAAATGTACAAGCCATGCCAGGAATGCATTCTCTAGAAATCCTTATAACACCCCTACTAACATATAGTACCCACTATGTGCCAGGCACTGTGCTAAGTACCTCATTTACAAATATCTCATTTAACCCTCAAAGCAAAGTAGGTGGTGTTATTAGCACTTCATTTTACAGATGAGGAAATAGGCAGAGGTTAAGCAACTTGCCTAGGGTTACACAGCTGCATACCTGAGGTGGAATTTAAACTCAGGGCCCGACTGCAGACCTAGGGCTCCATTCACTATGCCACTTTGCTACCTTCACTGGTGAAACTGTCAGTATTAATGCTCCTTCCTGCCTCAAATTATCTTCTGCTTATTGTATATACTTCAATTTCCCCTCTAGATAGATGTTTACAAGTTCTTTGAGGGCAAAACCTAGTTTCTTCTTGTCTGTGTCCTTAGCATCCAGTATATGTGCCTTGCTCATACTGTGTTTACTGAATTAAATGAATCGTTACATTAGTTTAATCAGTGAAGACTGTTTAATGGATTAAGAATAAGGGAGGTTTTCCTTTTGGAAATATACATACGGAACACAAAGACAGATTTTTAGATGTTCTACAGATAGTGAATTCAAGTCACTATATAACTATTTCTCTGTATCTTACTTTCATCAATAAAACTGGGAGGTCAAAATACATTATTTCTAATGCCATTAGTTCTAAAAAATCTAGGTGATGAGGTTCGTTATTTGCTATGTTTTGACAAATAGGAGCATATGATATAGAAGTAAATTTCAGTCTTCTAAACCACTCCTGTTTCTTCCATAGGGGCATGTAACAAGCCCAGTTATCTTTCTATTTTCTCATGTTATGCTCACATTATCTTAAACTATAATTTGGAGCCTTCGTGCCTTCACCATCTTCAACCGACTAGTAAGATTCTTTTGCTTTCTTTTAAAAGTAAAGCAACATTACAGAAAAAGTAATTTTCCCTCAAAATGCGAACACTGATATTCCTCATTTAGCACTGTATAATCTGAATCGTTTAAGATATATTTGAGCTGAGATCGAAAATCTGATCTGAGATCGTTTCTGTCACAATGCGCATACTTTCTGTAGGATCCATTTTAAAACAATTTTCTATCTCCCACTTGGAGCGAGCACAGGAATCCACGTTCATGAGAGATTCAGAGCGGGAAGGGACTTTAATTCTAGTCTTGGGAGTGTGTGTGTGTGTGTGTGTGTCTCAGATACGGACTCAGGAAGACCGGTGACCCCTAAGGATCCCCTCTCAGTCACCTAGCTTTCCTTACTTACCGTGGGGAAAGCCACCATGCTAAATGTCAGAATGCACTTTCCATGCCTTTAATACAACGGACACAACGGGCGGCAGTTACACTAAAATGTGCTTCTCAATTTCGCCCACCCTTCACTTGAGCCCAGGGAGGCCACGGTGACCCGCTAGGAAACAGCGCTGGGCTTCCAGCGGGGCTCCAGCGCCCGAGTCTCCCCTTCCACGCTAACGGTCGACGGGGAGGAAGGCGCTAGGCCACGCCCACAGAGCGTCTCCGCGTCGTAGGCCTCATCCAATCAATGCGGGAGAACACAGCAGGTTGGGAGACGCCCCCCTCCCGCCCTCTCCCGTGACGTCACGTCAGCCGGGCCACGCCTCACCGGAGAAAACGGCAGACGGAGCCTTGGGGAAAAGGAAGAGCCCCTCCCGCCCCCTCCACCGCCGCCCCTCGCCGTGTCCCCCTCCCCAGACACTGACAAGACGACAGTCCAGAACACTTCACCTTCGGCCGCAAACCCGACGCTTTCCGGCAGCACCGCCCGCCCGGCCGGCCGGGGTGTAAAACCCAAGTGCCCTGGTCTGCCTCTCCTCCCCTGAGAACGAACGAATGGGAAGGTCAGAGAGAGGGGGCGGGGCCGCGAGGCCGTGGGGGTTGGGAGAGGGAGGTGCGGAAAGCGGCTGCGCGGAGACCGAGGAGCGCGGGAACCAGTCTTCCGCAGCCTGGTGGCCCAGGGCCGGACACAGAACCTTTCACTGCGGCTGCGCAGGAGGTGGCGCCGCGGCGGGGAGGCTGGTAGTCATGGCAACGGAGGGACCCATTTGTCAACAGGGTACGAGCTCCTGCCGGCTGGTGAGGACGCTGTTCCATGGTAAGCTCCGGAGACTCCCCAGAAAGCCAGGTTCGGGGAGGGGGTGCGGTAATAAACGTGGTCTCCCTACGAGGATCCAGGTGAGAGGGGGCATTAGATCTAAAGACAGGGTTAGCCGGATGATGGATCCTTGAACTGTACGTGTATGATACCAAATGTCCCAAAAGTCTTAGTGCAGTTGGAAGCTATGAAGGAAAAAACTTTTTTTTAATGCATTAAGACTTTTGGGACACTGTGTGCCCAGAGATGGATGAAGGGTAGATGATTGGCTCAGGAAGTGTGGACGAGCAGGTGGTGTAGCCTCGGCGTTCTTTCGATCCTCCCCCCTGCTGAGTTAGGAACTCGGAATTTTTCAGAAGCAAGTTGAAAGTGTTTGCCAAAGGAAGAAACAACCGAATGACAGCTCGTGGCTTATGTGCAGTGTTGCGGTCTGCTTTAAAATAAAACAAAACTAAAAGTAAATGGACCTGAGCTGGAAACTTGTGCTGATTGATAATAAACTTTCCCTGGGAGATGGAAACCGTGGATGTTTTATGGTGTTTCCACAAATAATTAAAAATGGATGAATAAATAGGTAAAGTGTGTTGCCACCCTTAAAGCCATATAAAAGTGCTAGCTATTATTCCTATTGCCCCGTCTTGCGAGTAAATGAATTATATTCTGAGTTCTTGGAAGAATATAGGCTGTTAAAGTAGTGAGTGTGCTTGTGAAGCATCTCCATTTCTGGGGGAATGTGTGTATAGATACTTACTGACTTTATAATCTTTTGTTTTTCCCAACTTCTAGGCTCCCAAATCCAAAAAGGTAGGTTCAAATTAGATAGTTAAGTGCATAAAGAGAAAATTTTCTTAGAGTTCATCTATCATTCATTCTTACTTTTGCTAACTTTTTCAAAGTTCTTTAAAACTTATGTAATAAAGACTTAAGACCGTTAACAGTACGTAAGCATTTGAAAGGCGAGATAGATCTTTGAAACCATTCTTTAAAAAACAAACTTAATGACTGCTAAGATTAACCATGGAAACTTAACGTTATTTCTTTTCTAAATTATCTTCATTCCATCATATGATGCCTGTTATTTTCATGCTCAGATTTTAAATGAGCCACCCTAAGCAATATATGCCTGATTTGACCTATTGTGAACTATATGTTGTTCTGTACTAAAGAATTGTAGTTTTGTGTGTGTGTGTGTGTCTGTCTGTCTGTTTCCAAGTAATTGGTTTTAATAAATGATCTTGAACTGTTTAAATCTTTCAGGATTTTTTTTTTTTGCTCAGCTGTGAAGAAGGCATTTGATTTTGTTGTGCCATAAATATTTTGAACATACTTGTCAAAATATTGCTTCACATCATCCTTTCATTCTGAAAATTCAATTGTAAATTTAAAATAATATTTATGTTTTATGACTTCTCTCTTTTGCTTATGTAGTAAATGTTTCAATCTTATTAGAAATTCAGTGTGGAAATTCCCTCCACTACTGCAGATCTACAACCTAATTTGCAGTCTTCAAGAATTGCCTGGTGTCCCTAAAAGTTAAATGATTCATTCATAGTGACATAGCTAGTAAGTAACAGAGATCTTCTTGACTCTAACGTTAGTATTTTGCTCAGTCTAGCATTTTCCTAGCATCAAGAGGATAATTTCTGGGGTTGAAAAGGTAATCAACTCCCTAATAATTTGGAAGCCAATACAATTCAAGTGGATAATTATGTAGAAAGAAGTGTTAGTATTACTACCAAGATGCTAAAAAAAGAAAGCAGAGAACAAAAAACACAACTATTTCTTAATGTTCCCTCCAGGCTTGTGATAAACCTTTTGAGCTGTTGAATTTGCACTCAGTTAGCACACTCAAACAGCCCTAAGCAAAGGCAGCTTTTTTTCCGAGGGGAGCCCGTTTCTCAGAATTAGCCTAAGGATGACACACATTCTAATGAGAAGCCAGTGCTTTTTGCAGGATGAGAAAAAACTTTAAAGAAGATACTATTTTTTCTTAGTGAAGGGGCAAAGACTTTACTTATAGGGTCCTCACAAAAGCAGGGGTGGGATGGGGTAAGCAAAAATGTAAAAACCCTGAATTTTTAATAGGTAAGCCAAGAGGTTACAAGAAGTTAGGATCTATTTAAAAGAATTTTTTTTTTTGCAATACACAACACTTAATTTTTTTTAAAAAAGTGTTTCTTTTACTTAGGAAGAGAATTTTCCTAGTTGCAGTAGCATTTCCTGTTTTAGTATATTGTTTGTTGTTCAGTCATTTCGGTCCTTATTTTCCTTGACCTCCCTGTAGAAATGATTCTTGCTTTGCTGCCCTACCTGAGGTGCCTGCTCCCTTATTCCTCTTTGTCTTAACCCTAATCCTCAAGTGTCTCACTTTGAATCTTTCTGACCCTCCCACTGTTCCCTTCCCAATTAACACACCTCCTCTTATCTTAAATGTTTTATTTTCTCACTCCTTCCATCTTCTGACACTGAGACTTGGCTCCCTCATAATGGCACCGATTTCCCTGGCCCTCTTTCCAACATTGGCTATCCTTTCTGTCATACCTTCCGAATTACCCACTGCTTGTGGTGAGAGTCAGAATACTTGCTTCCCACTGACAAGCCCAGACTCTCCCTCTAACAACATCATTTTACAGATTCTCCTTTTTTAAAGTTCAATGCTACCTAAATTTGTCAAGCTTACAAATTCTGGTGTATGTAATCTCCCACCCCTTAGGGTATTCTTCCTCCTTAATAAATTTAATGTTTGGCTCACTGTCTTTTTCTTCACCTCAACTTCTGCCCTCATGCTAGGGGGAAATACATACATGCATACATACATACACACATATTACATACATGCACATAAACGTATATCCATATACACATATATGTATATCTATACATGCGTGTATAAATGTTACATATGTATGTGTTACATATGTGTATAAATGTTCTCTCAAATTTGCTTAATTTCCCGTTTCCTCTATCTATTCAATTCCCTTGACTTCCCTCCTCTACTTTATTTCAATAACACACAATATACCCTGAATTTTGCCACCACTCACAAATGTTTTTTAAAATTATACTTTAACATTCATTTAAAATTTTTTTATTTTTAATTCTCTCCCTCTCTTTAACACCTCTCCCATCCATTGAGAAGATAAGCTATGTAATATCAATTATACGTATAAAGTCATGCAAAATGTACTTGCATATACTTGCCATACTGTAAAAAAGCAAAAAAAGCCAAGAAAAAGAAAGTGAAAAAAATATTCTTCAGTCTGCACTTAGGGTTCATCACTTCTCTTTCAATATAGATGTTATTTTTCTTCACGAGTCCTTTGGAATTATCTTGGATCATTTTATTGATTAGAGTAGCTAAGTCTTTCAGAGCTGAACATCATTACAATATTGCATGTTCTCTCGGTTCTATTCACCTTACTGTGTATCAGTTCATATGCATCTTCCCAGGTTTTTCTGAAACCAGCCCCTTCATCATTTTTTATAGTACAATAGTACTCTGTTGCAGTCATACACCATAATTTCTTCAGTTGATGGGCATCTCCTCAATTTCCAATTGCTACCCCAAAAAGTTGCTACAAATATTTTTGCATATATATCAGTATTTTTCCTTTTTCCTTTATCTCTTTGGGATACAGATTCAGTAGTGGTATTGTTGAGTCAAAGTATGCATGGTTTTTTCACAACTCCACAAATAGTGTATTAGTCTATCTATTTTTTGCTCTCCACTCCTCCAGCATTTGTCATTTTTCTTTTCTGTTATATTAACCAGTCTGATAGGTATGAAGGGATAACTCAGAGTTATTTCACTGTGAAGGAGACTGTGTCATTGGGTGGAACTTGGTACCAAATCCTGAATCTAGTCCAGAACTATAATCCAGGACAGCTGGTAGAAGAAGGCAGGCCTGGCCCCAGGCAGCCTGTCAAATAGAGATTTCATGGGACTTAAGACTTTAGTGGGGACAAGATCTAGCATACCAGTACAGTTGTTTCACTCTCGGACTGTAGCAGGAGATAGGACCAGTGCCTACCCATTCTGTTCAGCTGTGTAGATCCTGGCTCTGGCACTAACCCCTAATATAAAAATTGAAGGGCAAAAACAAGAAAACTCTTACAATTAAGAAATACTATGATTTAAAAGAATCCTAAGGTTAAATCCCAGAGGAAAGCAATAACCCAGAATAATCAGAAAAAAAGAATGAATTAGCCACAAAGACTCCAAGAGTGCTTGGATAATATGAAGGAAGAGCTGAAACAAGATATGGTTGTCTTACGTATATGTATATCTGGATACACACATATATAAAGAGTGTGTGAGGTTAGAGCAAAAAGTGAACAACCTTAGACAAATAGTTGAAATGAAAAATGGAATGGAGCAAACAATTCAATGAAACAGAAAGAAGAAATATTAGAACAGTGTCAGACTGAAAAAAAATAGAAGTGAGAAATTTCTTAAAAAAAATGATTGAACTAGAAAACAAAAAAGAGGTCATTTAAGAATCATAGGATTTCTGGAAGGTCATTAGAAAAAAAAAAAAGGTCCAAATATCTTATTTCAGGAAGTGAAGGAAATTGCCCAGAGATATTAGGGCAAGAGTATAAAGTGAAAATATAAACAATCCACCAGTCACTTCCTGAAAGAATCCCCAAATTGAACATACCCAGGAACATTATAGCCAAAATCCAGAATTTTCAGTTTGAAGAAAAAAATACTGCAATCAAAGCAGAGGAAAGAGGTCAAATGCCAAAGAACCATAGTCAGGATTGCCCAAGACTAAGTTGCAACTATTATAAAAATAGGAACTCTTGGACTACCTTATATGAGAAAACAAAAGACAAAGGACTGTAACCAAAAATGACTTATCTGGCAAAACTAAATGTGATACTACAGGGAGAAAATGGATCATTAATAGAGTAAAGGAATTTGAAGCATTCCTGTTGAGAAAACCAGATCTGAGTACAATCTTTGGAAAACAAATACAAGAGATAAGAGAAACTTATAAAGGTAATTAGATAAAACAGATTTGTGAGTTGTCAGTATGTTTATAGCAACTTTTATTCATAGCCTAACAATTGATAAACTAAGCCATACTTAATATGTAACAGTTAACAGTGATGAAATGTATTTTGCCTACATAAGCGGTTTGTAATCACAACATAATCTTTTTATGAGAGAAGGAGAGAGCTAGAGGACCATTCATTATAGGAGACATTTAAAAAAAAACACAAAAGATAAAAATGTAATTCAAAATACAAAAAGAAAAAAGAGACAAATACAAATATAAATAAAATTGAAAACTGAAGTATTTCTTTTATAAAAAAAATGAATCTGAAAAAAATTTCAAAATATGAGCACCCAGAAAAAAAAGGTAAAATAAAAGAAAACCAGGTAATAGAACACCACCTCATACCAAGTAATTCAGAGACTAAGCAACTTGTCTCTTTATAAAATTGCTCCCCAAAATAGTAGCTATTGCCCATAAGGAGTTAGTGAGTCTTCCTTGTTATTTGGGGAAAAATGTTGGGCAATTAGTGAACCAGATAGAGACTGTCCACCAGTTAAGTATAGAGTGATTGCTTGAGCTGTGTAACTTAAAAGGTTGTCATAGATAATTCATAGTGCTTGAAAATTATAATATCAAGTCTGGTCCATCAACAAACTCATGTTTGGGAATGCAGATGTGTAGATCTGAAGATAATTACAATTAACCCAAACCATCAGTGAGTTATGTTCTAGGTACAAATAGGTTAGCAGGTCCCAAAAGGGGCAGAGCCATTCTACCAGTGCCCAAGAATAAGTTATATTGTGTAGGAAAAGCAGGAGATAGGCTTACATGTATTGCTAAACGATAATACTATTGCTTGTGGAAATGATAAATGCTTTGGCTGTTAAAGCAGGCCAGACCTTACTCAAGCAGGTCTGCTGTTTTAGGTTCAAGTTAGAATGAAATAAATGGAATGAAATAAGACAATCACTACCTGACATTTAACAAAAAAAATAAGCATATCCGATAATATGGAAAAGATATTTGGCAAGAAAATAGCACTGTTTCAGGTAGACATAGACCCTTTCCCCTTTCCCATTCATAGAGGAATATGACTGGTAAGCTGGATGGGTTAGGTCACTGTAATAGCAAGGACCCTGGTATACACAGGAGCGCCTGCTGTACAAGTTCTTAGATCTACTTTTCTAAAAGGAAAGCAACTTTTGAGGAGTCAACAATCTACTTTAATCAAGCACATATATCATTCAGTCAGTGCAGGGGAAAAACATCAGTACTCTGAACTTCAGAGAAAATACAAAGAGAAATAAAGATCAACAGACAGGACTTCCAACTGTCTGACCTGCAAGCAATGCTTCACCATATATATACATAGTTACCAGAGAGAGAAGCATCAACATCTGAGTTTTCAAAGCTGGGGGCTCCTTAGCAGCATCCCAGTCTCATCTGGCATACAAACTTCCAAAAACTAAGCCCCAAAGTAAAACTTCACCTCCAAGTATTTACACACTTTTTCTGAGCTAGAAGGCCACACCCTCTGACCTTGTGCTTCAATAGAAATTAACCAAAGGTATTGACGCCTATTACTGGGTAGGGAAGATCTTTAACTTCCCCCCACCCACCATTAACCTTAAATTACCATTCCAGTGACATGGGTGTGGTGACTCAGAGATACAGGAATCTGCTAACCCTTAGGTTAGATTCATCTTTTCATGCCCTACAAGACCAGGAAGCATCATTAATGGCTCCAGCCTTAGGCCTCCGGACCAGTCAAGTCTCCAGAACAGTTTCTCTGCCTTTAGAGAAAAACACTAGTCTGGCCTACATGGCATGGCCTCTACTCGATTTTGCTCCTTTCAAAAATGTCATTGTTTATGTCTATATATGTTGATTATATCCTTGCCCTGGGTTCTGGATAATGGACAATGTTTTTGTGCTTGCCTAGTCACCAATGGAGTGAAACAAGGCTGTTTGCTTGCTCTCATGTTTTTTAGCATGATGTTTTCAGCCAATTTGTCAAACCCTTTCAATGAGAATGAACACAGCATCAAAGTCAGCTACCATACTGATGGTAAATTCTTCAGCTTTAAAAGACTGTAAGCCAAGACAAAAGTGGAGGGAGTGTTGGTGCATGATTTTCTGTTTGCAGATGATTGTGCACTCAGTGTAGCCTCTAAAGCTAAGATACAGCAAAGTATGGATCGACTCTCTGCTGCTTATGCTAATTTTGGCCTAATAATTAACACCAAGAAAACACAGGTACTCCATCAGCCACCATCACACCATCCATACATGGAACCGTTGGTTACAGCAAATGGAGAAGTTTTGAATGCCGTAGATAAGTTCACTTACTTTGGTAGTGTACTTTCCAGGGATGTACACATTGATAATGAGGTTGACACATGCATTGCCAGACCTAGCTTAGTGTTTGGAAGGCTCCAGAGGAAAGTATGGGAGAGAAGAGGTGTTAGACTGACTACCAAACTAAAGGTCTACAAAGCTGTTCTGCTGATCTTGTTATATGTCTGTGAAACTTGGACAGTATACCAATGCTATGCTAGGAAACTGAATCACATCTATTTAAGTTGTCTTAGGAAGATTCTGAAGATCTGAAGGATAAGATACCAGACACCGAAGTCTTTTCTTGAACTGAACTGCCAAGCATTCAAAGTCTGCTTCAGAGAGTGCAACTCTGATGGGCTGGCCACATTGTTCAAATGCAAAACATATGCTTGCCCAAAAGACTATTTTATGGAGAACTCACACAGGACAAGCATTCAGATGGTTGTCAGAAGAACTGAAACATGGACACACTTAAGGTCTCTTAAGAACTTTGGAATTTATTATATGAACTGGCAAAGGACCATTCGGCATGGTATGCCCACATCAGAGAAGGCACTGCGCAATATGAGCAAAGCAGAATTGAAATAGCCCAAAAGAAATGGAAGATGTGCAAATTTAGAGAATCTACCCCAAATGTTCACACAGACTAATTGTTCCCCTACCTGTGGTAGAACATTTCAATCTCATATTAGTTTGGTCAGCCATAGTCGGACACACTGCAACTTGACTCTAGCATAGTGATGTCATTTTGGTCCTCTTCAAGAATGAAGGACAAAAATCAACCAATATGTTGATTATGTATCAACTAAAATTACTTTTCTGATTTGTGTTTTAAAAATTAATTTACTGTTAATGTTTTTGGTTATGTGCTTGCATTATGAAAATACTATAGCTATATGCACACCTGTTAGATATACATTTTTTTACTATTTTTTTAAAATTTGTTTTCATAGTATGGGTGTATATTTACCAGTGCTATGTATTCATGTGATTGACCCTGAACATATGCAGTCAGTAAAGCACCTTGTCAGATGATGTTTTGAATTGTGTTATGTTGACCATTTGCAATAACAATGTGATTAGGATGTAAATGGTACTGTGGGTTGACTACCTGTGATCTAAGAATAATCATTCTTGAGTTATTGAATGTAAATATCTGTTATGATACACATAATGCATATTTACAGGTATTTGTGTACCTTAGCTTTGCATGGATTGCACAGCATTGGATAAAGGGGAGAATATGACAAAGTCCATGGCTGAAAGGGAGAATGTGACAAAAAGTCCGTTGCCCTGGGGGCAGCAGTAAAGCAAAATGAAAGATTGGAAGAGTTATATGAAAGTTTAGAAGATGAGGGCAAGACTTTTAATGTGAGTCTGTAAACCAGTCCCTTCCCCATCAGAGTTTGTGGATGTTTTTGCCCTTGGGAAATTCTTTCTATTTAGGCTTTCATGTTCACAGTTCCATTCCTTTCCTTTCATGAGACTGGGAATAGAAAGGAGGGAAGTACATGCCTGTCAGCCAGTCTTTTTCCTGTTTCACTGATACCCTTGGAGAATAGATTCAGTAGCAGAATTGCTGGGTTAAAGAGTATGCACAGTTTAGTAGTGTTTTAGGCATAATTCCAAAACTTTACAGATTCTCCCTTTGGGTTTCATAGATTTATGTTCACCTAGATTGGAGGTTGGGAGAACTTTCACAAAGATAAAGGCCCCAATTTACTAATCCCTATGCATGTATATGTTCTCTATCAAACAATATCAACTCTCATGCTCACGGAGGAAAGCACTCACTGCAGCAATTACGGAATAAGACTGACATTTTTGGTACAGCTGCTATGGTAGCACTGGCAGTGTTTCCTTCTTATTTTAACTAGGCCACACTGGAGAAGAGCTGTACCCTGCAGCTCAGGTGTAGTTGCTTACTGACACTATCAAAGTTAGTGCTGCTAGAGGAATAAGATCTGGAGACGAGGAATTCCAGGACTCCTATTTCTGAGTTTGAGAGCCAAGTTAGCTTGGAGGGATGAAAAGCTCATCTACCACAATTCCTTGACTCAGGAGGTTGAGGACCCTGACCTATGAAAAAAACTCTTAGATTCATATCTCTTACCTTTAATCCTTTCACTACTCAAAATGGTCGGATTAATTTGTGAGAACAAGGGATTTCTTAGATGTAGCTTGGGTAGACTCAAGTACAAAGTCTTTATCTCTGTTTTTCTTATTTAAATTTTTAGTTTTCAATTTTAATAATTTTGGCACATTCTAGATCATGCTTTTAAGCCTACACGGAATTCATCATCAGGAAAATTGTCTCATGAAACAGCTGAAGTATGTGAGAGAGTAATCCAGGAGTTCATAGGATGAGTACCCTCTAGTGAGCAAAGGCTATACTGCAGCTTTTAGGAAAGTCAGCACATAATTGTACACACTAAATAACTTATGAAATAGCTACTGGGCTGGTGGCTGAAGACCACCATGCACCCTCTGGTGGCCAGAGTGTCTTCTGAACTTCCTAACTGGTTAATTAAAGTGACAGTCAAGTGTCAATGGTTCTAGCTTTTATAGTATCACTGAAGGTAAACCTCATCCACACCATATTTCTATAAAGAGAGCTGGACTTGGAACCATGGAGACCTGAATTTGAGTCCTGCCTCAGATACTTACTAGTGCTGTAACTAGCTCTGTAATTTACTAGACTGCAAAGTCACTGAACCTCATCTGCAAAATTAAGGACTTGGACTTGGTGGCCTTTAAAGTCCTTTGCAGCTCTAAATCTGATTCTGTGATCCTGCCGCATAATATGGTCTAATTACAATTGGATCCTCATTGGTGCCCCCCAATCCTTTTATCGTTCTGATGGACTATCACCTTTGCCACAGCCATGTTTTACTTTATTCTCTCCACCCCTACACAAATAGTTACCAACCAGGAGACCAGGTTAGAGTACGGTATAGGTTCTTCCAGTGCATGGTCTCTGGTGTGAGCAGTTGGAAGGTGGGTGGACAGTTTGAGAAGGAGGTAGTTGTAGAGGAAAGAATGAAGTAAATCATGGCTAGAGCTTTCCTGGAAAAATAAGTAAGTTGGGGCTTACCAGTGTGTGGGACTCAGGAGTAAGGAATCTTTGAAGTTTGGGTTCTGTCCAAAGGCTGCACTTGAGGACCTAGAAGATCACATGTGGCCTCAAAGCCACAGATTCTCACCCCTGGTATAGGTAATTCTCATAAAGAATCCAAAGAAATGAGGAAGTAGACAGATGGGTAGATAGCTGTTGATGTCCTTTTGTTCAGTCTCATTCCGTAATTGCTGGAGCGCTTTGCATGGTGTCTAGAAGAACATGTGCGTAAGATTTTTGCAACTGCAAATGCTAACCTTTCCTCCGTGAGCATGGTTTGATAGAGAACATATACATGCATAGGGATTAGTAAATTGGGGCCTTTATCTTTATAAAAGTTCTCCCAACCTCCAATTTAGGTGAACATAAATCTATGAAACCCCAAGGGAGAATCTGTAAAGTTTTGGAATTATGCCTAAAACACTACTAAACTGTGCTACTGAATCTATTCTCCAAGGGTATCAGTGAAACAGGAAAAAGACTCATATGTGCAAAAATATTGATTGTAGTTATTTTCATAGTGGCAAAGAATTGGAGATTGAGGAGATGCCCATCAGTTGGGCAATGTCTGAACAAATTATTTTATACGAATATGATAAAATAGCATTATGCTGTATGATGGAGATGGTTTCAGAAAAATCTGACAAGACTTGTGTGAACAGATGCAAAATGAATTGAACCAGGAGAACAATTTTATATATTAACAGCAACATTATAATCAACCTTGAAAGACCTAACTCTGATCAATCCCAATGACAAACCACAGTTCCCAAGGACTTATGGTGTCCACCTCCAGAGAGAAAACTGATGGACTCAGATTGCAGACTGAAACATACTTTCTTTGCTTTTCTTTTCTTTCGTATTTATTTTTGACTGTAGTTAATGCAGGAATTTATTTTGCATAACTGTAGATATTTGTAATGGGTTTTGGTTTTTTGACCTTCTCAATGGGTGGGGAAGGGAGAAGATAATTTAGAACTAAAAATAAAATTCAATTAAAAATTTAAAGAAATGAAAGCGCTGCTATTTTTTCTTGAGAAGCAAGATCCCAAGCTATTCCCCTAGGCAATGATGCAACTAGTAAGACACAAAGAAAACTCCATAGGATACTTTATCTCCTCTTCCCTCCTTATTTATCGTTTCATTATTTTGTCTTATGTGTTCCCAAACTGTTGGGAAGATTTTTCCACACTACAAAAATTGTGATAATTATATCCAATATACATATTACATATATAATTTGGCCCAAGTGAAATAATTTTCTAGTAGTACCCTAGTTCTTATAGATAATTTGCATCTTAATTCCAGATAAGAAGGATGAGCTTCCATACTATTCTTGCTATCCCATTCAGTCAGTTATTGCCTAGGAATCCCTGGGACTAAAAACTAAACACATCTAATGTATGCCAGGAGTGGGATGGTTTCTACATAAAAAGTAAAACTTTTGAGTTATATGGAGGTGTTTTAAGCTACTCTTCCTACCCTTACTAACCTGATATACCAAAAGTAATCTGTGCTGCCAAAATCTATAGCTAACCCTTTAACCCTCCCTGTGACATGTGGAGATAGTTATCCATTTCATTACTCTTCCCTGGTTACTTCCTCGTAGCTCCTGTTACAAACCTTTTAAAACTCTTCTTTAGCATTTAACATCACTACCTCCCTGAAGATCTTGCCGTAGAGAAAATTGAAGTTATCAGGAGCTTTCTTTTTCTTTTCCCTTCACTCCAAATCCTCTCAATATCTTCACTTTTTCCTTCTTTGATGTAGTTCCAAGTGAAAGAAGTATTTCTTATTTTACCAAGCTTAACTTCTTTACCTCTTATGAATTTACTCCTTCATTCAATCTTCTTCCCTCTTTATGAGTTTTTTTATTCAATTTTATTTTTTTTCAGTTCCACGTCTTTTTTTTACTTTATAAAGAAAACTTTAAAAACTTATTTTTAGTTTTAAACATTCAGTTTTCAAAGATTTTGAGTTCTAAATTTTCTCCTTTTCCTCCCCTTACCCCTCCTCAAGATGGCATGCAATCTAATATAGGCTATACATATATGATATTAAACATATTTCCACATTAGCCATGTTGTCAAAGAACAATCAGAACAAAATGGAAAAGCCACAAGAAAGAAAAAACAAAAATAAAAAAAGAGAGAATATAATATGCTTTGATCTGCATTCAGACTCCATAGTTCTTTCTCTGAATGTGGATAGCATATTCCATTCCTCCAATCATCCTGGGATCTCCCATATCCTTTAAAAAAAAAGGTTTTACTTGATACTAATGTCTTGTTAAGCTTTTATTCTGTATTTCTTTTTGTTTACTGCCAAACTCATAGAAAAAAGATAGTTACTTTTTTTTTTTTGCCTCCGCTTTGTAATCTTTATTTCATTTTTCCTTGTATCCTGGCTTCCACCTCCACCACCCAGCTAAGACTGCTAAGGTTACTATTGATCTCTGAACTGCCAAATCCAAAAGCCTTTTCTCAGTTCTCACCCTGTAGATTTTTGTACTGTTGCCCATTTCCTCTATCTTCACACTCTTTTTTTCCTTGGGCTTTTCTAACATTGTACTCTCTTGATTTTCCTACCTGTATAATTATCTCTTCTTAATTTATTTGGTTGAATCATCATCCATGTCCTATCTGACTTTGTTTGGGCATTTACCCTGGGGCCTCTTCTCTCCCTACTTATTCTCTTTTGATGATCTCAACAGCTGGGTTTAGTTGTCTCTGCAGATGACTTGAAAGTTTACATATACAGTTTTCATCTCCTTCTTGAGCTTCCAGTCCTATATTTCTAAATGTTTGCCGCACATCTCCACAAAGACTGTCCACATGAATCTCCAATTCATCATATCCAAAACAGCTTATTATCGTGTCTCCAACAACCTATCTCTCTTAACTTCTCTCTTCCTGTAGAGGACATCACTTTATTTTCAGTCAATCTGGTTCACAACCAAGGAGTCCTCTTTGATTCTTTATTTGATTAGCTAACTCCTCATATTCAATAGTTTGCCAAGTTTTGTCAGTTCTATCACTACAACTTCTTATATGTCTCTTCTTCTTACAGTGTCACCACCCTATTTCAAGTCAAATAGACAAGCATCTGTTAAGTATTTACTATAGGCCAGGCTCTGTGCTAAGAGCTGGAGATAAAAGTACACGCAAAAAGAAAGACAATGCCTGCCATCAAGATGCTTGTATTCTGTTGTGACACACAGATAACACATAAAAATGAGGTGAGAGTATAATGTCTAAGAACATAGAATTAAGGATGGATGGCTTGTCTGAGCCATTCCTCAGAATGGAATTTTGAGAGGAATTCAGTGGGATAAGGCTTTCATCACATTTAGTCTGCACTATTACAATGACATCCTAGTTGGTTTTCCTTTCTCCTGTCATTCCCTTTTCCAGTTCATCTTCCATACAGTCACCAAGTTGATATTTCCAGTGCATGTGCCCGGCATTTAGATCCCTTCATAATCAGGCTCTAACTGCTTTTTCCAGGCTGATTACATACAACTCCCTCTCACCCACTCTATTTTGGCCAAGCTGGTATATGTGCTATTCCCCAAAACATAACATCTTCTTTGCTTATATAGTTCTTGGTAAATCCTTTATGTCATGGCTGCATATTTCTATAGTAATAACACGTTGCAACCTACCCTACTTCCACAGATGCTGATGTTCCTAATGCATGGTTTTGAGCATGCCATTCCTTTGCTCAGAAGCAGGGGAATTCAGCAGCTTTCCCATTGTCTCTTAGTCTTGCATTTATAAATACTCAGGCCCATATATACCTTTCTAGCCTCATCTCATATTATTCTCCTTCACATAGTGTGTTTCACTCAAGCTCTTCAGATAATACTAACCCTTTTCTCACCTTGTCATTCCATCTTCTTTCTTCACTTATTTTCATTCCTGTACTACTTTGACTGCCTGTATGTTTGGCAGGTCTGTCAAATGATTAGCATAGAGATAGTAATTAAATGTAATATGACCAGATTGTACAGGGGACATTTTTACCTAGTACCTGTAGACCTACATTTCATTCATATGTCAAGTGAGCGCCATTAGTTGAGAATTCGATAAAATCCTCCCACATTAAATCATTATCATTTGAAAAAATATGACAATTATATCAAACATTTCTCTTGATGTGGTATTGACATCTATAGATTTGAAAATTAGCAAATCTTTCTTAACATTAATTTTTAACATACCACGCATATAAAATCAAATGGACATCTTTACATCTGTTGTTTTGTCTACTGGCAGTGAAACAGGGAAGTTTTAGTTTCTTAATAAATTTATTGTAAAAGTCATCAGACATGAGTAACTTTCCTTTCCACTATCTTCTCTGCAAATGGAACAAGTTGAAACTGCTTTGTATCAATCAGCAAGCATCAATCCCATTATATCTATCAATAGCTGTTGGCGGAACCAACATTTCTCTTGTGGAATGCAGCTTTTTTTTTTAAAACTTAGCAATTCCCAAAGCAACTTTGTATGGTTCAAGCAGTCTTTGTGATGTTACAGACAAGGGTTTTGAAAAAGTTAGTTTTCTTATTGAAAGCACATATAATTTTCTCTGAAAAAATTCTCATGCTGCTGACGTTCTACATGTATATTTTCAAGGTGTTGCAATACATTAGGTTTCATATCATCTGTATCTATTCACACAAAGCAAAGACAGTGGTCTTTCAGTGGCCTTCTTTATCAGTAATAATACTTGTGAACTCCAGTGATATCTATCTATCTATAGTGGACTGTATTTTATGCATTTGGATTTTTATTTCTGTATTTTCTGCTTCTTAAATTGTTTTTGCTTATAGCAGTGGATTTTTTCCTTCAAATTAGTTAGGCATTTATCTATTAAAAAGGGATATTGTTTTACTTTTAAAAAAGTTGAAAACAAACTTTAAAGGACATTAAATTTAAATTGAATTATTGAATTTACCTATAATTATTCTTGAGTTATTTCAATATTTTACAAACTACAATTGAAGAGGAAGCCAATTTATTATTTTTTTTATTAATAGAAATGGCATTGAGAAACATAACAGATTTCATGGTGCTCATAACACATACACACAAAGATTGTTTAACTTTGAGAATGTATTTCCAGCACTTCAATGTAACAGCAGCACAATAACACTACTCATATGTGTGAGCTTGTTTGGATTGATGATGCAAGTCACTCCTGTACTGAGAGTTGACATTTTCCAACTCAAATTTGACCTCTTTTGTGCATATATCAAATTATATAAATATTTTCCAACTCAAATTTGACCTCTTTTGTACATATTATGTAAAATTTGTACCTTTATTGTGATCTGCATCATTGAAGGAAGTACTCACATTAATAAGATCACAGATCTATTGAAATATCAAAGGGATTATTAATGGAGTTTGCTCATAAGCTTACCTAGCAAAAAAAGAAAAAGAAACTTATAAGTGAGGATTCTCTTGGCCTTGGCAATGAATAGTAAATCTTGGCTGATTGCCAATTGTCCATTTTATCTTTGTCTCTGTTACATCTACTCATCTTTTTCTCACATTCTTATACCTAGACTTGTTTAAAAATGGGCAATTATCAAGCAGGACTAAAACTTTGGAAAATTTTAAGTCAAAAGCAAATATTCATATCAGGCAGATAACTTCTTTGCCTAAGGTAACTTAGATCCATGGTATATTTTGTTATGCCAAGAATCCTGTTGAATGATTTCTGAAATTTGGAGTACTTTGAGATCCCTAGTACATTAGATTAACAAAGCTGGCTGGATATAGATACATATATGTCTGTATATCTACAGTCTCAGGACCCAAGGAGCTTAAAAAAAAACTCTAGGGAAAAAACCTACTAGGAGTAGAAAAATGCAAGATGGTCAAGGGCTCTAGGTTGAGGGGGGTTGGGCATGGAAATTATGCCTTTCCAGGGTTCTGCTGAAGTCTGTAATTCATGACTTTGAAGCTCTTAACCCAAAAGGACTCAATTAATTAGCCATAAAGTTGCAGTGGCTTCCCGTTACAGCACAGGAAAAAAAGATTCTAGGTCAGCTCATCAAGGGAAAGACTCTTGGCCTCAAAGGAGCCTGTTGTTTGTCATATTACTGTACCCTGAGTTCTTCAGCTTCAAACCTGAGCCTCCTCCCCTTTTATGGTGTCACTGAAATAAGGGGTAGCTATAGTGAAGAAGACCATTTCTTCATGCTCTCCAACCAGCTTGGCCATAGTGGAATTGTTGAGAGAGAGAAGTCAAATGAGAAAAAGAGGAAAGGCATTTACTTTAGCCTCTTTTCCTCAGGGTCTTTTTACCACTGTAATTCTGGTTGCATGACTTGTCTTTACTCTCGCCTCCATCCTTCATGCAGCAGTACTCCTTTCAGCCAGGTTTGAGACCAAACAGGGTATCAGCGAGATTACTGTCTTGATAGATTAACTCAACAGCTTTATTAGGCTATTAATCTAAAACTGTGGGTACTCAATTAAGTAATTGGAATGTGACAAGATATCAACTCATATGGTAGAGTGAAGTCTAAAGACCTGAGTTTAAGTCCTGGCCCTAACTCTTCCATTAGGTGGTCATGAGCAAGCCTCCATACATCTAGGGCTCAGGTTTGGCATCACCTAACTTTTCTAGGCCTCAGTTTCTTCACTATGTAAAATAAAGGGTTATAACTGGATGACCTTCATGTTCTCTTCTACACCTATAATCCTGGCTAATGATGCTGATACTACTTAACTCAGAACTTTTATGAGTAAAGTCATTTGTTAATCAAGTACCTTATAAAGGTGACTTTGGCTGTTCTTATTATTCTTGGTCACTAGGGACTTAGCAAGATAGTTGTCAAGATACTATAAAAATCTATTTACTTAAAACACATAGTTGACAGTTTCTGACAGTGGTTTTTGAAGGTAAATGTGTATTTCAGATAAACTATTTTGAGAAATGATATTGTCAAGTTTGTAACTGTGATAACAGTCTTGTTATATGCTGAAACTTTTACTAAGGGTGGTACTGAAAAGAAAAAAAAACTCACTAGACTTGAGCGACTGAAACAGCAGCAAGAGGAAGAAGAAAAAAGACTGCAGGAAGAAGGTACAGTACACAGAATTAATATTGTTGTAATGCAGCTGATAGATCTTGGATTCTTGGGAGCTAACCAATCGTTTTGTTCTTGAACTTTATGGCAGCATATATAACAGATACTTCAGTGATACATCAGTCAGTCAGTTAATATTTATGAAGCACCTACTATGTACTCAGGCACTGGGCTGGGTACTAGAGATATAGAGACAACTAGAATATAAACCTTGGACTCTTGTAGTTTATGTCCTGTGGGAAGATAGCACATAATCGAAACATCAAAAGTGCAATTAAAAACTAATTATGTTAGCCAAAATTAGTTATGATGATATTTTAAACCTCAAGGTAATTTTCTAGTTATATATAGTTTTCTAACCTAAGAAGGGCCTGGCACTTTAAAAATATGTATTTTCCTAGTCTTCAGTAAAAACTTGGAATATTTTGAAATTGCTGTGAGGTCTTAAAATATTTGTAGTAATTTAAAATACTTAAAAAAATAATGACTCCTGATAAGTGACTTTTTAAAAAGTAGATTAGAATATAGGCTATAAAGTCAAACTCAGAATTCTAACCTAAATTCCTGTATTGCCTTTTTCATGAAATTTGGTATAACTCATATTTATTTTCATTATAAATAGGAAAATAGTGTCACATCTCTCTGCTTATTAGAAAACTGAATGTAAGAAATGTCATAATGGAACAGATCCATGACTCACCAACATTTTTGTTTCATAGCTATAGCAGGGAAAGAGATTAGAGATATACATTGAAGATTCCACTTTCCCTTTAACAGTAGATTAGGACTCTATCAATATGTTCTTCCTGAACATATTTATATTTTCTCCCTATGTAATATCTCAGGGTAAGAATTCATTATTTTGTATTGTCTTCTTACTAGGCTATTTTGTTTGTCGTAAATTACCTCTTCAGCTGAGATTGTCCTCTAAATGCCCCCAAGCCTCTATAAATAAAAAATAGTTGAGATAATTGTAAATATTCTTTAAAATCAAGTAGTGATTGCATGACTGATAAATGCTTTTCTCTTCAGAGGAAGCCCGTTTAAAAGCTGAACGGGAAGCAGCAGAGAGATTGGAAAGACAACAAATTGAAAAGCGTAAGTGGCAAGTGTTAGTAGAAAAGGTTAGTCCATAATTTTTATTAGGGATTTAACGAATGTTGTAGAAAAATACTAGAATCATAAAATGTAATAGTTGGAGAAAGTTTACAGGTCACCTAGTGTAGCCTTATACCCTAGAAAGGCAGCATCATATATAGAAATACTATACTTAATGTTTTACCTGGTGAATCCTCCTGGTAAAATGTCAGATCTATGAGGACAGGTACTATTTCATTTTTATCTTTATGTCATGACCTAGCACAATGCCTTGCACAAAACAGGCATTCAGGTTTGTTCAATTAACTTCTTTGGAATAAGTGGAAAGAGCCCTGGACCTTAAGGTAGAGGACCTGCTTGGGTTCCAGTCCTGCTCCTATTGCTTACTCCCTGTGTAGTTTAGGGCAACTTCCCAGGCCTAAATTTCCTCCCCTATTGATTGAATTAAGTTGGACTAGATGACCTATGGGGGCCTTTCAGCTCAGAATATGATACTTTCAATTTAATTGATTTTAAATGAGTCACTGTCAATGGTCAGTATTTCTCTGCTTGAATATTTCTGGGGTCAAACTTACAAGACAATCAATTCCATTTTTAAAAGTTTGAATGGTTTGAAATTTCCTCCTTATACTGAGCAAAAATCTTACAAATTTCTTTCTGTAATTTATACCCACTGGTTTTATTTCTCATTCTTGGAACTGTAGAGACTATATCTAATCTCTCTATAAGTAGTTTCTTCTTCAAGCTAAATAACATATATTATGTAGATAGCATTCCTCTGATCTTATCATTCTAGTAACTTTATATTAAAAAAATAAATGAAATTAGTTTGGACATAACTTGTTTCATAGTAAACTCAAACTATTTCCTAAGGATCATTTTCATTTCTAAGTTTCTGGAATTTGCCTTTTTCCATGTTTTCAAAATTTGAGGAAAATTGTCTCTCTCTAATCTTTTGGAACCATCCCTGTTCTCTGTTATTTCATAAAGATTGCTGACAGTGGTCACATCTGCAGTCACATCTATAAATTCTTCCGGAATAAGAGATCATGATGGTGTCACATTTATGGGTAATGATGAGATTTAAGCTATGACCACCTTTGTGGGTAGTGGAGGTAAAGTAAAGATGTAGGTCAGAGGTGAGTTTACTGAACCGGGTGGCCAGGGTATTTGAGGAGATACCAACATGCATATTTAATTCCTCAAATAAAAGTACAGGAATTGGAGTGGAGAAAGAGACTAGGGGCCAGACATTGAATTCATTAAAAATGTAGGGGGCCCTTAGCTTCATTTTCTTTTGTGGAGGGTGAGTAGCCCCTAACTGCTAAAAACATGAAACATCAAGGGGCAGAAAGACCACACTAGGTAAAGGACTTCTATTGAGAATAGGACTGACATGCTAAAGTACGCATTTAATTCATTCCTTAATGTAGATGACTACAAAAAAGACACTTGGCTTTGATGAATAGTATGAGTGCCCTATTTTGGATGAAGTTGAAGTACTTGATGGCTTAGAAAGCAAAAGAAAGAAGGGGAATTATTGTTGATTTTCCCTAGTTGTGGTTTCTTCCTTGAATGATGGTTTCATAAAGGTCTTTTTTTTTTTTTTTTGGTTCCAACAGATAATTCCTTATTATTTCAGATATTTGAAATCAGAAAATACTATATAAGTGACAGGACAACCTTCAATGTGAAATTTCCCAAATACTTTATGAAATGGCCATGGCTTCCTACAGGAAAAGTATGGTGAACCAGCCATGTAATGTACTACAAGTACAGAGAGAAATTTAGATTGGATAATAAAATGGATTATGGAGTGGATTAAAGAGAGTAATTGAATCATAAGGGAAAGCATGAACTTTCCACAAGATGCTTAGGATTATTCATGACATTTCCTTTATCATCTAATAGAAATCAAATAGCACAGAGAATTTTATCAGCAAAGGTAGTGTTGTCAAAGTTACAGGTAGACAACATAAATAACATTGAATAACAGCTGAATTTTTTCCTCTATGAGAAAAGTGAAAACCCGTAAATACAATGAATGAGGTATTAAGAATTTTTTTTAAGTTTAAGAAATACTTAGCATTATCTTTTAATTTGGTCAACTGCTGAAGAATGAGTAAATCTGACAAAATTTGTGGAAACCTTTAAAACTTAATATAATGCAGGTGAAAATTAAGACAAATACCAACTGCTTACCTCTTATAAATAACAGAAAGATTAAAGATAAGGCTATAAACATAAACAATGGAAGTGAAATGATGTGAAGATTGGTATATTACAGCAATATGAAACTAGATGGAATGATATTGGTAGATGGATTGAATCTCAAAAGAAGGAAAGGTTACAATGCAGATCTGGCAGTGTTTCTTCTTTTCTTAATAAATTTCAAGTCCCCTATTTCATCTTGGAGAAAGTATAAGCTCCTAGCTTTTGTAAACCTTTACAACCTGGTCCCAACCTATCTTTCTAGCCTCATTGTAATATACAGAGACTCTGCACTTCTTCCAATTCATATACACATGCTCTAGCTGGTCGGGTTCTTAGAGTGAAGACTGGCTAAAAATTCCCTCAGGGTAATAGCCCTAGAAGTGCTATAATCTCATATTTCCATTCTAGAATGAATGACTAGAAGAAGTGAAACAAAACAAAAAAAGTCAAATTATGGAGGAAAGAATTGGAAGGAATAACCTAGAAGACTATGTAGGAAATCTTACCCAAGTAATGGACTCCTTGATAAGAGTACACCAAACAGAAACCAATGACTCCATGAGATATCAAGAAGCTCCTACCTTCCCTATTGCTGTAGAAGACATTGCCATTCTCTATTCCTTGAGGCTTCTGTAGGTGTTATTGTTGACTCCTCATCTCTCACTGAATCCCCCTTCCCCCAATATCTAATCTGTTACCAAGGGCTGTTAATTTTACCATTGCACTATCTCTTGAATATGTTCCCTTCTCTCCTCTAATACTGCCAGCTCTGGTGTAGGCTCTCATCATCACCTCACGCCTGAACTGTTATGCTGGTGGTCTTCCCACTCCAGTCCATTCTCCATTCAGCCACTAAAGGGATTTTCCTAAAGTGTAGGTCCAACCATATAAACCTCTCCCACAAGCCCAATTCAGTCAACCCAGTAGCTCACCATTGCTTCCAGGATCAAGTACAAAATGCTCCATTTGGCATTCAAAGGTCTTCATAACCTAAGTTCCTCCTGCCGGTCCAGCCTTCTTACATCTTTTTCCTCAACATGTATGCTTTGGTCTAGTGATACTGGCCTCCTGGCTGTTCTGTAAACAAGACATTCCACCGTTTTGCTCTGAGCATTTTCTCTAGATGTTCCCCTCTTCATTTCTCTGGTTTCCTTTAAATTCCAACTAAAGTCTCATCTTAATAGGAGGTCTTTTCTATTCTGTCTTAATTCTAGTGCCTTCCCTCTCCTATCCACTTCTATTCATCCTGTATATAGCTTGTTGGTACATCTTTATTGACTTGTCTCTGCCAGTAGATTGCAAGGGCAGGCACTGTCTTTTCACTTTTTTGTATCCCTAGTGCTTAGTATAGTATCTGGCAAACAGTAGGTGCTAAATAAATGTTTGACTCACAATCTACTTACATGCACATATCTCATTTCCCTCCTGGAAGATAAGCTTCTTGAGGATGAGGGACGTTCTCATTTTGTCTTTGTATCTTTAGTGTCTAGCATGATGCCAGCGACTAAGTGCCCATGATGAATACTTAATAAATGCTTCTAGATTAATTGATGAGAATAGGGATTTCACTAGGGCACAGTAGAAATGCAGTGGAAGGGGAGAGAAAAGCTGATAAATCTGTGGGAACGCAGAGTGTAACCAGGAAAGGGACAAATCCTAAAAATTTATATTTGTATTCATTTTAGTGTTATATTTGAAACTATTCAAATAATATTAATATTTGGTATAAATTATAAAATGTACCACTAAAAGTTAAGTTGAGCAATTCTAACTACTGCTCCTGCACTAACAGGATCTACAAAGGAGAAGTGATGAACTTGAGGAGCTTAATTTGTTAGAGAAATGTTTTTTTGAAGCAGAGAAATGGAAAAAAGAGATTAGAGTCCTTTCTAAAGTAAGTTTACTTTTTGTTGTTGTTTAATTTTATTTTTGTTAATTAATTTTTGATTTGTCTCCCTCCCTCCCATCCTGCAGTAGAGAAAGCCACTATTTGATACAGATTTATAAACACATACATGCATATATATATGTATATATCTATATATATCTATATATATGAAACCACACTGTCTATACTTCTGTTTATCTGTTCTTTCTCTGGAGGTGGATAGCATCTTCCCTCATAGGTTCTTTGTAGTTGATCTGAGTATTTGTAATGCTCAGTATAATTTGGTTGTTCACAATTATTCTTTGGACAATATTACTGTTACTGTATACAGTGTTCGCTTGTTTCTGCTCACTTAACTTTGTATTATTTCATGCAAGTCCTACCATGTTTTCCTAAGATCACTGAACTCCTCATTTCATGCATAGTAGCATTCCATCACAATCACATACCACAACTTGTTTAGCCATTCCCCAACTGATGGGCATTCTCCTCGATTTCCAGTTCTTTGCCACCACAAAGAGAGCTGCTGTAAATATTTTGGAATATATAGGTTCTTTTTCTTTTTTTTTCCCTGATAACCTTGGAAAGCAGACGAATAGTGGTATTCCTGAGTCAGAGGGTGTAGGCAATTTAATAATTCTGAGCAGTATTCTAGATTGCTCTCCAAAATGGTTGGATCAATTCACAGTTCCACCAATATAAGTTTACTTTTATAAAACACCTAACTTTTGTATCTATAGTAATGTTTGAAAAGCACGTTGGTGTTAGGACGGGTGTTAAGGAGGCACTGTGGTACTATGGAAAGACTCGAAGGAACTATACTCAACAGATTTTTCTCTTATTAATTTTGGCCTTGGGTAAGTTAAGTTCAAATTTATTTACTCATCTGTAAAGTGGGAATAATGCTTATTATTATATTGCTGATTTTTCGGATTGTCATAAAGAAACCCCTTTATAGGGATGTGACCTGATCTGTGATTTCAGTAGCATACAGAATTTCCAGATAAAAAACTCTCTACCAATACAGGTTATCTACACCTTAATTAATAGAATTTTATAGAGAACTGAGAAATTAAGTGACTTGTCTAAGGTCACACAGCCAGGATGTATCAGAGGAAACACTTAGAACTCAGGTCTTCCTGGCTTCAAGGCAAGCTCCCCATCTGGTACCCCACTTATAAATTTAAGTTATTGTCATTAGTATGTATTGAGAACTCCAGTAGCTCCCTTCCCAAATTATAGAAGGCAAGATCTGTTTGCTCAAGACATGGCTCAAATTCCTCTTCACTGCTTGCCTTCTTTTCAAGATTACCTCTCATTTACACTGAATCTCATGGATACATAGTTGTTTTACATTAGATTATCGAGGCCATTGTTTGTTTTTTTCAGTGTCTGGCACATAGTAAGCACTTAACTTGTTAACTGATTGACTGACAACCTGCTAGGCATTTAATGAATGTTTGACAAATTGAATTTTTCTGGGAAGATCAGGATTATGCAAGTTGAGTGATTTCATTGGGTCACAATAACAATCATCTTCTATTTATATAGTGATTTCCAATTGACAGTCTTTCTTTATAACACCTTGATGAAGCTGATAGTACAAATATCATAGTCTGAATTTTACAGATTAGGAAACTGAGGCTTAGAGAAGTTAAATGACTTCTTTACAGGCACAACATTAGAAGTAGATGATGCAGGACTCAAAATCCAAGATTTCTGGCTACATTTTCCATGATACTATATTATTCCCATTAATTGGAAAAAGGAAGGAGGAAAAAAGTCTAAAACTTGATTTTTCAAAAAAAACTATGACTGTGACTATGACTAAGGACAAGCTACTCTGGGGTTTCCTGTTTTAATAAAATTGTGAAAAAAAATAATCTAGGAAAACAGGTACACTAATTCATTGTTGATGAAATTGTGAACTGGACCACTCCTTCTAGAAAATGATTTGAAGTAACACCCCAAAACTGTTAAACTGTATAACCTTTGGCCCAGCAATATCACTATTCCCCAAAGAGGTCAATGAAAGAGGAAGAGGACCTGTATGTACAAAAATTTTTATAGCAGTTCTTTTTTGTGGCGTCAAAGAATTAGAAATTGAGAGAATGCCCATTAATTGCAGAATGGCTAAACAAGCTGTGGTACAGGATTGTGATGGAATACTATAAATGAATGATGAAGAGGATGCTTTCAGAAAAATCTGTGAAGATTTATATGAATTAATACAAAGTGAAGTGATCAGAACTAGGAGAACAGTTTATACCATAAAAGCAATATTGGGAACATAATCAGGTTTGAAAGACTTATTAAATCTGATCAATACATTGACCAACGACAGTGCCAAAGGACTTATGAAATGGGCCGCCAGGGGTGCCGTGGATAACATACCAGGCCTGGAGTTAGGAAAGTCCAAGTTCAAATCTAGCCTTGGACAATTACTAGATGTATGACCCTGGGCTAGGCACTGTTTTCCTCAGTTTCCTCATCTATAAAATGAGCTAGAGAAGGAAGTGGCAAACCACCAGGATCACTGCCAAGAAAACCCCCAAAAGTGATCACAAAGAGTTGGACATGACTGAAATGACTTAATACAATAACATAATGAAATGTGCTATTCATCTCCTTGTAGAGAATGGGTAGACTAAAGAATACAAATTGAAGCATGTTTTCTACTCTTTTTCTTTTCTTCCTTCCTTTTAGATATGACTAATGAGGGAATTAATTTTGTATGACTATACATACTTATAATGGGTTTTGCCATTCATGTCTTCTTAAATAGGTGGGGAAGGGGGCAGGAGAGATTTTGGAACTGAAAATAAAATTGAATTTTAAAGAAAAAAATAAAGCACTATAACTTGATGTATTGGATCAACTGGACCTGGAGTTGGGAAGACCTGAGTTCAAGTCCCACCTCTAATATTTAGCTGTATGAGTCATATAATCCCTGATGTGACCACCCTGGGGCAGATGAGCATGTTCATTTACTGTTCTTCATTCAGAGAACTTGTTTCTTTCTCTTGGCTTCCTTAGTGTCCTTCAAGACTAAGTTAAAGTCTTCTGCAAAAACAGCTTTCCCGGTCCTGCTTAATCTTAGCACTTTCTCTATGAAATGATCTCTGTTTTATCCTGGATGTATCATATTTTGTTTGTACATGGTTGTCTGTTTGTGGTCTCCACCATTAATGTGTGAGCTCTGTTGAAATCAGGGACTGGCTTTTCCCCCTCTGTATCTCCAGCACTTAGCACAGTGCCTGGCAATAGTAGACATTTAATAAATGCTTGATGACTTGAATCTCAGTTTCTTCATTTGTAAAATGGGGGTAATATCTATAGTAACTTTCATAGGGTTGTTATGAGGGTCAAATGAAACATTTCATAAAACATTAAAGTGCTATGTATCAATTATTATACATCTAAATTCACTGGCCCAGAAGGAAAGAGTTCTGAAAAACATTCACATCATCAAGAGAGACCTCTCAAAGAGGAGATAGAGAGATCAGATACTATGGGTTAGCTGTCCTACTTTGTAAACCAATAAATATGGGGCCTTTTTTGGATATATAGGATGCCACCAAGCACAGTGCATGAGGGAGAGTTTTCCTGCTGCTAACTGGTTTAACCCAAAGATCCAAATAGTTAGAGCTGGAAAAACAAGGTTGCTCTTATTTAATAATGTTCATGGTATTTTAAGGTTTGTAAGTGCTTTACATACTTGATTTCAGTTGATCATTGCAATAATCTTGCATTATTAAAGCTTGTTACAGATTAGATGTGCATATTTTTCATTGGTTAAAAAAACAAAATTTTATAAAGCTCATCTTAAATTTTTTATTTTATACTTTGGAAGAGATTTTGTCAGTGGCGGGCTTGACTAATTTTTCTTTTGCAGTGGAATCATTATATTGAGTGTGATGGAACTCCTGATCCTTCTGTAGCCCAGGAGATGAACACTTTCATTAGTTTATGGAAAGAAAAGACAGAGGAAGATATTGATACTGTGATGAAAGAGAGTAAACTAATGCTAAATGTAAGTATTAAAGTATAATTCTCTAATTTTTAAATATCCAATCAAGAAGTGGAATATAAAATTGTACATGTACATCATTGTTCTTTGAGAATAATTAACCTCATAATATAAGGTTAGTTAAGTATGGATGGTACGTTCTGTAATCCCTTGCATTTTTTCCAACTTTCATAATCTTGCCAATGTAGATCAGTTCAATTATACTTAAATTCTGATTAAGGGATAAAATAGATAATACAGACAAGCACACCATGCTTCCATATAGCTGAGTTATTTAATTTAAAAGTCAGATTGACTTTCAGTTGTTCAGATAACAGGAAATCGTGGTTTTTCCCCCCTAAACAAAATTATAGTGGAAAATTGTTTTTGTGTTCATATTGGACAATTCTAAGCATGTCAGTGTCACCATGGTTCCTAACAAGTGGCATAGGTGCTTGTACTCCCTTTTCTGATTCCAACATTCACCTCAGTGAAGATTTTTCTGGCTGTTATGGACAAAAGGAGAATGTTGACTACTGCCTTCTTTTTGTTAAAGAAAAACACTAAATGCCCTCTCCTTCACCACAGTGTAGAGGGGGATAACCTAAAAGCTTCCTTCCTAATTAGGTGCTACTTTTTCTATTTGTGTTACTATTCTAATGTAGTACCAGAGAAAGAAGTCAGGAGTGGGGAAGAGGTTAGGGTTACCATTCCCCTGTGATCTCACAGAAGTTCACCCAGTGGTCAGGAATAGATGCCCCTATATGGCCAAGCAGGTCATTATCACCAACAGTAGGAAGAGATGGTAACTCCTAATCTACTTTTAACTAGCAAACAGTGACCGTATATTAGGCTTCAACTACATGCCAGATATTGTGCTAGGCATTGGTAATCTAATAGAACAATCTGTCCTCTAATAGGGGAGAAAATAAGGACAGGTCTAAGTAGAAAAAAAGAGTAACTATTCAGAATTTAGCTAGCCACTAACCGGTCCTGTTCAGTGAGTAAGAAGGTAGAAAAGACTCACACATCCTGATGATTATACTTAGGTTCTGATTAGTGAGAATAATGAATCCTATGAAGTGGTCACATCTAGCTGAAATTAAAATATTCAAAGTTATATTTAAAATATTGTAAAATAGGGTATATGTAAAATACGGCAGTTGTTTCCAACCCAATGAAAATATACAGCATGAATTTAAATAATGAGACCACTTTACCATTACCCTCACTAACCAGAACTGAACTATTGTGCTTCACCCTTCTGAGTGGGAAGTGCCAAGCTCTTTATAGTTCTCAGAGAGTGGATGAGCCTTGTATCCCTCAACTTCTTTTTCTGGGTGGCGAAACTCTCCAACATTAGACTATGGAATGTGGTTAATGTGAATTTATGCAGTCAGAAATACCTCTTGAACCCACAGCCTGCTCATAAACCTTACCTCTTTTCTGAGTTTACTGTTTCTCACAGAATCCTAAACATATGGCATAGATAGTCATATTCTTCAGACCACACACACAATCTCTCTGTCTGTCTCTCTATCTGTCTTGTCTATCTCACTCTGACCCCAGGAATCACTGAAAAGGTCCTAGTTGGTTTGTTCAGGCATCCACAGTCACTCATTCTATGAGCAGACAAGATAGCATGGATAATGCAGTATAGTTCCCAAATGATGTTTGTTCATGTCATCATGCAGGACAGTCATTAGGTAAAAATTCCTAAACTTTGGATCCATAACTTGGCTCCTCTTCCTTGATGCCTTGGGAGTAAAGATTGAAGCTCTTATAGTCTATACCTTTTGCACTGATTTTTCTATCACTGGTAGGTACCTCTGATTGCTTTTTGCCATGGAGAACTCATCATCACACAAAGGTATGCAGGTGAGTGCAGAGCCAGTGTAAAGAGAAACCCTTCACTCTGCTCACCATTTTTTGTTCCCTCTGTCTTTCCCCCCCTTACATTGGCCTTTTCAGTACAAGTTTCTAGATGAAAGGTAGGCCATATTTCCTCTCAAGCCTCTGACCACCTCTGAGACACTTCTTTCTTGCTGTACTATCTTGTCACTTGTACTTGCCCACCTCCTCTTTTACTGCCCCGCCTTCTGCCCCCACTTCACCCAAGCAAAGAAGAGTAAGACACTGAGAAGCATGGTAGATGTTTGTTTCATCAAGCATCTGAATTTCTTTCCAGTTATCTCATACACATTTCACTCTGAATGTTTCTGGGTACAGCTGGGAAGGGTTATCCAAATTACCTGGGGCTCATTCCTGCCATGTTTAGGATCAGGAAGATGCCAAGCACCAATGTCTTTCTAGCAAAGTGGAATGGAGGAAAAATACCTAAAACTGTCTCCATTACATACGAAAGACTTTCATTCTAGCAAAGTAGGCAGGAAAGTGAAATTCTACATATTTTCCATATATTTTCTCTTAAAAGCACTACATCACTGGCCACCCTCTTCATCATTGGATGATACTTTTACCCCTTCCCAAGTACAACTACTCCCCCGCCTTGCCACACAAAACAGAAACTGAGTTAGAAGTAGGCATTGCTCTTTTATTATAACTACCAGTTGCAGAATTCCTTCTTCTGCCATCAGTAGTACTTTTCTATTTTATGAGGTTCATTGTTCCATCTATAGCCCCCTATCCATATCCTTTGCATAATTATCTACTGGTCTTAAGGTCACTTTTCCTTTTTTTCTCACAAGAGTTGAGAACTGGCTCCCAAGTAATCTTCCTGTCTGCCACAGTGCCTGTTCCCATATTCATGGGACTTGATGTTTCCCAACGTCCTGTCCTCATCAACCTCCTAAAACTTTAAGATGAATCTTAGTTCATCCATCTTACATGACCTTTATCTTTATACCTTCTAGACTGTACATAGGAGTGTTCATAATTTAGATCCCACTATGTCTCTGTCCATGATCACCTTTTCTGATCATAACCAGCTTGTATCTCTTTGATTCATTCATTCCTTGTAACCCTCTCTGTAACTTGTAACCTTGTTCTTCTTGTCAGCACTATCATGATCTTTCTGACTTTCCATGGGGCCTTTGTCTTTTGTCAAAGTGTGGGGAGCAGAAACAGTGGGTATAAAACAGCTGTTGTGACCCCAGGAGAACTGGGATAGGAAGATAATGGCAACAACAGGAGGAGGAACATGGGAGAAAGCAGAGGAAGGGGAACGAAAATAGAGTGGAAGGACCTTAAGGAGATGAGGGATTCATTCCTAACTCCTGCAGTGAATTTGTGCATCCTGGTTTGGGAATTTCATAAGATGGAAAACTGTTGAGATTTTGAAGCTGATGGAATGAATACCTGGGAAATTTTTTTTCTTTTCCCTTGTCCAGAATTCTGAAGAAATTGTGCATATGTTTTGTGAATATAGGAAGAATATATTATTACTCCATATAAAGTGTGGTGTGTTTATTCCCCTCCACTTCCCCTTTTCCTCCCTTGTTAGGAGGTTAATGCAGACATACTTTTACATTCCAGCTAATTGAGAAACTAGAATTAATGTTATTGGATACTCCACCACATGAGCTGACAGATCAACAAGTCAGACAATACCAAGGATCAATCCTAGAACTGCGCGAACTTCTTCACTGGAAATTCAAGGGAGCCATAGAAACTCTCCTTAAAGTAAGTGTGATGCATTATTAGCCATGCTTATTGCTTTTTGAATTGAAATAAAAATACTACGGGAAATTTATGCTGTGCAGTAAAGAAATCCAATTCTTTTGTACATAGTCTAAGACTCACCACATGCACAGTATTGGCCAGAATTGACAAAATTATGTTAAATAATATGTGATATAAACTTAGCAAAAAACAACAACCACAGTTGCTACAGGAATACAATATATTTACTTTTTCATATTACCATTCAGTATTAATATATCATCTGAGGCATCTCTTTCACATGGGGTCCCCCAGAATAGCTACTCCAGGTTTAAGATTCTCTATAAGGAAACAGCCCCTCAAAACAGTACCTCATGAGCCCTCCACTGATGCATTGGCTTTTTTTTCCTAATCAGAGATTCAATTAATTAAAAGCAAAAGTTTTTTAATATAGTAGTACAGGAAGATTTGCACTAGGCCATTCTCCGTATAAACCTAATGAATGCTTTCTCACAAATAGACACACCAGCAATGGGGACAGTGAGCATGGATAGGAATCAAGGGCTTGCACAAAGGGCCTGTGTGTGGAGGGGTAACTCACACCTCGAATATCTGCTGGATCCCTGATGTCTTCTGGCGATGCCATTAGGCTCCTTGTTGATCACATTGTGCCTGTTGCTAGTCTTGGCTAGCCTTGGCATCTAATTGCCTCTGGCAGGTTTCTCTGCTATTATCAGCATCTCTTTTAGGCACTACTCCCTAGTACTGTCTTCTGGGCTCATCTCTTTAGGGTCAACCAAATCATAATAGCTTCCAGCAGTCAGCTACAGAAGCAGCTAGACCCTCTCCTGATAAGGAAAGCATGAAAGCTCTTTAATCAGAGCCAGTATGCATGCTGAAGCTATATTAAGAAGTTCCTTGAGACATCTGGACCATTTTATACACCTTGATTTCACAAGTCCTGCACCTCTTCAGTGTTTGTAAGATATATGGAAATTTCAAGAGGAGGACCAAAGGAAAGATGAGACTGCTAATTGATGTGTACAGGATCACAGTAGCTGTTGATAAAGGGGAGCTAGAAATATTCAAATCCCCTCTTCTCCTCTTTGTTAAGGAGAATAGTTTTTGGACTATAAAACAACAATAATGGTCTTCCAAGTTGATAATGAATAATTAATAACTTCTTTTTGGCTCCAATTACTTCACTAATTATGACTGTTTCTAATTATATTATCATTTAGCCTTCAGCTCTTCATCTTCTCCCCCCCCCCCACACACACATGACAAGTACAGCATTACATAATTAAGCTTGTCACTCAAATGTAGGTAAACTATATCTACAACGTTAGAGGGAATGTTAAAAAAGGAATGACTCCAGCCTACAGTGATTTGTTCTTGCCGACGTCATGATAACTCTTTGTGACCTCCACTTTCTTTTCAAGATACTCATTAACCAACTTTTAATAATAATTTACATTTTCTTAGGCACTAAAGTTCAGTTTACTGACTTACTGTTTGCAGATTCTCTCCTTTTCTCTTTAAAAAAAAGTCTGAATGTGATCTGCCCTTCCCCAGTCCTCTCCTAGTCTCCATCTGCCAGAAATCACTGAATAAGCAGTCACATCTGCTGCTTGTTTTCATTACTGGGGTAGTGCATCTGGACCAGGTGAGAGAGAACTAGGAGCTCTCTCACTGACAGTCAGTTCTGTGCTAGCTATTTCCATTCTTTTCTTTCAGTCCAAATCAATTCTCCTCCACAGATTAAACAGAAACAAAGTAACAATCTCTCTTTTGACAGCAGCAAATAACTTTAAAAAAAACCACACCCTAATTTGTCATCCTTATTTTTTTTATTAGCATCAGCTCATTCTGAGTTTTAGTATTCTTTTCTTCCCATTTGAAATTGGCGTTTTAATTATTTCACTTCTATTTTTAATGATTTATGAAACATTTAATCCAATATAAGATGCTATAAATCCTGATAAACAAATTTAAGATGACTCTAATATTGTCTCACTTTTTTTTTGTTTAGTATGTTACTTTTAAAAAATATTTATTTTTAGTTTTCAACATTCGGTTTCATGATGAGTTTTCATATTCTTGACACAAATCTTAGAGAACCATGCCATACTTCTGTATTCATCCTTGAGTACCTGCCTTTGCTTCCATCATAATAGGCAAATGAATGAATGAATACATAAATAAATAGGTAAATAGACACATATAAATGCATATGTATATATATATACATACATACACGCATACATATGTATTTAGAAATCTTAGTTGTCTGCTATTTTCCCTTCATATAAGAGTTATTTCCCATCAGCAATTTGTCCAAAAAAGATCTGAAAGCTTTAGTGCCCTGCCATCTCAGTATGAATTAATAATGTGATGTGGCAGTTTAGCCAAATCTTTCAGTTGCTTTAAAGGAGGCATAGTGCCCAAACTGGGCCAGCTAAGTGGTGCAATGGATAGAATGCTGGGCCTGGAGTCAGAAAGGTTCATCTTCCTGAGTCCTAATCTGACCTCAGACACTTCCTAGCTGTGTGACCCTAGGTAAATCACTTAACCCTATTTGCATCAGTTTCCTGATCTGTAATGTGAGCTAGAGAAGGAAATGGCAAACCACACCAGTATTGTTGCCAAGAAAACTCCAAATGGGGTCACAAAGAATTGGAAAAGATTGAACAACAACAACAACTAGGTATCCAAATTTTTGGAAATACTACTGTTGTACTTAGCCATAGTCAGACTACATTTGGAGGGCTTTTTTCCGGTTTGGGGGACTACATTTTAGGTGGTACAGAAATAATCTGGAGAGTGACCAAAGGAGGGGTGACAGAGGGTTATACTCTATAAGGATCACTGAGAGAACATGAGGATATTTTCCCCAGAGAGTAGAAGACTTAGAACATTTCCATTGTTCTCAGAATTTCAGGAGTAATCATGTTTTGCTTGACCTCAGAGGGAAGGACCTCATGCAGTGGTTGCAATCACTGAGGAACTAAATGTAAGGAAATATTTCCTAAAAATTAGAGTTATTCAGGAATGGTATGAGCTGTCTTGGAAGAGAATAGACTGTCACTTAGAATCCTCCAGCAAAAGCTGGATGGTCTGTTTGTAGAGATTATTGATTATAGTGCAATTCTGTGTCAGGTATGGGTTGGACCACACCACTTGGAAAGTCTCCTTCATGCCCATTGTGGGCCAGGCAAATAATTTTTAGAACTGCAGATATCCAAGACTGAAAGGAACTGGATGGGACTACTAACTTTTTCTCTGATATCCATATCAGCAACAAAATTGTTGACCTTCCAATTTATACTACACAGCATTTGCCCTCAAGGAGCTTGTAGTCCAAAGGACATATTCTTTGTTTTTTTTCTTTCTTTTCTTTTTCTTCCTTTCTTTCCATCTGTTTCATCTTTATTACTAAGCCAGCTTAGTCCTATTGACAGAACCCAGGCTCTAGAGTCAAAGGACCACTTCTGAGTCTTACTACCTGGGGCAAACCTCTTTGGACCTTTGTTTCCTCATATCAAAAATGTAGGGGTTGAATTAGATGATCTTTGAGGTTCCTTATAGCTCTATTGCTATGATCCTATTGTCATTACCAAGATGATTAAATAGTAGTAATCTTGATTAGGATATTTGTTTCCTATTCAATAAACTCCAGTGGTTCCCTAGCATCTCTAGGGTCAGGTATAAATTCTTATATTTGGTATTGAAAGTTCTTCATAATTTTCCTCCAACTTATCTTCCCAGAATTATTATTATACATTACTCCTCTTTACACACTCTAGAGTCTTGTCATACTAGCCTTCATATTATTTCTCAAAACTCAGCTTAAATACTGTCCTTTATATGAGACCTTTTCTATTCCTCCCAGCAGCTAGAGTATTCTCCCTCAAAACTGATTTGTATTTATTTTCATAAGTACATGCTTATGTACATGTTGTCCTCCCCTAATCAAATATAAGCTCCTTGAAGGCAGGGACTGTTTTGCTTTTGCCTTTGTATTCCTGGCACCTAGAACAATGCCTGGCACATGGTAAGTGCTTAATAAATACCTTTTGATTGATCTACTGATTGCTGGATAGTAAGTAGATTCCTGAGTTTTTCAACTTTACTTTTTGTTGTTGTTGACTTTTAGGAAGCCAGTTCTTTTGCAGATACTGACAGTGGAAATATGGAGAAGATAATTAAAGATGAAAACATCACTTTGTATGTTTGGGCAAACCTCAAGAAGAATCCAAAGTAACTCTATAATTATTTTTCTTTTAGGCAGAAAAATATGAGTAGTCAAACTGTCATAATCAAATTAAAGGGGATTTCTTTTATAAATAGAAGAAATATTTCCTGTATTTCCTAATCACAGAAATGTTGCAGTTAACCCAAATTGAATCCCCTAATACTTGACTCATAATGAGTAAACAAATAAAAAGTGTCTGCCCTCATGAAATGTACACTCACAGACAATGTTATTTAGTTTTTTCTTGCCATTTCAGTTTCATGTGAGTTGAATGAAACTTTCCTCAAAATTTACAGCAAGATCAATATGAGTCAACAGTGTAACAAGGAAGCCAAAAAAGAATTCAGTTTTAGGCTTCAGAGAGCTCTCTGAGACTTATCAGGCTTGGAAACCACTCTGCATGTGTGGGAATGGAACAAATCCAGAACAGAAAGCATTTTAATGGATTATGAAGTCCTCAGCAGTAAATGGAAGGAATTAGGGTCACAGGTGTTATTTTCATTAATGCTACCATTTGAATGTTGGGCATGTTGTGAGAGAAAAAGGATGTGGAAGGAGAACAAACAGCTGGCTACAAAGATGACATTGAAAAGTAGGATTTCGATTTCAAGACAACGTCTTACTATAAAAGAATGTGGCTTTAGGTTGAGAATAAAATATATCCAGTTAGGACTAAGAAAAATATATTTGCTTCAAGACTTGGTGGTCTGATCTGGAGGCATTACACTGAAGAAAGAGAGAGAGAGAAATAAGAGAGATAAAGTTGTCGAGTCATAAACTGAAGAAAACAGCAATGATGACACAGGAAAAATATTAGAGAAAGGACCCAAGAATTTGTAGGAGAAAATAAATCTGATGGTGTAGGTCATATGATTTGAGAATGGTAATGGAAAAGGTTTTACTTAAAAAGGGGCATTTCAAATTTTTAAACATATATATGCATGTATTCACATATTTTAGAAAAAACTATTCTGAGATATGATAGGACATGTTGTTAAGGCGCATCAGGCCTGGTTTTGAGTGGGATATTGGAGTGCGTCTCTCTTGGTATCCTTATACTTCTTGTTCCAGCTTTTAATTATCTCTCCAAATCATTCTTCCCTAGGTCTCATTTCTTTTCCCGTTTTTTCCTACTGCTTTCATTATTTTAGAAATCCTTTTTATTTCTTATAAAATATTCTTATTATATGAGAGAGAGAGAGAGAGAGAGAGAAGGTGGTATGAGGTTTAGAGCATTGCACCTGGAGTCAGTGGGTTCAAGACCTGGGTTCAAATCCAGCTCTAGACATTTACTATCTTGTGACCCTGGACACTAGCTAGGTGGTTAAGGGGCAGTTAGTTGGTACAGTAGATAGAGTGCTGGGCTTGGAGTCAGGAACACCCGAGTTCAAATCTGGCCTCACACACTTAGCTAGATGAGTGAGCTCAATTTCCTCATCTGCAAAATTAGGCAGAAAAATATGAGTTTTGGGTTGATGAGGTTGATGAGGTTAAATGAGGTAATATATATGTGTATGTATATGTACACACACACACACATACACACATAAAGTGCTTTGTAAACCTTAAAGTGTTATTTATTTTTATCACCAATTATTAGTTATAAGATAAATATATTCCCAGAAACTAATTTTTATTTAAATTTATTATTAACAGGTATAAAAAGATTAAATTTGGTAACACAGAAGTTAAATTTGATATTCCAAAGGCACTGGCAACAAGTGATATTGCTCTCAGTATTTTGCATACTCGTTATGATCACATTTCTCCACTACCTGTGATTCAAAGACCAGAAAAACCAACATATGTTGAAACAGCTATTGAAGATTCTGCAGAAAAAGAAACTCCTAAGGATGAAGAAGTTCCTCAGGCAGACCCAGGAGAGGTGACTGAAAATCAAGAACTAGAGACTTCTTCAGTCCTTGCACCAGAAATAAAAACTGAGGAATCCTTTGCTGATGATTTCAAAAAGGTAGGAAGATCTCAAAAAAAAAAATAACCTCTTTTCAGATTACTGGTGTCACTGGTAGCTTATAAAATTTTCATGATTCCTCCTACAACATTGTAAAGCAGTCTGAGTGAGTCTTTTCTGCCAACTTAAACTTCCTTTCCTTTATCTCATTTTGCTCTTCGCAATTAATTACAAAGAAGTCAGATTGATATTCCCAGTCCATATGTACAATTTTATATGATGAGTTTGCTCTTGAAGCTGTGTATAAACTGATTTTTGTTTATCATATTGTAGTTTTAAATACATTAAGGAGGAAGATTTTGAATGCCATCAGGTTCCTCTTGTGTGGCTAAATGCCTGATGCTGATTTTATTCTAGAGATTTGCAAGGCAGGGCATCTATTACTCATACAAAAGCTAATTAAAATCTTCTGGATTATATGGCAAGAGGAGGTTATTCCCCCAAAATTCAAAGGTGTCTCTCCATTGTCAAGGCAAAGGAAATAGGTTGCCATGTGGTAGTCATGGGGGATAGGGTGGTGGGGAGATCTCTCTTTTAGTCGTTGTTGGCGAGATTATTGCCAGAGTCCTCTTTAATAAGCTAATCCTTCACCTGGAAGATAGTCATCAACCTGAGAGCCAGTGTGGCTTCAGAAAGGGCTGAGGAATGGTTGATAATGGTGTTTGCTGTCCAACAACTCCAGGAGAAATGGCAGGGTCAGAACAGAGTTCTGTACACAATGTTTGTTGATCTGACCAAGGCCTTTGTAAGGGTTTGTGGGAGATAAGGCAAAAATTGGTGCCTGGAGTCATCAGTATTGTAAGCCAGTTTTATAATGGCATGCTTGCCCAAGTTCTAGATAATGGATGATGTTCTCATGCTTTCTTTGGCACCAGTGGAAATGATACAGGGCTGTGTTCCTGCTCCCATGCTTTCTAGCATATTTTCAGCAATGTTTTCAGATACCTTCAGTGAGGAAGAAAATGGTATCAAGGTCAGCTACCATACTAATGGTAAATCATTTAACTTGAAAGGCTACAAACCAAGAATTAATTGCAGGGAGAGTTGGTGCAAGGTTTTTGTTCATAGAAGAGTGTTTTTGTGCACTCAGCCTTTGAGACTGAGATACAATATTCAATATTCATTGACTCTTGGTTCTCCACTAGCAAGCACTGCACCATCCATATGTGGAATCATCAGTTATGACAAATGGAGAAATTTTGAATGCAGTGGGGAAGTTCACTTACCTTGGCAGTATACTTCCCAGGAATGTACACATAGATAATGAGGTTGACACACACACACTGCCAAAGGTAGCTCAGTGTTTGGGAGGCTTCGAAGGAAAGTGTGGGAAAGAACAGGCTGCTTACCAGACTGAAGATCTACAGAGCTTTTGTGCTGACTTCATTGTTATATGCCTGTGAAACCTGGATAGTATACCAGCTCCATGCCAGGAAACTGAATGGCTTCCATTTGAATTGTCTTAGAAAGATTCTGAAGATCACTTGGCAAGACGATGTTTTGGAAATTGTGATCTTTTCTTGAGCTGAACTGCCAAGCATTCAAACTTATTGCAGAGAGTATAGCTATGATGGGCTGGCCACATTGTTCAAATACCAAACTGACGTTTGCCTGAAAGACTTTTATGGAAAACTCATACAAGGCAGGTGCTCGTACGGACGTCAGAAGAAGTGATGCATATTTCTACAATTATTTTAGTCTGCCTTCATTTCTTGAAAGAGTGTTTTGTAGCTGTATTCACATAGTTCCGTTGTGTGTATCTGGATAGGTAGACTTCTAAATACTTTATACATTCTAGTTATTTTGAATGGAATGTCTCTGTCTCTTCCTACTAGGTTTTGTGCATAATATAAAGAAATAATACTTTTTAAAAGGTGTTACATGTGTTAGTAAATCCTTTAGTTAATTTTTGGGAGTTTTCTAGGTAGAACATCATATATGCAAAAAATGATAGCTTTATTTTCTCTTTTCCTTATGCTATTTCACCTATCTCTTTTTCTCATTACATTGCTATAGCTAGCATTTCAAGCACTATTTCAAACAATAGTGGTGATAATTAATGTCCTTCTTCATACATGATCTTATTGGAAAGGCCTCAACACTTTTTCTCTTATATAAAATAGCATTTGTTGGCTTTAGGTTGATAACTTGACATTAATGACAGTTCCATTTGTTCGTATGCTTTCTATTGCTTTGAACAGACATGAATGTTAGACTGTCAGAGAATTTTCAGTGTAGTCATGTTTTAATTATTATTATTTTACAGAGATGGTTTATTATGTTTATAGTTTTCCTAATCAAACCTTGCATTCACTGGTATTGTGCAACCTGATCATAGTGTAAAAATCTTTTTAACTATGTTGTCATACGCTCTTTGTCAATATTTAATTTAATATTTTTGTGTCAATATTCATTTGGAATTGATCTGTAATATTCCTTATCTGTTTTGTATTTGTTGGGTTTAGATATCAAGACCCAGTTTGTCTCAGAGAAGAAGTTTTGAAGAATCTTTATTTTTTGCCAACAATTTATATAATACTGGAATTATTCTTTATATTTTGGTAGAATTCACATGTAAATCCACCTAGTCTTTTTTCCTCCCCTTTAGAGGTTCATTTATGCCTTGTAAACTTTCTTTTTCGGATTATTTAAATAATATATTTTTTATTCTTTTTATCTGTGTATTCTAATATAGTGATGTCATTTTGGTCCTCTTCTAGAACAAAGAACAATAACCAACCAATCTGTGTATTTTATAATCTTATACGTATTTGTTCACTTTATTTCAGTGTTCAATTTTATTGCATATAATTGGGCAAAATAGTTTTTGACATTTCTTTCATATTATTTCAGTTGTCAATTTTCATTTTTCTTTTTTATACAATTTGGTTTTCCTTTCAGATTCACTCAGACTAGTTCTTTTTTAATTGTTCATTTTATTATTCAATTAAATTTTTTCTTTCCATTTTGTTAATATCTTCTTTTATTTTCAGAATTTCTAATTTGGAGTTTAGTTGCTTTTAATTTATTGCTTTTCTAGTTTTTTTAGTTATGGGTCCCATGCGTTGATCAAAAGAGATGACATATACACCAGACAACAAACTTTAAAGCATTACATAAATAATAATAATTGTTATTATCCATTCTTTTTCCCTTTTGTTGATGAAAGTTCTTAGAGATATAAAATTTTCTCCTCAGTTGCCATCCCATATTTTACTATGTTGTACAGTTGCTGACATTTTCATTTTATTTCTATTTTTTGACTCTATCTTTCTAAAAAAATGCCTTTTATTAACATCATTTGTTTTTAAATTGCCTGGATTTCCCCTCCATAGCTCTCTGTGGTGTCAGAAAACCATGTATTTTAACAAAAGAGTTTTCAAGTAAAAAAAAAAAGAAAAGAAAAAGTAAGAAATGAAAAAAAAAAAACCACGGAGTTCGTATGCAGTGCTCCACATCTGTGGATTCCAACCTCTGCCCTGGAAGAGAGAAGAGGGGCACCTTCTTATAACTCTTCTTTTTGACAAATATTGTTTTTTATCATTTTGAAACATTCAGTCTTGACTGTTTTCTGGTGATTGTTTTACTGTTTACACTATTATAGTCATTGTGCTTACTATTTTCCTTGCTCTGCTTACTTAACATTGAATAAATTCAGGTAAGTCTTTCTATGTTTCTACACTTTCATCATGCTCATTCTTTTGACAAAATAATAATATTTATATCCATGTACTATAATTTGGTTAGCCCATTTCCCATTTGATGGACATCTATTTGTCTACAATTCTTTGATACCTCAGAAAATGATGCTATGAATATGTTGTGTGTGGATCCTTTCTTTTTCTCAATGGCCTCCTTGAGGTATATGTCTATCAATGGAATCTCTGGAAAAATTGACACATTAGTGGATTCTCGTTGGGCTGATGTCCAATTTCCATTTTTCTTTGAGTCTGCTTGTAGCTATTTCAAGTCATTGTCTTCTGAGTTTGTGTTTTTAACTTCCCTGTCTCCATTGAAACTTTTTATGGCCAAGTTTTTTTGTTTTTGTTTTTGTTATGCTATTTACTTATTTTCATTTCTCCTCTTATTTCTTGTCTTTGTACCATGATAGTTGGGCTCTGTTCACCTCTGTGGGTAGGAATACAGGTGGGGGATAACTAGGCTGATCTTCTGTTGCCTGTAGGTTTTTGGTGCCTCCAAGGTGGTGTGATCCAGGGAGAGTTCTAGTTACTGTTCTTCTGCTGTAAGCTCTGCTTCTTACCCAGGTAGGGCCTCTATTCCTTTTTCACTACAGACCTTAACCGCTCCTCTCCACCCTGAACTGTGATCCAGAACCAAGTCAGAGGTGAAGGTGCTGCCAAATGGCACCTGATCCTGGGCCCAGGGCTTAACACAGTGATCCTTTGCAATATCTTTCTGCTTACTTGTAACTGCTTACTGCTCCTGGTGCTCTCACTGCTGCAGCAGCAGGTGTGGCATCCTCCTCAAGGTCCCATAGCCCATGCTACTTCTTCCACCTGATCTCAGGACTACCCCCACCCCATCATTCATTGGCTGGTCTCTCTTTTGCTCCTCCTAAGTTTTCCCAGATTGGAAAAACGAGATATTGACTTTTTAAAATTTTTGTCGTCCCACTCAGAATTTGATGTGAGGTGTTTGCAAAAAGTTATTTAGAGGGTTGAGTTAGGAGAGCTCAGCCAAAATGTCTAATCTCCTGCCCATCTTGGCTCCACCTCCTTGATGCTGATTTCTTGTCTATGGTATCTTTAAACAGATTCTGATTTCCTTGCTTAAGTCTGTTAATGATATTTTTACTATCTTCTTTCCTAAAACCATGATTGCTGCCTCTGCTTTTGAGAGTTCACTTATAGTATAACAGATTTTGCTTCAGAAAAATGAAAATCTCTACCTTAACCTTGTTTGAATCTTTCTGTTTCAAGTATATTTCTTGTAAACAATATATTATTGAATTCTTTTTTTCAATTTCTATTTTACACTCTGGTTCTAGAATATCAGGGTAGTTTTCCTTGATAATTTCTTGAAAGATAATTTCTTGAAAGATGATGTCTAGGCTCTCTTTTTGATCATGGCTTTTAGGTAGTCTAGTAATTTTTAAATTCTCTCTCTTGGATCTATTTTCCAGGTCAATTGTTTTTCAATTGAGATATTTCACCTTGTCTTCTATTTTTTTCATTCTTTTGATTTTGTTTTAAAATTTCTTGATTTCTCATTGAGTCATTAGCTTCCATTTTCTCCATTTTAATTTTTAAAGAACTATTTTCCTCAGTGAGTTTTTGGACCTCCTTTTACAATTGGACAATTCTGCTTTTTAAGGCATTCTTCTCCTCTGACTTTTTGGGTTAGTCTTTTTGGGTTAGATATTTGGGTTAGTCTCTTTTGTAAGGTGTTATTTTCTTCAGCATTTTTGGGGGGTCTCCTTTAATAAGCTGTTGACTCATTTTTCATGATTTTCTTGAATCTCAATTTTCTTCCCAATTTTTCCCCTGCTTCTCTTGCTTGATTTTCAAAATCCATTTTGAGCTCTTTCATGACCTGAAACCAATATTTTTCTTGGTTGCTTTGGATGTAGGAACTTTGACTTTGTTGTCTTCTTTTAGTTATATGTTTTGATCTTCCTTGTCACCAAAGTAAGATTCTATAGTCTGATTTTTTTTCCCTGCTGTTTGCTCATTTGACCAGTTTATTTTTTAGCTCTTTGTTAATGTAGGACTCTGCTTCCAGAGTGGAGAGTGCACTGTCCCAAGCTTCAGGGGTTTTGTGCAGCTATTTTCGGAGATATTTCTAGGGACCTGTAAATTTTTAGTTTTTCCAAGGCCATATGATCAAAGGAGAGGTATTTACTCCTCTCCTTGTCTTTGCATGACCACAGTCACTTTTCTGTGCCTTGAAACTCTGAGGATTCCCTCCCCACCACCACCACAAGCTCTGCCACACTAGCTCCTCATCCTAGAACTGCCACCCAGGCCTGCAACCCAGATCCAAGTAGAGAAAAGCAAGAGAATTCTGCCTCAGTGCCAGCAAAGAGATCCCTGCAATCCCCCTCTGACCATCTGATTGATCCCCATACTGTCTGTGGACTGGAAGCTTCAGAAGCAACCAGTGCCACTACTGCTGCTGCCGCCACTGCCTCCCTAGGGCTGGGGCTGGGGCTGGGGTTGGGGCCGAGGCCAGACATACTTCTGTCTCACCCAGGTCCCACAGACCTTTCCTACTGACTTTCTAAGTTGTCTTTGGACTTTTTGGATTGAGAAGACTGGAATCCACCACAGCTTCCAGTGATTCATTTCCCTGAGGCCTGCTCTAGCCGGTCTTTGCTGGTGGACCCATGCTAGACTGCACTTCTTTCTCAGAATGCTGCAGCAGATCTTTCCTGTTGACCTTTCAGGTTGTCTTGGGCTAGAAATTTGTTTCCCTCTGTCATTTTGTTACTCTAGAATTTGTTTAGAGTAATTTTTTACAGGTGTTTGGAGGGGTTTGGGGTAGAGCTCAAGGCATTCCCTGCTTTCACTCCACCATCTTGGCTCTGCCCCCCCACTGAATTCTTTTTAATCCATTATGCTATCAGACTATAGCTTCTTAGTAGTTTTTTTTTTTCTGGCTGCTTGCAGTCTTTGTTCTTTACTTGGAAACTCTAGATTTTGGCTACAGGTTTCCAGGGAATTTTCATTTTTGGGTTTATGGGTGAATTCATCCCATTCATCTTCATGATTATGAATAATAATTGTGTATTTCTCTCTATCTAGTCCTCTTGTACTTTTTCTATCTTTACTCTGTAGAAAGGTGGTGATGAAAAGGAAAGTATGAGCTTAATACTCCCAGGAAGCTAGATGATTTTATTCAGAATTCATATTGCTCAGTGTTGTTTTGGTTCAGTCTTTTCAGTTGTGTCTAACACTTTATGACTACATTTGGGGTTTTCTTAGCAGAGATACTGGAGTGGCTTTCCATTTCCTTCTTCAACTCATTTTATAGATAAGGAATTGAGGCAAATAGGGTAAAGTGACTTGCCCAGAATCATGCTGTTGGTAAGAGACTGAGACTGAATCTGAACTCAGGATGATGAGTCTTTCTGATTTGGGGTCCAGAACTATCCATTCCACTAGCAGATTGCATGTTGTATTATGCCAATTCTAGGACATATAGTTGAATGAGGGGAAAAAAGGCAATGGAGATTATGCCTACCTAGGCTTTAATCTTTTGTCCAAGATTTCCTAACAGTGTGACTGTGGGCAAGTTATTTAATCTCCTTGTTTTCTCCTCTGTAAAATGGTGAGATGACTTTCTTTTTTCTGGGCAGTTTGTCATTATGGTATCCTAATAAGATAAATAAGATTTTTTTCTTGGAATCATTGATTTTCAGGTTAGCTAATGATTTAAAAATTATTTCTTCTTCCTCTGTTTTCCAAGTCAGTTGTTTTGAATAGCATGTACTGTATACTTTCTTTTCTTTATGTTTTTTTTGTCTTGATTTTACTTTAAGATTTCTGGGTGTCATGTAGCCATTGCTTTTTCTTTGGCCCATTCTAGTTTTCAGGGAGTCCAAATTCTTGGACAAGGTGGTTTATCATCTTTTGTTCTAAGCTTTTATTTCTCCTTCCCATTCTTTCTTTCCCTGATATAATTACATTTAACATTGCATTTTCTATCATACTTCATTTTCTCTGGGTCCTCTTATTGTCTTTGTTCCTAGGATATTCTTTTTTTTTCAGGCTCTGCTTATACTTGTGGAATTACTTTTTTCTTCTGGGTTTCCCACCATCTGTTCTAGTAAGCTTACTACTGGGCAATATGCTGGAGCCTTCCTTGATTTTGCCAGACATTCCAGACACAGATAGAGTCCATGGGCTGATTATCCTCCACTCTTGCCATATGACCATTCCATCTTTTTCAGTCATACATTTCTCTGATGACACAAAAGAATTTATCTCTTTGTGTATACTCATGCATGGTAGATAATCTTGGATATGGTACAAATTAAGATATGCCACAAATAATGTCGCATTGACTTTTTTTTTTTTTTTTTACTATTTCTATTTGCCAGTAGAGGGCTCTGAATACCATGTTTCAATTAATTTATTCCGCCCCACCCCCCACCCCCATCCCCACCTCCCACACCTTTGGGAAGTAGAATAGTTATTAAGCTATACAAGGATCATTTGTTCTGTGAAAAAGACAATATTGACTTTCTAGTTACTACATATTACACTTTTAAAATACTCAATGTAAGTATAGTGCCTTTATACGAATCTTATTTTAAACAGACAAACTAAAAATTCAGAGAGCCAGGCTTGGAATCAGGAAGACCTAAGTTCCAATCTGGTCTGAGACATTGTATAGCTGTGTGTTTCAGGGCCGGTCCCTTAAGCTCTGTTTGCCTGAGTTACGCCATCTGTAATACAGGGAGAATAATACTACCTGGCTCCCAAGATGGTTGTGAGGATCACATGAGATAGTAATTGTAAAGTGCTTAGCCCAGTGCCTAGCTCTTAGGAAGCACGCTACATGTTACTTATGGTTGTTATGTGACTTGTCTAAGGTAGCAGTTTATGAGCCAGGATTAGAATCCAGGTATTTTGACTTCCTGGTAAAGTGTTCTTTCATCATATCGCAATAACACGATGTGGTACATAGTTCTACATTAATTGGGGTCAGGGTAGGGAGAATAGAAGCTTCCTAGAAAAGAGACATCCTTATAGAGTCCACAGTTTATCTAATTCATTGCATACCTAAATATAGGTTTTAGAATTGTTCCTCCTAGAAAGCCAAATGCCCAGATCCAACAAATTCTACTACAGCAAAATCCATTTCCGGGAAAATTAAAAAACAAAATCCTTCCAGTGCTGCCAGTATAATATTATTCCCTATACTATAGGTCATACTTGATAATATTTAGCATTACTATTTAAGAAATCCTAGAAGCTGTTTTTGGTCCTAGAATGTTGAAGTTTTCTGAAGACATACTTTGACACTCAGTCTGCTACTTTTAATACTGCTTGCAAGATCAGTCATGCTAGATAAAATAGGCATGGCTTATGTGATAGGATTTCAGATATTATGGAAAGTTCCCTAATGAACAAGAGAATTTGTGTGTGTTCATCCTTCGTTGCCAAAGAAGACCATGCCATCAGACAAATGATGACATGACTTGCACTTGACATTGTTTTGAGTGAGGGAGGGCTGTGCAGGTCACCAGCCTCACTTCTCCTCCAGAGCCATCTGAATCCAGTGACCAAATATTCATCAGAATGACTGGAGATGACCCAGCATGAGGCAATTGGGGTTAAGTGACTTGTCCAAGGTCACACATCTAGTGATTGTCAAGGGTCTGAGGTAAGATTTGAACTCAGGTCCTCCTGACTCCTGCACTGGTACTCTATTTACTGTACCACCAGAGTATTTATACATTTTTCAGAGGAGGGCAGGATCCTAGGATTCAGTGACTCAATAGAAATAAACAAAAGGTATTGAAACCTATTAATGGGCAGGGAAGACCTTTAACTCTTCCCCCCACCTACCTTACATTAACATTACACACCGTCCTGAGAAAATGAGACTCCAGGGTTTCAGGGTCAGGGGATGGGCATAATTTGGAACAAGAGAATAAAGGTAAAGGACACCCAAGGGAAGAAATGAAGGCCCATAGGAATGCTGTTGGAAGTTGGGAAGTACTAGCATAGGCATATACACTCTTGAGCCCCAAATGTAATGAATAAGATGCTTCATGACCTCAGACTTTTATCAGTTAATAGCACTTCTTTGAGTTATAGAATCATCAGTCAGAGGTATAAACTAAGTGTGAATATGTCCTTAATCAATTTAGGAGTGGCAAAGTGCTTTTGAGTCATTGGATGAAATTAGATGATGATACAAAGGACAAGTATCAGGATTGGTTGAGAGAATTTGACTTACATCTTGACCTACATATACCAGAATTGATTCCAGCAGGAAAACAGTCTTTGAAGAAGACCTCTTTCTCCAATATTAGAAAGCAGTAAGGGTAAAGGAGTGATACACACACATCTCATCACTGGAAGCAGTATAGCTGAAACAAAAGTGGCTGATTGTGGTGTCTGCACTGGGGCTGAGGCACACCATGGACAAGGTAGACATACAGAGATCACAAAGCAATAGGTCTTCTGAGCCCAAAAGAGTTCTATTTAAGAGAAACTTCATGAAAAATCCATGAAAAGAGAAAAAGGCTTCCAATAACCCAGGAGCCATGAGTTACTCCTTGTCACATGTACTCTGTAAGTTTGAGTCCTTTCTTCCCAGGGACCTTGCATGTGCAAGGGGAGAGAATGTCCTCAGTTTTGGGGCAGATACTGTATCTGCTTAGTAAATATCCCTCATGCTGACTGGCCAGCCGATAATCAGTGGGGAGCATCCTGAGTGGGGGCTCGTGAACAGCAGTACTTTCTCAAAGCTATCCCTACGATTGTGAGAGGAAGAGTAGTTAGCCATACTCAAGTACTATGGCTTGCCAAAGGGAATGGGAGCTACTGAAGCAGGACTGGAGGTATTACCCCAAAACAGTTTGTATTCTTTACAGCTTTAGCTAGAACTGACCTCAAGTATCCTTCAGTCTTTACTTCAGCAAATCTCATGAGTTTCTAGCTTTGTACTGCTTTAAGTATTTACCATGTTCCACTTTGTATTATGACTATTTGCATATGTGTTATAAGTTCCTTGAAGACAGGAATAATGTCTTATTTATTTTTGCATCTTCCCTATCTTCTAACATAGCATCCTGCCCATAATATTCTTCTTTTTAATAAATTTTTTTTAGTTGAATTTAATCTACTTGTAAATATGTTTTTCCTAGAGTACTACCACGTTGAAAGAAGAAGCTGAAGCAAAAAAAGAGGAAACTGAAACAAAATTATCAAAGGCTGAATCATTTTCAGTAGGTAAGCACTCAGATTATCATTCTTTGGAGTAATTGAAGCTTATGGATTTAATTTGTTTTTTCTTCTCAGCAAAATAAGATTATGGGATTAATAGATCAAGAGTTGTAAGGGACTTAGAAGTCATCTGAATAACTACTATTATAATTTGGAAATATGAAAATGACAGTCTTACATATGTTTGTATGCATATATAAATATGCTCTAATTAACTTGACCTTTTATAGAGACCTGAAAGGAGGTATATAGATTGGTGTAAAAGTGGTGTCAGAAGCAAGGGCCAACAAGTGGATAGCCAAGGTGTTCTACTAAATGTGATATCAGGAGAAAGTGAGGCAAGTCCTTTCCACGTTGGGTGAATGTATTGGAAGATGTAAGTAAAAGCCACAAAGCTGGGCAAACATAGATGGATTGTATTCTGAATCATTGTCAAGACCTTCAAGATTTATGTATTTGAGTACTTAAGTCACTTTACATCTTCTTATAATGTTTCTCTCTCTGAGAATTTTTCTGTAATTTGGTATACTTTCATAACAGTTCCTTTCACTGCCTCATCATTTCCCTCTCCTCAGAACACATTTGGAAATTTTTAATCAGTGAATGAAAAAACATTAAACACTTAATATCGGCCAAGCACTGAGCTTTAGTGCTGGGGATTCAAATGCAAAAAGTGACGTCTGCTCTCAAGAAGCGTGCATTCTAATAAGGCAAGATTACACATGCAGGGGAGTAGTAGCCAGTAACAAGGAGTTTGCTCTGGGGTGTCAAAGGAAAGACGAGATGATCCTTTGGGCAGTTAATTGACATACTGTTTCAGGAAGCAATAATTATAGTGATTTGATTACTGTCCCCAGAACAAGAGTTGGAAAGTGCGCGCGCGCGCGTGTGTGTGTGTGTGTGTGTGTGTGTGTGCGTGCGCACAAGGATTGCTTGAGTAGGTAAGGTAGATGGGATATGAAGAGGAAGTATTGTCAATTAGATAATAATAAGTTAAGTAAATTTCCATTTACTCAGTCCTCAATCAAGATATCAAGATACTAGGTTAGGAGGTCCAAGATGAGTGGATTAATTTCCCAAAAGACTGGGGAGTCTTTAATTTACATGAGACCACAAGATCATGGGTTCACAGGTAGAGCAGTGAAAGGGACCTTACCCAAAATCTCATTTTACAGATGAGGAAACAGATCCAGAAAGGTTGTGACTTGCTCAAATTCACACAGATAGTAAATGGCAGAACTGGGAGTTGAAAAGAAGCCCTCTGTCTCCAAATCCAGTATTTTTAACAGTGTCATATTCCTTCTACTTATCCATGCTCCATCTTTATAGTCATTCCATAATTTTTAAAAGTCAAGTAAACTTCTTATAACCAAATGACTCATCTTTTAGGCAATGATGACTTGATTTACGCAGCAAACTTTTCTCAACGGAACACTGTTCTAAAAGTAACTAATACTCATTCCATGAGGATCATTTTTGGACAGTATTCTGTCTTGCCTTCTTCCAAGAAATGATGACTACAAAATTAACCAAGGATGAGAGGAGAAAGGACCAAAGTAGTTAGAAGGTCACATCCTGCATGTGGTTCAATTAAAAGCTTCCTTAGGAGTTTTAATTAAGTGCCTCGTCTCCACAGATTAAAACCAACTATAACCTTCATTTACCAAGAAAGTGAAAAAGAAAAAAAATTTAAAATTGAACCCTTTAGAGGGCAGATCCAAGATGGCAAACTAAAGGGATTTCTCTGAGTTCTCCCCCAAAGCCCTCCAAATAACTGTCAAATATGACTAAACAAATTCTAGAGCTATAGAACCCACAGAATGATAGAGTGAAACAAATCCTCAGCCCGAGACAACCTGGAAGGTTGACAGGAAGGGTCTTTCACACCAGGAAGGGAGTGGAGTGCAGTCTGGTGTGGGCTGCACTAGCACACGAGGGGCTAGAGGAGGCCTCAGGAGACTGAATCATTAGCAGCTGTGGCAATTTGTTGACTCCTCAACCTACAATTACCAAAATGGTCAATGGGAAAACTCTGTGGGACCCGGGTGAAGGATGTAGGGAGTGATCTGGCCTGAATCGGCCCCAGCCCCAAGATGGTAGGGGTGGTGACAGCAAGCAGGCGGGGCAACAGTAGTGGCAGAGGCTGCTTCTGGAGCTCTGGGCCCACAGACAGTGAGAGACTGAGCTGCTGATACAAAATCTCCAAAACCTGGGATACCCACCTGCACCCCCACCCCCACTGGAAGCAAAGTCCTAAAGTCAAGTATTTGGCTGGAAAGATGAATAAACATTGTAAAAGACCTCAGATTGTAGAATCTTACTTGGATGACAAAGAAGATCAAAATGTATGAGCAGAAGAAGACAATGAAGTCAAAACTCCTACATTAAAAGTCTCCAAGAAAAATGTGAATTGGTTGCAGGCCATGGAAGAGCTCAAAAAGGATTTTCTGAAAATCAAGTAAGAGAAGTAGAGGAAAATGGGGGAGAGAAATAAGATTGATGCAAGAAAAATCATGAAATTTGAGTCAACATCTTGATAAAGAAGACCCCCAAAATGCTGAAGAAAATAGCACCTTAAAAATAGACTAACCCAAATGGCAAAAGAAGTCCAAAAAGCCAATAAGGAGAAGAATACCTTAAAAAGCAGAATTGACCAAATGGAAAAGGTGGTCCAAAAGTTCACTGAAGAAAATAATTCCTTCAAAATTAGAATGGAGCAAATAAAAGTTAATGACTTTATGAGAAATCAAGAAATTATAAAACAGAACCAAAAGAATGAAAAAATAAAAGACTGTGAAATATCTCATTGGAAAAACCACTGACCTGGAAATAGACCCAGAAGAGATAATTTAAAAATTATTGAAAGCCATGATCAAAAAAAGAGCCTAGACATTATCTTTCAAGAAATTATCAAGGAAAACTGCCCTGATATTCTAAAACCAGAGGGTAAAATAGAAATTGAAAGAATCCACTCATCACCTCTGGAAAGGAGTCGTAAAAGAAAAACTCTTAGGAATATTGTAACCAAATTCCAGAGTTCCCAAGTCAAGGAGAAAATATTGCAAATACCTGGAAAGAAACAGTTTTGCTATTGTGGAAATACAAGGTCTGGAAGCTTCTACATTAAGAGATCAAAGGGCTTAGAATATGATATTCCAGAGGTCAGAGGAGCTAGGATTAAAACCAAGAATCACCTATCCAGAAAAACTGAGTATAATCCTTCAGGGGGAAAAATGAATATTCAATGAAATATAGGACTTTCAAGCATTCCTGATGAAAAGACCAGAGCTGAGTAGAAAATTTGACTTTCAAATACAAGAATCCAGAGAAACATGAAAAGATAAACAGGAAAGAGAAATCATGAGAATTACTAAAGTTGAACCGTTTACAATCCTACTTGGAAAGATGGTATTTGTAACTCATGGGACCTTTCTTAGTATTAGGGTAGTTGGAAGAAATAGATATAATAGATAGATAGATACATAGATACATAGACGGACAGACAGATAGATAGGTAGGTAGATAGATGGCACAGGGTGAGTTGAATATGAAGAAATGCTATCTGAAAAATAAAATTAAGGGGTGAAAGAGGAATCTGTTAGGATAAGGAGAGAGATAGAATAGGATAAGTTATCTCACATAAAAGAGGCCAAAACAAGTTTCACAACAGAGAGGAAGAGGGGTTAGGAGGAATGAATATACCATATTCTCATCGGATTTGGCGTAAGGAGGGAATCACATACACACTCTTAACCTACAGGAAAGTAGGGGGGAAGAGCATAAGAGGGTGGGATGATAGAAGAGAAGGCAGATTGGGGAAGAGAGTAGTCAGAAGCAAACACTTTTGAAAAGGGACAGGATCAAAGGAGAAAATAGTTGGGAGGCAAGATGGGATGGAGGGAAATATAGCTAGTCTTTCACAACGTGACTATTATGGAAGTGTTTTGCATACATGTATAACCTATAACCTACACATGTATAACCTGTATTGAATTGCTTGCTTTCTCAATGAGGGTGGGTGGGGAGGGCAGAGGGGAGAGAATTTGGAAATCAAAGTTTTAAAAACAAATGTTAAAAAAATTGTTTCTACATGTAACTAAGAAATAAGATATACAGGCAATGGGGTACAGAAACGTAACTTGCCCCTCAAGAAAGTAAAGAGGAAGGGGATAAGAGGGGAGGATAATAGAAAGGAGAGGAGGCTTGGGGAAAGGGCAATCAGAACGCACGCCATCTCAGAGCACAGGAAGCGGGGAGATGGGAAGAAAATCTGTAACTTGAAATCTTGTGGAAATAAAGGTTGAAAACTGAAAATTAATTAATTAATGTTTTGAAATTAGCCCTTTCTAAGAGAACATATAAGCCAGGAATAATGAAATAAAATTCTAGAATCAATTAATTAAAAAAAATGCGGAATCCTAGGTAGTTGATCAAGCTTGTCCTTTGAGAAAGGGATGAGGAAGTATGGCTTTCTCCTTTTGGGAGGAGGTAAGGTATCATGGGTATAGGATATTGCAAAGGCTACTTGAACAGCATCAGCTGATTTTACTGATTTTTTTCTTAGTTACAAGGAAAAGTTCACTGGGCTGCTGGGTTGGTCTCTATATGTACATAAGTGGTATAAAAATAAAAGGCGCTAAAAAAAATTGAAAGCTTTAGGCAACCTTGCAAATTTCCTGTGATTATTAGCTGAGAAGCAAAGAAATGGTCTTTAGAGAGTGTCTAATCCAATCCTTCTCTTATTTATTTTTTACAATGCATGCTTTATCTTACTGAATCAACACAGAGCTTCAATGACTTACAAATTTGATTTAAATAAATTTATCTGATCAGTTTGAAATTCTGCTAGTTTGGGGGATACCTCAGTATGTTCAAAATTTTAAAAACTGTTAAAATACAGAAGATTGTGATTTCTGAGTGTTTAGCCCATTAAAAAGCTTTAATATTAATAACTTTAAATCCAAATTATTTCATTTACAGTATCTTCATAATCTTTTGATAGTCTTCTCAAGAAAATAATTTTTTAAATATTCAGGACCTGAATTAATTCAAAATATGATCAACTTTTAGGTCCAGTGGCACCATTACCACAGAAATTACCAGAAGTTATTATTGAAGGTGTTGTTGATGAAGATGTAGTTGACTTAAAAGGATTCACACCACTGGGTGGAATATACTATTTGAATATACTGCAGCTTCCCCCACAGTGTAAACAAGTAAAAGGCTGGACCATTGTGGAAGTAGGTAGATTCTTGGAACACAATCATTTAAAAAAGTTATCCTGCTCATTTTTACCTTTACTTAAAGGACCTAACATAGCACATATAGGGAAAAAAGTGTTTACATTTACAGACCCTAAAAATATAAATAAAATGTTAAATGGAAAATCTGTCAGAAGAGAAAATTACAAAGTCAAATCTAACACATACTGTTAACCTAATTTTTAATCCTTAGAATATATTTACAGATGGATAAACAGAATGTTTTTATTGATTAAACTTTTTTTGACCAACTTATTCATCAGAAAATTTAATTCATTTAATTATGATATACCTTCTCTGTGTAAGCTCAAAGTGGTGGTGTCTGTCACCCAGACTAAATGTAATTTTAGTGAAGAGGGCACTTAGAAAGATATTACTATTCATTGAGCTTAAAATATTTTTCAGGTTTTAATGTTACTGATCTCCTTTGATTCTCTTCCTGTCTATCTGACCTTTCCTATGTATGGATCATCATGGATCTCCTATTTAGCAAGACTCTGTCTTGAGCCCTTTCTCATTTGGTGACCTCATCAGCTTCTATGGATTTAATGCTCATCTCTATCTATCCGGTCCTGGTCTCGCCTTCCTGGTCCCCACACATACTAATGCTTTCCCCTGTGAGATGATCCTCTATCATCTCTGTAAATAAATAAATATACCTGTTATTTATATGTTGTCTCCTCCATTAGAACATAAGCTCCTTGAGGGCAGGAACTATTTTGTGTTTTTGTATCCCTAGCACTTAGTGCAATTCTTGGCACATAGCAAAGGCTTAATAAATGTTGACTGACTGATTTAAGGAAACTCAAGTTGGGGCAATTTGACTGTAGCAGGCTACTCTCAATTGCAAGACTAAACAGACTCACCAACAGCCACAGTGACCTGTATTTGCCTCAGAGCAGTTCAGCTTCGGTCTCACAAACCTATGTTTGTGCTTCATTTTCAAAGAAGACCATAACATCAGAGAAATGATGACATGACTTACACTTGACTTTGTTTTGAGTGAGGGAGAGCTGTGCAGGTCAGCAGCCTCACTTCCCCTCCTGGGCCATCTGGATCCAGTTACAAGATATTCATCAGGATGACTGGAGAAGGCCCAAGATGCAATGGGAGAACTTGGCCTATTCAGGTACTCAGTAAGGTATGGCCATTCAGTGAATAAGCCTTGGAAGCAATGAGGGAATGGCCCCCTTAATGAGCAAAAGAAAACAAAAAGTAAATCAAGCTGAGAAGGAAAGAGCAACAGCCACTACTGACAATCACTCTAAAGCCAGGAAGGTCCACAAAACAGCTATTAAGTGGAGCTTGGGCAGGGACCCATTGTTGTGCAATGTATGGGCTTCAAAGGACACTGGGTTTAAGGCTTTGGGAAAGACAAGAAGGGAAGATAAGAAAGGAAGGAAGGAAGGAAGGAAGGAAGGAAGGAAGGGAAAGAAAGAAATAGAGAAAGAAAAAGAGAAAGAAAGAGAATGAAAGAAATCTGGTCAGCAAACCCCAAACCAACTGGGCATCCCCTAGTCATCCAAATTCATTCTCACTTGGAGAAGAGAAGGAAGGGGTTGGGGGCGGTGCAGAAGGAGCCGATGAACTGAGCCACCCAGCTGGCTGAGTTCCCATGCAGGTAGCTCGGTCCACTCACAGGTCTGTGCTTGTCCCAGGTTTCAGAAGACCATGACATCAGAGAAATGATGACATGACTTGTGCCTAATCCTGTTTTGAATGAGGGAGGGCTCACTGAATCCAGATGGCTCAGGAGGGGAAAGGGAGACTGGTGACCTTGCACAGCCCTCTCTCACTCAAAACAAAGTACGAGTCCCATCATCATCTCTCTGATGTCATGATCCTCCTTGGAACACAGACTCGCAAACCAGCTCTTAGCTAGAGATACTGCAGCCTCATAACCAGAAATATAGATGGAGCAAACTCTTTTTGCCTTATCTTCCATTTATTTTCTTTTCTCTTGTGTCTTTAAAAAATCTTAGTACCTATCTCCTTTCTTGCTGTATCCATGTCATTTCTATCCCAGCTGCTTTTTGACTCTTTTGCAGAGGCTCAACTCCTTTCTTCCCCATCTCCAATTCTTCTCCCCCTCACCCCCTGCAATCCCATCCTTAGAAACTTCACACTTCCAGGCTAAGCCAAGCTTGTTGTTTGGGGCATAGATATAACCTGCCACATTCACGAAGAACTATAATATAATTGAGCATGTAAGTACATAGGAGAAGGACAGAATTCCATCTGAGTTCACTATTAGAATGTGAGTTCCTTGCTTACATTAGAGGTTTTTCATTCTTTGTACTTAGATCCCCACACCATAGAATGGGGCCTGGTACACTAAACAGTACTTCATAAATCTTCTTGATTGATTGCTTTGGGGTGGTAGTGGGCTTCACTTTTATACAGTAAAATCCTGCTGTGAGCATCCTTACAAAGGCTGCTTGGAGGTACTACTAGTGGTACCATACAGTGGAAGACAAAGGTTCTCTAAGAAGCTCTTTTGAACAATCACATAGCTTGGAAGTCTCAAGAGACAAGACTTTAATTGCTAATGGCCCACTTCACAAACTACTGTATATTTAACTGCTTTGTATATATTGGTATTTATTAACTTTATTTTTATGTTCTATGTATATAGATATACAAATGTATTTAAGTAAGCATGTAGTTATATATTGATATAGATACTTTCTCTTCCATTACAATGTAAGAATATTGTGAATAGAGATTATTTCATTCTTTGTACTTGTATCATGACAAAAAAGTGCCTGGCATATTGGAGGTGCTTAATAAGTGGTTGTTGCTTGATGGACTGGTTGCTTCTGGCTAGGGAGATTAGGAAAGTCTTCCTGGAGGAAGTAGTGTTTGAGTTGAGCCATGAAGAATGGATAGAATTTACATAAGTGTAGAAGGGAGAAAAAGATATTCCTGGTATAGGAAATGTCATGGAAAAATTCACAGACAAATAAAAGTAAAAATTGTGCTCATAAAACTGTAAGCAGGACAGTCCATTTAGTGTAGACTATGTCAAGGCAAGTAGTGTGAGTATAGTTAGAAAAGTAGTTTTGGGTCTGATTGTGGGAAAGATTTGAAAGTGAGGTAAAGAGACTGTACTTTATATATAAAATATATATATATATATATATATATATATATATATATATATATATATATATATATATATGTATGTATGTACATATATACTAACTATATATATGTGCGTGTGTGTGGGTGTGTATTCTTGAGCCACTGCAAAACAACTTAAAAGAGCTGACTTAAATTTTCATAGTGCCATGGGGAATCAGCAAATGCTACAAATCAGGACTTGATTTATTGTTTTATTGATTGTCTAGGTTAAGAAAGTGATGACAGGAAGTTCATAATACAGATTAAACTTAGAAGTGTGCCCTTCGTTTATGTGTGTTTTTTGGAGAACAAGCACCTCCCTGAATATATCTCATTTCTCCTTATATGTGGTGATGTCTTTTACTTATTTGAATTGTCCATAGCATCTAGCACTTGTACATAATAGCCAATTATTAAATATTTGCAAGAAGACCAGATAGAGATAAGCACTGAGCACGTTGCTCATGATGAGGAGATTCTCCCTACTAATGTAGGTCTGCACCTTCTCTTCAACAAAAAGTCTCAGGGGATTGTTTCAGGAAGCACTGTGAGGTGAAATGACAGAAGCAGCACTGAATCCTACAGTGTCTTGGCTCCAAGGTCAGCTACCTGGCCACTACCTGGCCCTAACTGCTGAATCCATGAGAAAACTGAGGATTGGACAGCATGAAGTTTGGGCTCTCTGTAGTTTTAACTCTCCTCAATGTAACTTTACGGCCATCTTTTGTAAGACATTCAAGACATTGATCTCTATCAGATCTAATACTATTTCTAATATTTAGAAATTCCATGTTTGTCTTTTTTTCTAAAGCTTATCGGTGGAGGATTACAGGAGTTTGTGTATCCTCCAGAGATCACAGATGATGTTCCTGAAACAGAAAACATTTATCCACCTATCGAGATTGTCATTGAAATAAATAATAATGTCGTGTTTTTCGAGAAACCTATGGTTGCACGGTGGGATTCAGAAGGTACAATCATGAAATTACACCTAGGAATAGAGTAAGAAAAGATAAGTGCTTCATTCAGAATCAAGTTTGCAAAATATGTGGAACCAATTCTTTTTTTTTTTTTAATTGAATTTATTTATTTTTAAAATAAATTTATTTAACTTTTTACATTCATTTTCACAAGATTTTGGGTTCCAAAATTTTCTCCCCATTTGTCCCCTCCCCCCTCCCCAATACACTGGACATTCTAATTACCCATATCACCAATCTGCC
>CM053770.1:140688644-140857124 GCA_028658325.1 Potorous gilbertii
GAGAGGAATGGCGGAATCATCTTCTCAAGAAAATAACCTTCTATGGTCTTAATTTTTTTCACTTTTCTGGGCATTTTCCCAGCCAGTTAATTGACTTCTGAGAGTCCTCTCCACCCCCTGGCCTAGATCCGCCCAGCTAGTTCTTGGGGTCTGAGATTCAAATGCTGCTCCTCAGCCTCAGGGCTTTTGGCGGCAGACCTGACTGCTCTTCAATGGGAGCTTATCTGCTGGTGCTCAAGTGGGGGCAGGGCCACCTCTCAGGCTCAGTTCCCTCAGGGGGTTTATGCAGAGATCTTTTGTAATGGAGCTGCTGCCGAGCTCCTGCCTGCTCTGGGAGCCTCTGGCCACCTGCTGCCTCTGCCTCTGCTGCAGAGGCTGCCTTCTGAGGGGGTCCGAGTCCCAGAGATACCCAGCTCCCCTCTCAGCCCGTATCTCTCACTGACCTGCGAGTCCGTGGGTGGAGAGACCTTCGAGGCCGCTGGAGATTCCGGTCCCTGAAGCCTGCTTGGGTCTGCTCGCTCCTCTCAGAGCCGCGCGGCCCAGGGCAGGGGAAGGGGAGGGCTCCGCAGGGCAGGGCTCCGCTCCGTCTGTCCGGGGCACGATGGACCCCAGGGGTCGGCTTTTCAGGGCTCTCTGCAACGGAAATCTCCTTCACTGTGTTGCTGCGCGGCTTCCACTGTTCCAGAATTTGTCAGGAGTTCTTTTTAGAGGGAATCCATGGGCTCTGGGTTTGGAGCTAGCAAATGTGAGTCTTTCTACTCAGCCATCTTGGCTCCGCCCCGGAACCAATTCTAGGACTGCAATTATATGGGGGAAGTAAAGGGAATGGAAATTGTACCCACAAGGATTGAAGTCTTGTCTCTTAAAATTTCTAAGCTTTGTAACTGTTAGCAAGTCATTCTATCTCCTTATGTTCCTTCATCTGCAAAAGGGAGGCAGTAGTAACATTTTCATCCTTCCCCCCTTTCCCTTTCTCCCTTTCCTTTCCCTTCTGTCCTCTCTCGTTTTTAAATACATATTAAATTTAACATGGTAGCGATCAATATCTAGATGTGTGATTATGTGTTAACAATAAAGTTCTAAAAAACAAGAGTAATAAAACCGGTCTATTTCACCATTTTGGTTATACTGGAACAACAGCCCTACTATCTTGCTATATAATCTAACGGTAGAACATCTGCACTTCTGGCAACAGTATCGAAGAAGCCACCTCACACGGGTGATGGTGGTGACATGTAATGAATTCATCCCTTTTACTTTTAGGTTATAAAACACCATGTACTCAGAAGTTGGTGGAATGAATGACAACACACACATAATAGCAACTGAATAAAAGCATGGGAGGTGATAGGATTTGTTTCATTTCCTAAGGAAAATGCTTTTTTTCTCAATAGAGAATTTTTCTATTGGAAAACTCTGCCATTTCAGAGCTCCTCAATTTCTGCTGAATTTATTTTGTATGAAAAATTCATGTAATTTTCCCCTGTCCACTATAAAGGTAAGAGTTGGCGAACTGATGGCTTTGTTAGCCTCTTTTATAACATGAAGGAAAGAATTTTGGCATTAAGTTTGGAATCTGTTCATCCTATCACACTGATTCAAGATAATCACATTCATATGCCATATGAGTCATGGGAACTGAGACCACTTCGTTTGAATGAAGCAATTTTAAATGTTACTACAACATTTACTGATATTGACATACAAATTAAGGTAAATTGTTATCTGCCTAAAAGTTGTATGTTAAGGTATTTTTATTTATGTTATAAAATGGATATAAGTGCCTAGCTTGTGATTGTTTGTGCTTTGTGCTTAAAGATGTTACTATTTTATAATCTCATTTAAAAGTGTTCATTCAGAATTTATGAATTAGAAATTATTATAGTGATAGAATTTGATAAGTTAGACAATCATCCATAGACTTTGTCCAAGTTCTTTGATAGACTTCGGAAAGTGACAATGAGATGGGTCAAGAATTAACTAAGAGGAAGATTATAGATTTCCCAAGGAATGCATGGTTGTTTTAATCATCTCAAGCTTCTCTCTGAAGCAAAGGTCCATCTTTTAGGAACCCAGTATCTTGCCAGTGCTGACATATGGCTTTGAGTTATAGATTACCATAATACCATACACTTTAAGGAATTGAATTTAGGGGCAGTGGAGAAGTTCATGGTGGGCATGAATGAGCTTCAACATTTTTAAAGGTATCACATAAGAGAAACAATATAAAGGTGGTCGTCAGAAAAATGTATTACCACACCTCCATCCTTGCTCTTTGCTAAAAGCAAATAAGCTAATAATTCCTTGACTTGTCTTAGTGACAATTTCACTCTTCAAATGGAAGAAGCATTTAGCTTTATTTGTCATGTAGAAGAATGAAAATTGCCAGTTTACTTATATTTTCCTTGGTTTCTGAGCACCTAAGTAGAAGCAAGAGGTAGAAGTAGTGTGTTACATTTTGGTGTGATGGAAAGCAAAAAAAAAAATTAATACAATTTGAGCTATCCCAAATTGGAATTGGGGCAATTACGGGGTACAGTGTGGATAGAGAGCTAGCCCTGCAGTTAGGCCAATGGCATATTTCATCTTAGTTGTTTTGGACTAATGGCTATTACTGCATGCTCCAAATACTAAAATTGTTCCAAATTGTTTTTCTCTACAACGATGTTATCGCTGTATAAATTGTTTTCCTAGTTCTGCTCACTTCATTCTGCATTAGTTCTTTCAGGTTCTTCGGTCTGCCCAAGTTTTCTGGGAAGCTGTCCACTTCATCGTTTCTTTATGACGCAATAATATTCTATTCTGTCACATTCGTATTTTACAATTTGTTTAGTCATTCCCCAATGATAGGAATAAACTGAGTGTGATATAGAAAGGAAAAGAGCATTAATGAAATAGTTTAAAAAAGAAAACAAAATAATGAATGAGAAGTGTTTCTGTTCTAGCTTCCCTTAAAGAAGTAGTCTGATTTCTCAACCTTATGACTGAAATCTTAAAAAAAACTTCAAGTTGCTTTACTTTGCAATTAACCTTAAAATAAGGGCAACTCGGTGGCACAGTGGATAGGGTGCCTCAGACACTTCCTAGCTGTGTGACCCTGGGCAACTCGGTGGCACAGTGGATAGGGTGCCCCAGACACTTACTAGCTGTGTGACCCTGGGCAACTTGGTGGCACAGTGGATAGGGTGCCTCAGATACTTCCTAGCTGTGTGACCCTGGACAACTCGGTGGCACAGTGGATAGGGTGCCTCAGACACTTCCTAGCTGTGTGACCCTGGGCAACTCGGTGGCACAGTGGATAGGGTGCCCCAGACACTTCCTAGCTGTGTGACCCTGGACAACTCGGTGGCACAGTGGATAGGGTGCCTCAGACACTTCCTAGCTGTGTGACCCTGGGCAAGTCACTTAATCCTGTTTGCCTCAATTTACGCATCTGTAAAAAGAGCTGGAGAAGGAAGTGGTAAAACACTCCAGAATATCTCTGCAAAGGTTAAAACCCCAAATGGGGTCATGCAGTACTAGTAAGACATGACTAAACAACAGCCAGCCCCATATTGTCCATCAAAGAGAAATTATATGTGACATACACACGATATGAATTTAGCCAGAAGGTCCATGTGACATTAAACTTAAGTCTTGTTCACCTTCCAGCTGACTAGGATAATAATAGACATATTTCCCAGTTTACCTGTATTTAGAACTGGATGACATTCCCTTATCACCGTTACAGGTTCTTGGGGGGGGAATGGAGTGGGCTGGGGCAGGCATGGCAGGATCCATGATCAGTGGTCCAGATCTATCATTTCATTTAATTAGGAACTCCCATGTAAGAACTTCCTACCACAATCATGCACTCAAGAAACTTGACCATAACTTAAAGCCTTGTATTGAAATTTAATAGAATTGGAAATTTTAAAAAATGGTTTCCATTGGAGAGACTATTTTAGCTAAATATTCAAATTTTATGCAACATATAATTTAGTAGATCAATTCCTATTAGTTAAATCATAGAATTTAAAGCTGGAGGGATCCTTTAAGTTTATCTAGTTTATCATAATCTATTAAGTTTATCATTTCATAGATTTATATATCATTTTATAGATAGAGAATCCAAGTATTTTTCCTGAGATCACACAATCAATGACAGAACTGGAACTAGAAGATTAGAAATAGCATAATGAGATTTTAAAAAAAGATTCATTAAAACTTTTAAGATAATGTAAATTATTTTTCTCAAATAAGCTTATTCTTTTTTGGAATGTATTTTATTTTGAAAAAAATGTATTTTTTCCCCTTTGAAAACAGGATAACCAGTGTATGCTAGCTGCCGTTGAGCTTGGTGGTGACTATGAGCTCTCTCATTTGTTAGGAAAATGGATGACTCTTACATCTTTTATAATTGCTATGAAAGCAACTGGATTAAATATCTTCCCATCTGAGTACTCTCATGCTTACGTTGCTGTGAACGACAAGGTAAAAATAATTCTTATAAAATTGAATTCGTTGCTGATTCTGAATATAACATATTATATATGTATATATACATGTATACATGCGCATATTTTAAGGAATTCAAGAATATTTGACAGCCTCACTTATCCAGCATAGAAAGAGAGAGAGGTATAAATAAATACAACTCTGCTTGCCTTTCATCTTTCACTTTCTGCTAGATGGGAATCATGGGCAGGGTTAGACTCTTAGTCCAGGTCTGTCACTTCCCAGGGTTTCCTCTAAATGCTGTTACTGTGACAGTGCCTTTTCTCAGAAGCCTAATCCTCTAATAAAAATACACAGTCCCATCCAGGGTGTTTAGTATGAAAAATCTAGACCATCCCCACTTAGCCTTGTAAGGTATGGACCAAACATGTACAGTAATAGTAAATGACATGTGATGCTTAGAGGTTTGCAAAGTGTCGTAAGCCCATGACCTCATTAGAGCCTCCAGGCCATGTGAGGGAAGTTTTACAGGTATGATTGCCCCTATATTATTAGTGAGGAAACAGTCTTAGAGGCCTTAAGTTATCCAGTCACTCAGAAAACATCAGAGGAAGCATTCAAAGGCTAGGTTGGGGAGCCACATGTGACCCTCTTGGTCCTCAGGTGCAGTCCTTTGCTTGAATCCAAACTCCACAGAACAAATCCTTTTCATAAAAGGATTTGTTCTGTAAAACTTGGCCTCAGTTAAATCGCCACACTCAAGAAATCCAAGCCTGCAACCAGTGGACATCAGTGGCCATGTTGGTGTCAGGAAGTCCTGGATTCAGATGTGACCTCAGATACTTACTGTGTGACTCACATTTCTTGCCACAGGGCAAGACACTTCATCCCTCAGGGCCTCAGTTTCTTTGTCTGTAAAATGGGATTAATAATCCAATCCAATAAACATTTATTAAGCACCTATTATGTGCAAGGCACCGTGCTAAATGCTAGAGGATACAATTAAAAAAAAGAAAAAAGTCCCTGCCCTCAAGAACCATCCAACCTAAGGGGAGACAACAGAACGAGGACAGTGGAAAAACAAGGGGGGAGGGGGTGGGGGTGGGGAGGTGGGGAGGTGGGTGAACATATTTGGGGGTAGGGGGGAGGGGGAGTCACCAGAGTGTACCCAGTGCAGAGGCATCTTCTGTAGAGCTGAAATTAGGTAGAACATCCGACAGTTGTTTTTTGCTCTCTCTAAAGGAAGGCACTGGGAGGAGTTTGGTTCTTTGTCCTCCAAGCCTTCTGAACTCAGGGGAGAGGTATTAACATCACCTCTCTTCTTCCAAGGGTAGTTGTGAAGACAAAGTGAGATGACCTTGATAAAGCGCTTTGCAAACCTTAAAGTGCTAGCTGTTTTTATTGCTGTTGTCATCACTACTAAGATCATTGTTGTAAGTTGGGGTTTGGAGTCAGGAGGGCTTGAATTCCCTTCTTGCCTTAGGGCTTAGACATTTGTTTAGGAGCTGTCATTCCATCTCTCTGTGCCCCAGGATCTTCTGTTTAGTGAGGGGGTTGTTTTGGTTGGCCTCTAAGCTCTCTACTGGTTTTAAATCTGTGGCCTGTGATATTTGCCCTCGTGCCTTTGGAACACTTGTCAGCCCTCGGGATGGGTATATGTCCCCTCCATCACCAGTCGTGCATGTGGGAGTATAGATGGAAACTACTCCAACAAAAATGAGAAAGGCTTTTAAAAACGGATTTCCTTTCCTGGGACCAGCTTTAAGTGTTATAATCCTGTGGGCTTAGAGAGATGATGTGGTATGGTGAATGGAAATTTCATTTCATTTAGATTTAGAAGAAACCAAGGTTTGTGTCAAAGCTCTAACACTAATTGTATGACGATGCAAGTCACTTAACCTCTATCACTCAATTTCTTCGTCTTTCTTAGGAAAATACTAATAATAGAATATGTAACTCTGTAAATCTTAAAGCTTCATACAAATAGGAACTATCATATTATTGAAGAGAATTCAGAATCAAGAAGCTCTCCTGTGACATGTGCTGTGTAACTTTGTGACCTGGGCATGCCCTCTATATGCCTCAGGCAGCTCCCTATTTGTTATGTCATAGCAGAGTTTTAATTGCATTTGAACTGGGAATTATCCATCTTACCGAATGCCTTCACAGAAACGTTTTATCGTCCTCGCATCCCATTTAGTGTGACTTCCTTGTCAGAATACTGTACCATCAATCCTGTGGCTGTAGGCAAACTATCCTTAGCATGAAAAAGAAGCTTGATCTATCCAGTCTTTAGGCAAGGCATATTGTGTGTAGTGTAGACAGAATGACTCTATAAAACAAGTCATTAAAAGTCTTTCATTCTGAGGACTTATGATGAAAAATGCTATCTATCCCCAGAAAAAGAACTGAAGGTGTCTGAATATAGATTGAAGCATACCTTTTTTACTTTGAGTTTTTTTCTTGTCTATGTTTTCTTTTGCAACATGACTATTATGGATATGTTGACTATATATGTATAACTTTGCCTTCTCAATGGGGGTGGGGAGGAAGGGAGAAAATTTGGAATTCAAAGTTTCAAAAAGGAATGTTAAAAATTGTTTTTACCTGTAACTGGGGAAAGATAAAGTACTAAATAAATTTTTAAAAAAAGAAAGAGAAAAATATCTTTCATTTTGCACACATCAATTTATCTGAATTTAAATATTCGTGAAAATTATAGAAAACTAATAGCATGGGTACATATACCATGACATAAATGTGTTATTTGTATAACAAAAAATGCCCAAGTAGGTCACATTGCCCAAAGTATCCTCTCTCCCCCGAGTGATGAATATAGTGGTAATGTTTATTCTTATAGTATGTGATTAATTCCTTTTGTGTTTACATTGTAGGATCCATTAGTAGAAATGAAGTGTTATCAACAAATGGCCCTGTTGGCATCTGCCTTTTCTTTCAGTTGGAGTAAATGGAATAAGCAATCTGGTCCTATAAATATTGTTTTTAAGGTATATTTTTTAAAAAGTCCAAATTCAACCTACAATATCATTACAAAGAGGATATAATACTTTGGTATATAATGCTTTAGGTAGGAGCAGAACAGAAAGGAAAGACAAAGTTGATATATCCTTTTAAAGAATGAAAAAAATTCTAATTAAAAGCAACCCAACATTTATTCAGTCACTAAAAAGTGTAAGGTCCTGTGTTAGATGCTAAAATGAATGACAAAGATGAAAATGTCCCTACCTTAAAAGGAGTTACTATTCTACTGGCAGGAGAAGGAAAATAAAGTATGGGCTCAGATAGGTAAATAGAAGGGAATTTGAGGAAGGACTAATGACTAAAGAAATCTGGGAAAGTTTTGTAAAGGAGGTGGCACCTAGTGGCACCTTGAAGGAAGATAAGCATTTTGAGAGGCAGAGATCAGGTGGAAGGGCATTCACGGCATGAAGGGATGGCTTGTCGAGTCTGGGGACCAGTTAGGAGTCCACGGAGAGTATATGAAAGGAATTATTGTGAAACAAGGCTGTGAAGGTAGGGAGGACCCAGACTGTGCAAGGGCTTAAAAATTCAGTGAAGGTGTTTATATTTTACTCTAGAGGAAAGAGAATTACTGAACATCTTTGAGTTAAAGGAGTGCAGAGCTAGGTTTATGTTACAGGAAGATTATTTTGGTAGATTGGAAAGGAAATAGATTAGAAGTAAGGAAACCATTAGAGATCTATCAAAATGGCACAGACAAGTGATAAAGGTTTGAAATAGGGTAGTAGATGTGTGAGTAAAGCGGACAAAAGAGAGAAATAATATAGAGATCTTGGTGACTGTCTGTGTATAGGAGGTGAGGGAAGGGGAAAGGTTGAGAATGATTCCAAGTCTGGCCCTGGATGGTGAGAATCGAAGTTTCAACAGAAATAGAAAAGCCTGAAGAATTTAAAGAAGTAGAGAAGGGAGTGTGGAGGGAGATGAGTTTGAGATATTGATGGAACACACAGGCAGAGAGGGTCAACAGACAACTGATGTAGGACTGGAGTGTCAGATGTTAAGGATGAATGCAGAGATTTTTGTTGTTGTTCAGTTGAGACCACATTTGGGCTTTTCTTGGAAAAGACACTATGGTGGTTTGCCATTTCTTTCTCATGCTCTTGTTAGAGATGGCAAAACTAAGGCAAACAGGGTTAAGTGGCTTGCCCAGTGTCACACAGATGTAAGTGTCAGATGTTGAACCTTTCTAACTTCAGGCTGGGCATACTATTCACTGTACCACCTAGCTGACTCATAGATTTAGGAGTTATCTTTAGAGAGGTGATAATAAATCACCTCTCTAAACAGATGAAATCACTAAGTACAAGCTAGTATAGCTAGAAAAGAGAACTCAGCACAGAACCTTGTGGGACACCTACACTTGGTGAACAGGAGATGATCCCAAAGAGGAAGGACTAGAGGAGTGAGGAGGAAGAAAGCAGTATCCAAGAGGAAGGGACAGCTGTAAGTGTCAAAGGCAGTAGAAAAGTTTCAGAAGGTTTTAAGACTGAGAAAAAGTGACAATGGGTTTAACAGTTGAGATTACTGGCAGTCTTTGAATAAAGGTGGAGATGATATAATTATGAGTTATGTTGAGGATCTAAGTTATGAGATTAGCCACCTGACTGAAGTTAATGAAGACATTCAGAATGAGAGTTGAGGAGGTTAAAATTACCAGGTATGAGGAGCAGCACCTGGGATGGAGAGAAATACTGTGGTCCAGGTACTGAACTCTTTTAGAAAGAAAGGAAAGGAACCTGAAAGTATATCCACTGGGATCTAGAATGCGTAATATGCTAGGTTGGAGTGAAAATCAAAAGAAGTAAGGTTGCCAAGAGATGGCAGCCAAGGGAAAGCCTGGAAGTGAACATGGGGAACAAGGAATTTGTTTCCTCTCAGGATGCATGAGAGAAAGAGCAGCCTCTTATGGACAGGGGGGGTGAGGATATAGGGCCTTACCACAGGGAGCCCAGAAACTAGAAGGGGATTTTGTTAATGACAGGAAAAGGAGGAATATTTGCAAACATTTTAAAAATTGTAGTTTAACAAACTTAAAACCGTCTCAGTTTGTCTAAAACCATGCTAAGTCAAAAACTATGCTGAAAGATCCCCAAGTGACCCAACTCATTTTATTTAAAGCTGATGTCTGTGGTATCGGTGTCTTGTATACAGTGATTCCAAAACTAAGTCAAACTATATGCCTTTTACATATGAATATCATAGCTACGTTTGTGGCGCTTGTACCTCTAGAGAATTATGGGATGAATAAGCATCCTCTCATTTTCAGAACTGAGTTAAAAACCCTGAGCATCTTACCAAAGTTCAGCAGCTTAACGCTGGGCACATTTTAGTCCAACCTGAATGTTCATAATACCAAATTCAGATCAGGAGTATAAATAGTTTTGAGAATAGAATTCATAACTGGATAGTTAGCACGTAGATAACTTTTTATTTCTGATGTACTTTGGTAGTTGGACAAGTGTCAGGAAGGGTCCACATAATCCTCCACTATTGGGCTATGGTAGCTTTGTGACTGAGAATTCTTTGTCCTTTCATTCTTCTGTAGGCGAGTGAGCTTCTCAAAAAAGAGTATGTTGACGATAATGAGTGGTCCCTTTATATGTTCAATGGTGAAAGAGCACAAAAACTCAAGATTAATGAATTCAGTGAGGCGTTTTCAGAAGAATTACAAGATGATACTGAATTTCATTCCACTTTGTATCACATGATCGAAGACTTTACTTGTGAAGCAGCAATGGAGAAAATCAGGGGTTCAAGCTACCTGTTTATTGATGCTGTGTGCAAACTTCTACTCTCTGTTAGAGTGCTAACCTATTCTTAATGCCTACACATTGTTAATTTGATGAATCAAGTACATTTGAAAAAAAATTAGGTATTCATTCAGCTCAACATTAAGTATACCGTAAATTTCCCATTAAAGTTATCTACTTAGCATTTTTACACAGACATTTTATTTCTCAATGAAAGCACTATGATAGAATATTTAGGCATGTTGAGAATTTCAATTACCATTGTATTAAAACTGTCATGATTTCTTTATTTCTTTAACATTTCACAACGGATAAAACAGTACAAACTTTCTTCGAAGAGGTTTACTAAAAATCACAGATTTCCTATGTACTTTGAGAAGAGAACAATATTCATTATCTCAGTTTTAGAAAATTATTGGGAACATAAGAATGACAGAAACATTTCTAAAAAGTGGAGGTTTTCTATGTTTCACTTTTTATACTAAAATAATAAAGCAACTGTCCAGAGTAAAATGACTTATTTAGAGGTTGATTTAAAACTCAACCTGTGATTGCTATTGCATGTTGCCATTTATACTGGAGGGGGCCCATTGTGTTGGAGTTTGGTATAAGGCCACAAAGTTTGTTGGAGCGAAGTCCAGGAGCCCCCATTCTCAACAGGAGCAGCGTCTACAGGCCTTTGGAAAAATCGGCCTGTAAGAAAACTCATAAAAGCTGCAAACAGTACAATAAACACAACAGAAATCCAGAGGGTTAGATTTGTCTTTTGGAAGGAGGTCTTGAGATCACACGCCCAGGTTGCTCCTATGTCATAACTATGAGGAAACCACAAATACAGGAAGCTGATCATACCAGTGCATTGTATCTGCCAGCTATCAATGCTACTTTTGTTAAATATACTAAATAATCTTTGCTATGCTTTATATAATACTCTGTATACATTGATGCTGACTGTATCATTGCAATAAGCTACAAATTATTTTGCTACCCTCTCCTTAAGATAACTTTAAATGAAATTTCTTCCATGAAGAAAATCAAGAGGTTTTTACCTTCTACAAGTATAAAGGTACTACTATTAATAGCGTATAACAGCTGGCATTTATATAGTGCCATAAGATTTGTACATGCACACACACACATTTTCTTTTCATAAGTGAGGGAACTTAGAATTTAAGAAACTTTTTTTAGCCACATTCATGGAAAGTAAGCCATTTCTCATCATACCCTGCATATTCATTCTTTCTTAATTTTGTTTCTGATTACTATTTTATGTATCCAGGTGATAACTAGAATTCTAATTCTTAAAGATTCAAGCACTCCCCTCCCCCTGACAAATTTGAAATTGAGTTAGTTCACTTTGTATGATGCCATGCTACCGACCACAGCTTCACTTAAAAGACTGTGATGCAAAGTTAAGTTTTCTACTAAATAAAATTTCAACAGTTAGATATGTTGTCTGTTTTGTGTAGTTATCTGATTAAGGTTAACACACTCCTCCTCCATCTTCCCCTCCAACCCTTTACATACACATATACAGACTTTACATCTTTTAGCAAATACACAACTTACAGTGAAGAAACATCCCATCTGGATTGACTTTTCTTCTTTTCAGAAAGGCTAAGCTTTCTTGTTTCCTCTAAAATCTCCTCAGCAGGTGGTTCTGGTTCTTCTTTATCTCTTTAAATAAGTCAGTTTTAATATTTAAGACTATATGAACTCATCATACAAGATGAAAATAATGTTAAATTATAGTAGGTGACTGATTTAAAATATATTTTTAGAAAACTGTGATTACAAAATTATTCTAACAAGTTCTTAACTTTATTCATGTGTTTGATTTTAAAATCTTTGAGAATATTTTTTGGTCACACTTAACATTTTATAGTATCAAAAGTATGATGGTTCAGTTCTTTTCCCCCCAAAAGACCTCATTAATTTGAAATACTTAAGGAAAAGGATTTTATAGAAGCACTGGCAATTTTAAACAAATAATAATTGCTATAATCTTCTGCGAAAGAAAAAGTGCATCAAAATAATATTTAATATTTATGTAGTATTTTATGGTTTGCAAAGTGCAGACCTCACAAACCCAAGAGATAAATAACAATTATTGTTACCCCTATTTTCCAGATCAAGAAACTAGGGCTCATAAAGTTTAAATGACTTAGCCACACTCTCATAAATAGTATTACTTGAACTGGAACTGGAACCTGAGATCATCTAGGCTAAATCAAGTGTTCTTTCCATGGAACCGTTTCTTTCCATGGAACCGTGCTGTTAAACTGATAATGACTGTTTTCCCACAGACTGGATTTGAACAAGCAACCTGAAGATTCCTATGCTCCATTCTGCAAACTGGAGGTTGTCATTTCACTAAGCTAACAATGACTAAAGAGTTTTTTAAAAATTAAATCATTTCATTATGTTCATTGAGTAGTATCCATCTATTTGGATCTGAATTTTCAAAGTCATCTTTGTCCAGCAACAAAGAATTAGAATACCAAAGTGGATTGTGGCATTTAACCTTTTCTTTTCAGTCTGAGCTGTCCCTAAGGGATCTATAATAAATTTTCTTCTGGTTAATTTTTAAAGGAAAATAAGATGTAAAGTCAAAGTCAATTGCATTCCCATAAAGTTCTCAAGGAGCACAAATAATTTGGCCTTTTGTTTACATATGCATTCACATTATAAATGTGCATTACATTAGAAAAGCCCCCCACCATGATTATTAGAAGATAATATTAAAAATCTGTTTTTCATTATAGTTTAAAAATATATATTTTTAGGTTGAAGAGTTTATGTACATTTTCAATTCCTACATTACTGCACTTTACTTACTTTGAATCACATTTCTCTCCCTCATCATCAGCCCAAGAATATGTACTTTTGAAATGCTGAAGTGATGGACGGTGTTCACTCTGCTTCGATCCCAAAATACGCCTGAATGAAAAATAATATGGCTCATTTCACATCACTGAAACTAGTTACACAGCTATTGTTTCACATGAAACTAAAGGAAAATCTGAAACATTTTATTCATAGACAGACCAAGTTTTTGTACCAGATGGCTTTACAAAACTAATGTATCAGTTAAATGTTACAGCATATAATCGTACATATTTCAAATGCAAATTTACCCAATTAAAAATAGGCATAAATTTCCCAAATAGTGGACAAAGTTATTATAAACTTACCAACTACTTGACCTCCTACTGAAGCGGTCATTTTTTTCAATTCCTGATATCTTCAGTAATTGAGGTTTGAAAAGAAAAATTAGAATGTGAATTTAATGAGTTTCAAATTTTCCTATCTGAAAACTTGCTTTTGAAAGAGAAACTTTAGAAATTTTCTTACCAGTCCTGTATTTCCAAAATTCCTGGGCAAGGTTGCAATGCTGACCCTTCGAAGAGACGATGGCTATAGACGCACATACACACAGATACACACATGCACGCATGATTTCGGTTCTTTAAAAAATTAAAATTACAAGACTGTGTGATACATTTTAATGACCTCCAGAGATTATTTAGATAAATGAAATATAATCCAGTGTACTGAAAGTGATTTCAGTGAAAGTCTAAACCACATTTCAAGCTGGCCTAGAAAATAAAATCTGAATATTTGTTGTGATGAAGTTCCAAGCCTCCTAGTTTTTTATAGTGTAATGTTTGCATCCTTTGGAAGAATGCCATATACAATACCGACATGAGAGGTTTTTTGTAGCAGTCCTAAAAAGAAAATTTTTACATTTTCTCTGTGTAATGAGCCTTAAATATTTGAAGTCACAGAGAAAGAAGACTGTAGAATAAAGAATCCTTCAAGTTTTAAAATCTGGGCAATTTGGACTAACATTGGTTTTCAACTACTTATCTTTGTTGGGTTTGATGTTTTAAGGAACAGAAGTAGACATTATCTAGCTTTCAATAGGCCCAACCCCTGTAAAGTCAAATTCTTGATATTCAATTAACTTTGACTAATATAGGAATAAGGAAATGATTATCCCCATCCCACATAAAGTTGTTCGGGGTTTGTTTTAGCAAATGTGAATAAACAGCAGATTTCCAAAATTATAAATTAAACTTTTTTTTTTTAGAAATTACATTAAAATTAAAGAAATGGACTTAATCATTTACTTTCATTTAAATTTGGTTTTAGTTTCTTACTATGTTTTAAATTCATATAGAATTATGAAAATTCATATAGAATTTATAGAAACATTCAACTTTTCAAATATTAGTCAGTTTTTAGGTAAACAAAAATATATAAAGATTTTATAATTTTGATATTTCCTAAATTAATTTGATTTTTGAAAAAAGAATTTATGAAAAAATTTCTAGTTACAAAATAAATTTTCTGAAGTGTTTCCAGATTTCTAGGTAATTAAAATGTTTAGATTCATATTTTCCCAAAGGAGATATTCTCTTGTAAAATATTGTTATAATCCAAGCTTCCCTACATTAAGATACATGAAGTATATATGAAGGATACCTAAAAAATAAGAAGAGTAAAATTTCATATATGGCTTTGTGGAATCAGATGCACTGTTTTATGAGCATATTTTATAATTTAAGTACTTGTTAGATCTTAGCAATGTACAACAGAATCTGTTTCATTATTTAAGTGGAACTCTTTTTCTTGTGTATCCTGTTTTTTGGATGCTTGACATCTTTTGGGATTGAGTTTTGTTTTATTTATTTAATCTGTTTGGTTTTTATTCCCAGACTATTACTTCCATAGTTTATAGGGGATTCCTGGTGTGGAATTTCCCTCCACTGGTGCAGATTGTCAGTTAATCTCCCAACTTTTATAGAGTTAAGGCCACGTTAGAACTTAAAAGACTTAGCTATAGTTATATATCTTCTATGTGCCAAAGGCAGAACTTAGAATCCAGGTTTTCCTGATGCTAAGGCCAACCCCCTCTCCCACTGTACATTTTAAACACATGCTGATCTTTCTACTCTATGTAAACAAGACGTTATTTAAAAGTAACATTTAAGTAAGAATTTAATAGCTATTTTAATGCATTCAGTGAATTTATTACTTAATGTAATATTCTTGTGAATAATTTTATGAAACAAGTAATTACCCTATAATTTTCTTAGTAGCAGGGTATACTGAAAAGAGGAACAAGTTGAGAGTCAGAAAACCTAAATCTGAGACCAGACTCTAAGCTAGATGTATGATCTCAGGCAAATTACCAAACTTTTCTGGCCCTCAGTAGCTTCATTTTAGCAAAATGAAAATATTCTGCTACATGACCTCCAAGGTCTCCTCAAATTCTCAAATTCAAATAGTTTATAATTTTATGCTATCCAGATTTTTATGTATTTGGTAAGATTAAAAGATAGTTTATACCAGGACACTGTGGCATAAATAGTATGGCAATACAAATAAACTCTTTGAAATTTCATGAAGCTTTAATTACCTTAGAATTCAGAGATGCCGAACGCTTTTTAGTTTGAGTTTCATCTGAAAGGAAAAGCACACGTTCCTGAAGTTACATTTACAGTTTTATTAAAGTAATGATTTTCAAGTTTGACTCCGATAGGTTCAAATGTTACCTCTTTTGAAAAGAATAAGGACTGAGTCCATACCTTTTGCACCATAAAATTAAATACATTGAGAATAAGAACATATCACTATTACAAGTCTGAAAGCCGAATAGCCATTTTTAATAAGCAAAAAATCAAAGGATCTCTATAAAGTTTTCAAAAGAATTGCAAACTATCAATAACTACATAGAAGACTACCCCAAGTCACTAATAATAGAAATGTAAATTAAAATAACTGTGAGTCAATTTAGAAATTTCAAATTGACAAAAACCAAAGTCAAAATAGTCTGTTGGAAGGGATACAGGAAAAGAGGTAACTTAGCATGCTGTCGGTGAACCTGTGAATTGAGTCAACTAGTTTTGAAAATAATTTGAACTGTTCGTAAAATAATCACAAGTGTTCAACCCTTTGAACCCATACCTTTTCATAACACTGTTAGGGATGTACCCTAGGGAGGACAAAGACAGAAAGAAAGATGCTTTATATACCTGAATAATCATAGGACCACTTTCTTTTGCATCAAAAACTAGAACTGAAGTGTTTTTTAATCAGTTGTGGAATGGCTGTAGAAATTATGAAATGTGAATATGATAGAATATTATTATGCCATAAGAATAAACAAGAATTCAGAGAAACACAGTAGTGAAGAGCAAAAGGAAAGCAACCATCACAATGAGTAAAGTAATGTAAAAAAAAAAGAATTAAAATAAATTAGAATAAAGTTGAACACTTTGTAATTACAATGACAAATGTTGGCCCCAAGATATGAAGAAGTGTACCTCCTTCTTATCACTGAAAATTTGAGAAACTCTAGTTATATAATTGTTGGGAATAGGGCTTATAATGACAGCTACCACGACTGTGTCAGTTGGTTTTAACTGTTTTCCACGGTTACAAAGGATGGGTAACTGAGTAGGTTGAAGGTGGTAAAAAGATATCAGTAAAATTTATTATTTAAATAGATGAAGCAGAGGTGCAGAGACAAGTAAGAATTTTTTTTGGAGCTCTCCCAAAAACCTTGAATTATTAGTGTATTTTTACTTAATTTGAAGCTCTTTCCCACCCATTAATAGGCCCATGTGACCTACTGACATCACATGGAAACCTAAGTCACATGTAGTAGGAGGAGCTTACTGAACAGGTAAACAGGTAGGATGGAACAGAAGTGGAAGTGATTGAGAGCAGTTTGAGGAGAGGAGAGAAAGGGAGAGAGAGAGGTAGAGGTAGAGAGAAAGAGAGAGGTAGAGGTAGAGAGAAAGAGAGAGGCGGGGGGCGGACACAGGCAAGCAGACAGCTAGGATTGTGAGTGTTTGTTGTGGGAAGGCCCCAGCAAGGTGGGCAAGGCTTGGGAATGGCAATGTCCCCTGCAGTGATAATGTATATTGAATTCTTTGTTGCTGTGATGGATTAAGTTTTCTGGTGTTGGTATTTGACTTTCTGGTGGATAAGTAAATGTTTTTCTTCTGCCCTCTCTATGGACAATCTGTTCTATTTTGTGATTCAGAACTATGCCAGCATATTCATAGTCATTGTCAGTGCTGTGAATATTGCCTTGGCAATACATTTGACATCACGAACAGGACTGGAAGGTATAAAACCTCTATTTAGAGACAGAAGGACTTTAGAGGAAGAAATGGATATCTCAGGATGGGAGAATTTACCTTCTTCCTCCCTAGCAAGGGAATGGGCTAAAAGCATCCAACTCTGGGAACTGAGGTTACGGAAGGGAGAACCAAGAGATTTGGAAAGATATTTGTAAGAAATACCAATAAAACCAGAGAAAGAACTGGCAGAAGAGTTTATGAGAGGCTGGATTTTATTAACAGGTTACCCATATGTATGTATAAAAGCAGAGATGAGCTGCTGAAGGAAGAAAGGAAAGGAAGGAAAAAATTCAGATGGAAAAAGTTATCTAGTTTGCATGGGAATTCTCAGCATTTTAGCTCTCCTTTAAAAGAGCAAGCTGGAGGGTGTCAAGTGGTAGAAGAAAAATCTGTTCATTTAGCTCAGAAGAAGAAGCAAAAAGCTGGCAAAAGGAGTGTGCATGTGGCCCTTGTACCGGCTGGGCCTAGTTGCCATGCGACTGCCAGGCGAGTGCATGGGAGGAAAATGTAACAAAGTAAGAGGTGGAAAATGAAACAATGTTAGAGGAAAATGCTTCTCAGAAAGAAGCATGCCTAATACTAACACAAAAGCAGGAGAACCAAGGAGGCAACACAGTAATTAAGGAGATAATTGAAAATTTTACTCAGCAAGAGTTCACAGATATTTTGAGTTGGTTTACCCAAAGGATAGGAGAATCATTAATATTTTGGTTAATGAGAGTCAGTGATGAAGAGCCCAGAGGAGTCTCAATAGAGAATGTACAAGGCTTGAAATTCATAGGTATTAGTCAGAATCCTTTTGTACAGCAAGCTTTTAGAGATTACTATATGCAAGGAGGTAACAATATGACCAATCTGTTAGCTTTAGCAGTCGATGAATGTGATAGGTAATATGCTACTGACTCTATGTGGCCTAGTGGAGACAAACCTTGGAATTCACTTAAGGATTGTGTGTGTGCCGAAGAAGACCATGCCATCAGAGAAACAATGACATGACTTGCACTTGACTTTGTTTTGAGTAAGGGAGGGCTGTGCAGGTCACCAGCCTCAGTTCTCCTCCAGAGCCATCTAAATCCAGTGACCAGATATTCATCAGGATGACTGGAGATGACCCAGGATGAGGCAATTGGGGTTAAGTGACTTGCCCAAGGTCACACAGCTAGTGAGTGTCAAGTGTCTGAGGTGAGATTTGAACCCAGATCCTCCTGACTCCTGCACTGGTGCTCTATCCACTGCACCACCTGGCTGCCCCACTTAGGGACTATATAAGAAAGTTAAAAGAGAAGGTAATGAAGACTGCTATAATGATGAGAAACACAGATGTGTACTATAATACCCCCTTAGCAGTTTCCTATATGAATATAATAGTGAAGACAGCTCTTCCTGCTTAAAAGCACCTAATTCTGACTCTACTATTAGGGGAGACAGGGCACCCTCTTTCAGAGGTGCTGGACAAGATTTCACAGTTAAGTGACTTAGGAGACTGGGGAAAAGATAAATTTCCTGGAGAGAGAAGAGTAAAGAGCCAGCGGATTCAAAGTCAGACTAGATTGAGAAGAAAAAAAAATGTTTACTGTTCTACTGAGAACAGGGGTAGATGTGGGAAGCATAGATGGTATTCCAACTAATGAACTATGTAAAAATTTACCAAGAAAAGAGACTTGATACCAGATGGAATAAAGAAGTATGAACTGCCCCTATAGATCTTCTTGAACTGTTATATCCAAGTTGGTCTCATCTTCAGGGAGAATAGGAAATTGGCCAAGCCCCAGCTTAGATTAAAGAAATACACAGATGGGATTACAGACCCCATATCAATTTGACCATATATTGGAAAAATGGATCAAATACTGTAACTAGGCCATTAATAGATACTGGAGCAGAGGCCTCCCTTATATATGGAAACCCTGATAAGTTTAAATATGAAACTCCTATCATCACCACAGGACTTGGAGGGGCTGAAATATCAGCCAGACAAATTAAACTAACGACAAAAATTGGACAATTACCTGATAAAAATATGCCATGGTAACTACCCATTCCTGTATACATCATAGGAACAGATATATTGAGAAGTATGGCTCTAAATTTACCTGAGGGAAGTACCAATTTGTAGAAAGAAATATGGGAATTAATAAAGATTTAGTGGGAAAAATAAAAATGGACCCAATCACTTTACCTGAACCCTCTGAAGTGATTACTTTAAAGCAGTATCATGTGCCAGGTGGAGAAGATGAGATTATCAGTACTATAAAGGAATATGTTGAGGCAGGAGTGTTAGGTCCTACAACCAATCTATGGAATAATCCTCTCTGGCCAGTATGAAAGTCAGATGAGACAGGGAGGATGACAGTGGATTACAGACAATTGAATAAGGTCACTGCTTCCTTGTATGCTGCTGTTTCAGATATAGTTACCTTAACAGAAAGGATCCAGAATTATGATGGGATTTGGTATGCAGTTATTGATTTAGCTATTGCTTTCTTTACTATCCCAGTAGATTCTAAACAATGGAATCGACTTACTTTCATTTGGCAGGGTCAACAATATACTTTTACATGCTTGCCACAAGGATATCTGCATAGCTCCACTATTTGTCATAGGATTTTGGCTAGACATGTGGATGAATTAGAGCTATCTGGTATCCAGCTTACTCACTACATAGATAATATGATACAGGGAAAAAAATGTAAAAGAAATGGAGAAGAGTTTGATACTTTTAATTGAGCATACGAAAAGCAAAGTGTGAGAAATTAAGCCTGCAAACATTCAAGGGCCAGCTCAAACCTTAAAATTTGGGGGGTATACAATGGAATAAGGGATTGCAAGAGATTCTCCTGCAAGCCTGACAAAAGATTCAGGATTTTCCTATTCCTACCAATAAAAAAGAGGTCCCAAAATTTATAGGATTTGGATATTGGAGGCACTACATTCTGTATCTAGGACAGATTTTGAAGCCCTTATATAAAGTTACTAGGAAAAAATAAGAATTTGATTGGGAATTTGAGCATAGCAAAGCATTTGAAGAAGCAAAGGTTCCTATTCAGTTAGCCCTAGATTTATGGTCTATGCAAAATGGCCTGGTGGAGTTACAGCGACTATACAGGATCAATATGCATACTGGAGTTTATGGCAAAAGCAACAAAGTCGAAATGTACCCTTAGGATTTTGGTCTAGGAAACACCCTTCATCTGGAGTTCAATATACCTCATTTGAAAAGCAGCTATTAGCTGCACGCTGGGCTTTGATAGAGACTGAACAACTGACTCTGGGCCATGAAGTAGTATTAAGGCCTGGAATCCCAATTATGACCTGGGTAATAAGTACCCCAGCTTCTCACAGAAGTAGACATGCACAAGAGGCTAGCACAATTAAATGGAAATGGTATATTCAAAATAGATCTAAAACAAGCAAAAGTGGAGTTTCTGCTCTACATGAATCTATAGCAAACATAGACACCAAAGAAAATGATACACCCCCTGAGCCAAAGCAAAAGTTGGTCCAGTCCTTGGTGAAATGGAATGAGGGATAGGATGGATTAACTGAACAACAAAAGAAACACGAATGGTTTACTGAGAGGACAGCAAAATATTCGGGCCACAAAAAACACTGGAAAGCACTAGCCTATATCCCATGTACTAGGCAGATTCTGGAAAGTACTGGGATAGGTGGAAGTAGTCAATACACTGAACTTATGGCAGTACATCAAGCTATCAAAACAAAACAAGGAAGATGGTATCATATAAAATAGAAATATTGTAAAGATAGTCAACTGTGAAAGACTTAGTAACTCTGATCAATAAAATGATTCACCAGAACTCCAAAAGACTCATGATAGAAAACGCTATCCACCTCCAATTAGGGAACTGATGAAGTCAAAGTGCAGAATGAAGCAGATTTTTTTTCTTTACTTTTCATGCTTTTTTTTTTTTGGAACATAGGTAATGTGAAAATGTTTTACCTGACTTCAGAGTATAATGGGTATTATGTTTCTTTCTTCTCAACGGATGGGGGAGGGAGTAAAGGAAGGGAGAGAATTTGGATGTGAAAATAAAAATAAAATAAATGTTCCTATCTTAAACGTTCTGGTGGCATTTCATTCATATTTACAGATCAAGGCTGTCATGTGAAACTGTTTCTTCAAAAGTTAATTCTTCAAAATTCTTCAAAAGATAATTCAAACAAGAGATTCTATCAGGATTACTCATAGTATTCTATTGAGAATAAGACTGTTAAAATTTGATCAGTGGTAAGTATCACTTAAATCTATCCAATGTAAATCTATCCAATGTAATCTTACACACTTGTTTTTTACTTTAAACAAAAATAACCGTAAAACAATCAGAGGCCAACTTCATATATATCTTATAATATGGCACTTGCTGAGGACTGCTATCTCCCTGTCATACCTGCCCTATCTACCCATTTCACTCACACCCATCCTTGACTCTTCAAGTCCTTTCAGTTTGTTGTGCTTAAGGAGGTCATATGTCTTTCTGGAGAGCACAGAATCATATGGTGTAGGATCACATACAACATGATGCTGGGGATCCCCCCCCCCATTTCTTAGCACATGCATGGAAACAGATGCAGTAATAACCTGGGCCAAAAGTATCCTAAAGGTACGCTAGTATTAGCCAAGTGTTCCATAGTAAGTATATCTTCCTTCCATTCTGATGAAACTAGTAGGACATCCCTTCCATTTTCCCATAGAAGCACATTTTGACTGTGAAAATAACATGGCTTTTTTAGAAGCAAGATTTATTAGTAAAGTCTCCATCATGAATTATTATTTCAAACGTGTTACAGGAGAATGAATGCAGACTGTTAGAAAACAAAAGTGAGCCAGTTTTAAAAATATCGTTGATTACCTTCGTTTTCAAGGGCTCTAAGAGGTCTTTCATTCTGAAGAAGGGCTCGCTTCAGCTCTTCCAGTTCCGCGTGCTCTTTGGCGTACATTCGCTTCAGGTTCTCCACATGCTGAATCATTACTTCCACTGCTTTACTGACTCGGCTTTCCTGGGGAAAATGTTTAAAAAAATAGTGCCTTTTTGTGAGGCTAAATGGGGAGGGGACGGCAAGAAGTCAAAACGGAAAAAAACACACAAAACTAGTTATTTCTCATTGAAGTCTATGACAAATATCAACTTAATTAACAACAAAAATATTAATAATTAGATCCTATTTAACTAGCATTTTTGGACTCCTAAACACTTTCTTCATATCTCTGAGGTAGGCAGTGGACACATTATCTCCATTAATTAAATGAAAGCGAAGACCCTTGTCCAAGGTCCTAGGGCTAGTAAGTAGTAGAATGGAGATTTTGACCCAAGTTTTCTAATTTTAGCCTGCGGACACTTCTGAGATCCTGAATCATGAAAAAATTTATTAGATATAAGGTGGCCCAAAAGTCTTAGAGCAGTTTTAAAGCTTAAAACTGGTTTAAGACTTTAAGGCTATCCTGTATTATAAGCAGAAGTATAATATCCTGTATTATAAGTAGGTCCTTAGAAGTCATCAAATCCAAGCCCTTCATTTTATAGATGAAGGAATTGAATCCTAGAGCTGATAGACAAACTTCCTCAAGATAAACAAACAAAACAAAACAAAACAACTAGTAAATAGAAGAGCCAGGCTACAACACAGGTCTTCAGCCTCCATATCCAATGTTCTTCGATTGAGAGTTTTGAAGACTTTGAAATCTCAACTTATATGTCATTCTTCCCCCTTCCCCTCCAGTACTTTTCTGCAAAGTTGAACAGGTTATCAGATGTCAGCCAAAAGGAGGAAACAAGGTTAATACTTAATTGCTTCTTTTCCCCTTTAACAATTGCTATGTTTTGAAGAATTCTATCATTAAGTCTAAGTTATCAAAAATGAGCATCCAGAGTCTAGCACTGGAGGGGTATAAATTTTGGTTCCAATTAGATATTTACATGGTATTTTACCTACTTAGGAGAAAAAGGAAACAAAACTTTTCCCACCAGTAAACTTATTTCCTCCCATGCTATGTCCTTCTAACTTCTATTTTTGTGACCCAGCTTCTATACTAAGTTCTAGTCTCTTCCTACTGTTATCTCCTACTCATCCCTAGTCTACCCTTCTACTGACCCTCTGTTTCCCATGGGCACAATTTTTCATCTTGCATATCTGTATTCTTCCAGTAAATGCTAAAATAAATAAATCTGTGTTATGAATTCCATATTTATAATTAACATATTCTATATTCAGAAATAGAATGAAATAGTGGCTAGAGACCCCTTTTTGGAACCCAGAAGACTCAGGTTCAAGTCATTCCTCAGATACATACTAATCATGTGACCTTTAATCTCTCAGGGCTCTGGACAGCTGCCTAAGACTAAGTTACAGAAAAGGTGCTGAACTACAGTGGCAGAGGAAGTTCCCTCTACCAAGTAAATCACAGGTCTGTTCTCTATTCCAGTTCCATATTTACCTGAAGTCAATTCAACAAACACATATTATAAATTTACTATGTGCAAGGTACTGGAGATACACAGATTTTTAAAAGTCCCTGACCTCAAGAAACTTAGCCTCTACCGTGAAGGTATAAAATGGACAAAGATATATTAAATACAAGGTAATTTAAGGGAGAGAGAAAGAGGAAAAGAAAGAAAGAGTTAATAACTAGATCAAAAAATCTAGAATCAGATTCTTTACAAAAGAGGAAGAATCTTGAAGCTGGGTATTCTGAGAGGCAGAAATTAGGTGAAAGGGCATGTCAGGGGAATAGCTTGTTCAAAGGCAAAGATGGAATTTAGAGTTTAGCGAATAGCCAGAAATCCATTTGGTCTGGAATACAGACCAAGGGAATAAAGTAAAATTAGAGTGGAAAGATAGATTAGAACCAGATTGTAGAGGTTTTCAAATAAAAGGCTGAGTTTGCATTCAACCTGATTGGGAACAAGGCAGTGACATGATCCTATTTGTGACTCAGCAAGATTACTGTGACAGCTATGTGGAATTATTGGGATTTGTTGTTCTTGTTAATAACTAATTAAAAGGAGAGGCTGGAAGCAGAGTTAGGAAGCTGATGAGAAGTACTACAAGCCCAAACTAGATGTGTGGTTATGTGAATGCAGAGAAGGGACAGCTATAAGAAATGATGTGGAGGGAGAGTCAATTAGACTTGGCAGTCAACCTAGAAAACATGTTGAGGAGAGAATTTGAATATCATTGGACTACCTGAAAACCATGATTTAAAAAAAACCCAGACATCATACTTCAAGAAATCATAAAACTGCTGAGATCTCTTAAAACCTTAAAACACGGATCTCATTAAAACAAAATCTCTTTTAAAAAAGAGCAAGGTAGAAACAGAGAGTATCTACCAGCCATTTCCTGAAATAAACCCTCACATGAAAACTTCCAGGAACATTATAAACTAAATCCAGAGCTTCCAGGTCAAAGAGAAAAAATACTTCAAGCAGGCAGAAAGAATTCAGATACTGAGGAGCCATAGTCAGGATAAAATAGCAGTCATCACTATGAAGAAGCAGAGAGCTTAGAATATGATATTCCAGAAGGCAAAGGATATAGACTTACAACCAATAATAACTTACCCAGAAAAACTAGGTATAATTCTACAGGGAGAAAAAATGATTTTTAATGAAATAGAGGATTTCTAAGCATTCCAGATGAAAAGATCAGCCATGTCAAAACTTTAAAGTGAAAGCATAGGAGTCAAGAGAAACAGAACAGTAAATATGAGCAAACAATCATAGTGACTAAAAAAAGATAAAATGTTTACATTATTTATGGAGAGATGATACATGTCCCTTCAGAACCTGATCAAAGAGCACAGAGGAAATCTAATTAGAAAAGGCTGGGAGTGGTTCTGTTAGGGTTTTTTTTATGATCTTGAAAGAAGAATATAATATGAGTATGATAGGAATAACTTAAGAGAGAAAAGAGGAGAGCAAAGATAGGGAAATTATCTTACATAATTGGGGTACCAAAAATAAGTCTATAAAAACAAGGAGAAAAGGTTAAGAAATTTAATCTCATCTGGAGTAGTCAAAAAGGAAGGATACACACACAGTTTGGTACCAAAACATGTTTCATTCAACAAGAAAACAGATTAGAAGGGGGAAAGGGAAGAAGGAAATGAGAGGACAGGTAGATTAATGGAGAAACAGAACAAACTCTAAGACTATACAAATATATTTAGAGCAACTCTTTTTGTAGTAGCAAAGGATTGGAAATTAAGGTTGCGCCCATCAATTGGGGAATGGCTGGACATACTATAGTACATGATGTGATAGAAAAACCATTGTGCTATAAGAAATGATAAAGGGGATGGTTATAGAGAAGACTTGTATAAACTGGTACTGAGTGAAGTGAGCAGCGCCAGGAGAACAACTTACACAATAGCAATAATATTGCACAGACAAGCAACTTTGAAAAAGTTAATGATGAACAATGCCATGACCAACTAGAATTCCAGAGGGTGATGAACAATGCCATGACCAACTAGAATTCCAGAGCATTTAGGATGAAACATATAAGCCATCTTCTGGTAGACTCGTGGTATAAATTGAAACTATTTTTTACATGGCTAATGCGTTGTTTTGTTTGACTAACTATATATATACTTGTGGCTATGTATATGTCTCACAAATATTTTGTTCTTTCTCAGTTGAGGAAGATTTTGAGTGTAGAAAGATTTTCACTGACTAGAAAAAAATAAGATTTAATTTTTAAAATTTAGATATTAAGAAAAAAATAAGGTCTTCCTGATACCAAGATTAGCACTCTGCCTGCTATAGTATACTGTTATATATTATAATCATTTTTGTCTATGTCTTATGTTTCTTACAAAAGTAGGAGAGAGGGCAAAAATTGTATTTACATATCCCCCACAGCTTCCTTCATAGCAGGCACTCAACATATGTTTGTTCAATTGAATTGAAATGTAATGTATGCTTTGGGAGGTTATTTGGCCAACAATTTTTATGACTGCATGAACACATCCCACAGTAAACATTTTTAAAAATGTAATTTAGTACTTATAACTGTGAGTTCCATTCTTTCCTTTATAAATATAAACACAAGCATTTCTTGCTTCTAGAGAGTGTACAGGACCGTTGCCTTTAATAGAATCATGGATCTTATAATAATAGATCTGAATTTTTAGATGGAATGTGGATTCTTATTTTTCTTGGGGAATGAAATCATCTTTAGGGTAAGAAGCAAAGCCAGAAAGTAAACTTCTTGAGAGCAGGGACTGCCTTTTATGATGATGATGAGGATGGTCCTAGCACTTAGGACAATGCCTGGCACATAGTAAGTACTCAGTAAATGCTCTTCATTGACTGCTTGATAATTTGGAGTATCCTGTTTAAATATTCTCCCCTCTTCAACCTAGAAAAACCATTTGTACTTCTGCTTGCCTAATGTGCTGTCTCAGAAACTGCAGCTTTGTATACATAAAATAAAAAAGAAAACTGCAGGGCTACAAAGCAGTTATGTAAACTAAAGCTCTTATACTGAATGTAATACTAGAACATGCGTATGACGTGGCTGTAAAAAGAATATTTTTTAAGGAAATTTCAAGTTCAATATTTTTGTGTTATATATCCCACATTCTGCAAATATATATGCAAATCTAAAAAGACACTTTTCCTGACTTCATCAAATGTTTAATAGTTCCTTTGTTTTCTTCAGTGTTCTCTATTCCAGAGGTAATGTCCATCCATAAACCAGAAGAGAGGGTCCAATTGCCCTGGTGCTGTAGAGCAGATGAGGACACTTTACCAGACCTAAGCCCCAAGCTGTTATATAATAATAAAGGCCTAGAATTCTCAGATAGCCAAAACTGAGCCCTGAGACCCTGTCCTAGCCAATTACTGCCTCTTGATCTCAGAAGACACTGATTACTCATATCAGAAGCAAGGCCTCTTCTATCTAAAAGCAGACAAGCTGGATCTACTGAACCACAAAAATGTTGATTCTTAGGTTGGTATGTATATGTAACTTGAGACTGTACAGCTGGAGAGGAATATGCCCCTAATCTGAAAGCAGCTGAAAGCAGCTGAGGTTCCCTATACTCCTTGATCACCTGAGACTCAGTCAACTAGACTATATCCTTCTACAACAGCCTGCCTTGCATCCATGAGTAGCAGATTGGGTTGTGCTTTCTCTTTGGTGGTGCACATATTTACCACATGAACATTTCACTTACAAAGCACTTACTACTGAGTGCTACGGTAACAAGCGGGGAGAAGGATTACTTCTCTAGCCTCTGAAAATCAGCCCTTCAAATCCAGTACAACATATAGTTAGACAAAAAAAATCCTCATAGATTTGGACAGATAAAAATTTTTAAAGTTTTAAATTGTAGTGACTATGAATTTGTATAATTTAGTAACTTGGGAACCCAAAGCTTTTAATTTATTCCACTTGAAAAGTGCATAACGTAGAATTACCTGATTAATGGCTCCCAGCATCTCCGCCTTGCTAGCAACTCTGGTTGTGCATTGGTTGAGGAACTTTAAACTCTTCTCCAACTTCTTAATGATTTCCTGGGCTTGGTTATCATCTTCACAGAGAGTTACTAAAGACTATATAAAAGGAAAATAAACTGTCATGTATGGGGAATAACAAATGTTGCATTTCAGACAAACAAGAACTTGAAAATGAGAAATGCAAGAGTGCTAGAGGTACACTTTTACATGGCTCCAAAAAACAGCTTCAAAATTACAAGATGGAATAAGTATGGCTAGATAGAATTTTATTAAAAAAAAATCTGAAAGTGTTGGTTAACTTTATTATAATATAATATATAATAATATATTAATAATCATTAAAATAAATTAATATATTATAATAGTATATATAATATATATTATAAAGTCATATTATAACTTTATATCATGTTGGTTAACATGATGTAAATAAAGAGTGATATATAAAGATATAATTTTATCTTAGCCTGCATTACAACAGGAATGGTTTCTGTCTAGGACTGGGAAGGTGACAGTTCCAACTGTATTCCAGTGGTGGCAGATTTTATCTGACCAATAGTTTTGTATTTAGTTTTGGGTGCTGCCATTTTGGAAGGATATTGTTAAACTAGAGAATATTCAAAGGAGGTAATTAGGACAGTAGAGGACCTAATGATCATATGCCATGAGGATCATCTGAAGCAAATGGGAATGTCTAACCTGAAGAGATGATTTACAAAGGATGTGATAGTTATCTCTGAATACTACAGCACTGTTGCATAAAAGAGGAATTAGATGTGGTCTCGCTAGCTCCAGAGGGTAGAACTAGAAACAATGTGTGGAAATTATAGACAGGCGTTTAGACTTGATAGAATTTCCCAAGCTTTCTAGACCTGATAAATATCTTAACAATTAGAGATATCTAAAAATGGAATGGGTGGCCATAGGACATGGTGGGTTCCTCCTCATCAGAGATCTTGAAGTGAAGGCTGTGTGACTTTCTGAGAATTTCATAGAAGGGATTTTTGTTCAGATATGAGTGGCCTCTCAGATCCCTTCCAATCCTATTTCTGTGGACTGCACTAAGGGATTAAGATGGTGGAGAGAATAACAACATATATTTATATTGTGCTACATGGTTATCAAGCTACTTTAAACATATTATCTCACTTGATTCTCAGAGCAATTCTGTAATATGGACAGTACATGTCTTTCTCTTATTCTTCAGAAAAGGAAACTGAGCTTCAGAGAAATTAAGTGACTTGTCCAAAGTTACACAGCTAATAAATAGAGGAACAAGGTCTCAAATCTTCTGGCCAAAAGTCAAGACCACATTAAACACTTTACACAGGGTTAGGAAGACTTGGGTTTAACAAGGGCTTTATATGAATGATATATGTAAAGTTCTTCACAAACTTTAAAGTACTACAAAAATACCAGTTATTTTATTCAAAGTAACATTATACTATGATGCCCCAGAAGAAGCAAGTCATATCATCAGGGCATAATATAACTGGAGAGTGCCAATAATGGATATTACAAAATTTTCAAATTTGAACCTAGGATAGAGCTTTGGATTAGCAGATGTATGTATTTTTGAAACTGAATGTTAAATGAATTAGTCAGTTGACAAGTGACCATATTTGGCCCCTTCATTTTCTTTTATTCTCATCTACTTCTAGTGTCACTGGTCTAGGACCTGATCAAGTGAAGTTGTTTTTTTAGTCATTTCAGTTGTGTCCAACTCTACGTGACCTTATTTGGGGTTTTGTGGGCAGACACTTTAGTGGTTTGCCCTTTCCTTCTCCAGCTCACTTTACAGATGAGGAAACTGAGGAAAACAGGGGTAAGTTACTTGCCCAGGTCACAGTTGGTCATTGTCTGAGGTCACATTTGAACTCAGGAAGATGTCAGGAACTTCCTGACTCCAAGTCTAGAACTCTATTGTGCCACCTAGGTGACATGGATATATAAATAACTGTTGGTTGAACTAATTCTTAAGGAAATTCTTGTCCTGACAACCCCCCTAAGAAAGAAATAGTATATGTTTTGCTTTGAGGAAATGAGTGAAAAAATATATTGGATTTCAGGGTGGTTACAAGGTGGCAGTAAAACAAGGGTCTGAGCAGACCTCAGAGTTAGAAAGAACCTTGACTGTCAAGTCCCACCTATGACACTGGCTATGTAATACTAGGCCAGTCATGTAACCCCTCAATGCCCCAGGTCACTCTCTAAAACATTAGGTTTCAGAGCACTTGCAGCTCTGCATTGGAAAAAGGCATTCTTTCCCTAAATCAATGAAGTCACAGGTCCACAGTTTTCAAATATCCCACCAAAACATAATAAATCAACTATTACAGCTAAAAGAACTGTTCAAGTAGGATTAAAAATAGATGTTAGCAGCAATATGGAATGAATTAAGAAAGTCAGTTCTCTTATTTATATGTACTTTACCCAAAATTAGCTCTCATATTTTTTCCATTTTTATTGGTAAAGATATATTAAAATGAAAACATAATAACAGTCCCTATATAATGCAAAACTTTATTAAAGAAAACTTCTTTAGTAACTAGGTCAGTAAGAAATTTCTATGCATTTTTTTCCATAGAAAAAGAATATTGTACCCATTGTAGGGCAGCCTGCAGGCAAGATTAAGGACTGTCCCACCATTGGCTACATCATAAAAACAAAGATTCCTCTCCTTGTTCCAAATGTAACCCAAAGGTTGTGGTTTGAGATAGTGGCTCTGTCAGGAAGAGTACTGGAGTACGGGAAGGGTGAGGCAAAGGGGTTTCAAGTGCTGAACTGAGGAGTATCAAGAATTTTTCCTAATTTGTACTCCTCTGTGGTTCCCCTCATGATCACTGTAATTCTTCCAAACAAAAATCTCCCTCCCTAGCCACCACATATTCTCCCCTTGTTAGAATGTAAGATCCTTGAGGGCAGGTATGATCTTTGCTTTTGCACTTGGCACAGTGCTTGGCATAAAATCAGTGCCTGAAAAAATGCCCTTTTATTCTTTTGTTCATATAACTCTCCCCTGTGTTTTCAGTCTATACCTTCTCCCTTTCACCCCATTTCTTTGGTTATCAAGGCCCAGTGAACTATACCTCTTTCACTGTCATCATTTCACAGGGTCACAGAGCTTAAAAGGATGTCAGAGGCTACTTAATAGATATACACTAGGAATTATATTTGAATCTCCTTGAAGGAGTTGTAAAGAATCTCCTTTTTGATAGTCATCCAGCCATCACCTGAAGATTCCTAGTCGAAGGGCAATGCCCCCGCCCATCACCTTCCAAAATAAACTATTCCATCTTTCATAGTTTTAATTGTCCCAGATTTTTTTTCCTTTTTATCAAGCTAAGACTTGCCCTGATTACAACCTGTACCCCGTGTTCTTAGTTTAGCCCTTTACACCAAGTAGGTAAGTCTAATCCTTTTCTATCTCACAGTCCTTTAAATACCTAAAGACAGCCATCATTTCTCCTTTAAAGATAAAATCTTTGACACATAATGTTTCTAGTTCATTAAGTGTAGGGACATACTGTATTCAGAACCCTCACCATCCCGGTCACCCTCTTCCATGGTCCTTCTGTATGGGCCAGCCTTCCAAACCCAGTGCTCATTTTCTACCTCTTCCCGGTGCTGATCTAGTGAATCTGCAGTGACTGGATCAGCAAGGATAAAGAGAGGTATGGTAATCCTTTGATGCTCTGCCTCCTTCTCACTCCCAACCATTGTTCCCATCCCAAGGCCGAGCCCTGCTTTCACAGGCAACCTGGAAATCCACTCCCCTAATTCTGTCTCATACTCTTACCTATCCTACACTTTGGCCTAAATCCTCAATGCCAATTACTGTGCCCAATACACTTCTGTAGTGAAATATTTGTAAGATAGATTCAATTCAGTTTTTGGTTTTTCCTTTTAAGTGGGGAGGAAATATATATTAGTCCTTTTTGAACCCCCAAATCTACTACTATTTATGCGTATTTTAACTTTCTCTTTAGTGTCTAAATGCAAAAAGAGGAGAGAACTTTTTTGACTTTTTATCTGTTTCTCTTCATTGGTAGAAATAAACAAGACAAAGAGCTATCTGTCTTCTTACTTCAGGGACAAGAGAGTAGGAAAAAAAATGAGTTTTCATTGGTGGTGGTGGTGTTCTTTTTGCTGTCATTCCATAACAGACCAAGAAGGAGAAAAATACTAGTCAATAGTTAGAGAAGTTTCTAATGAAGCATTCCAGAGATCTGTCCTTGGTTCTATACTGTTAGAATTTTTCTCAGTAATTTTACCAACAGATGTATAAACACAGAAAAGGCATACTTATTACATGTGTAGGGAACAGGAAGTTGAGATATTGAACTACAGATATTGATATATCTCTAGATATCTATAGAATGATTAAATATCTCAACTTTCTGTGTATGTATATACTTTCGTCCCCCCCTCCTCCCCCCACACAACTGGGAAACACCTTTGTAAAGCTCTAAGTGAGAAGTAATAACAGAACATATTGGATCTAACATACTAGATGAATAATTGGGATCTGAAAGGATCTCAGTAAGCTAGAACAACGGGCTGAATCTAAGAAAATGAAATATAATTAAGACAAAACTCCTATGTTTGGGTTAAAAAAATCAGCCTCGGGATTTTAGTAATTTTAGTGAACTGCAAATCAAATGAGCTAATGGTATGGTATGGTAGGAAAAAACTAGCAAATTTGATCTTTGATTACATTCAAATGAATTTTATAAAACATTAAATACCTACTGTGTGCAAATAATTCTGTTATACACCAGGGATACAGAAATATAACAGTGTCTGCCTTCTAGATGTTTTCAACTAAACATACTAACACAAATAAATAACTACAAGCTAAGGTGAAAGGCAAAGAGAAGACAAATGGAGAAGACTTAAAAGAAAATCAAAATTCCTTAAAAGGTAAAAAGAACTGTTTGTCATGCTACCCAAACTTTGAATCCTCTCTAGGTTCCAGAGTATATAAATAAGGTCCCAAATATTGTTAGTCTAACCTTTAATAGCTTTAAACAGTTAGTGATCTCCTTCTTTAGATTCTCTTCAGCCAGATCCCGAGACCTTTCTTCAAGCTTGACCCTTTTCTCCAATGTAAACCAGTCACACTTAAATCCCAAAGATAATCTAAGAAATTCAGCCTGTTACAGAAATAAAATAAAAGGGGTATAGGAATGAAGAGAAAAATGAAAGTTAATATAAGATTTAAATGTAAAGAAAGACCACATCAAGAGACATATATGAATCTGATATATGCAGGGGCCTTAATGAAGTTGCTTATTAGTAAGCTAAATTCCAGTGTTGCCAGTCAAATAAGATAGGATTTGTGACCCCATTATATCTGTGTGAACTTAAGGATCTTTTTATATTTTGTAGAAGCCCAGAATAGAAAATGTTTCATACTTACCTCTACCTCTTTTTCATTTGTAGAAATGCTGCTGAACAAGAAAGAGAAAGACTTGAAACAAAACCTCCCAGCACAATAATAAGAAACATCCATGGACTATGGTAAAAAATGAACTTACTGGTCACTTTGTCTGAAGTTGACTGATTTAACGCTGGTTACTGGTATAGCAGATGCAGCTGTTTCTAATAAAGGGCAAAAAGGATGTTATTTGGTTAAATCACATTAACTATTTAATGTTCCTTCATTTAGCTGAGTTATATCCCCTAAAGAAAGAGTAGCAAAAAAAAAAAGTATGTCACTCAAAGAGTGACAAAGAGTCAGCTATAGTACCGTTGTTTAAACTTAGAGTCCTGATGATTTCAGTCAGAATGTTAAAATGACCACACTGTTTCCTGTGATGAAACCAAACACTATGATTTACAGAAATATCTGAGATGTGGCTTGAGTCTCTCAAGTTCATGGATATCGCAGCTGCTCTGATTGGAGCTAAATGCTGAAAAGTATGACACCATTTCTTAGAAGTAATACATACTGGCAAAATTCAATGCCCTTAATAAATTCTTGACTGAATCCTTACCAAGGTATTTCTCAATAAAGAAAAAAGGAAGATTAGTGATTCCTCTACAAGAAATAGACGTTAGAATTTGCACCACTTTGGCAGAAGCCTGTGTTGCATGTATGTTTCAGGAATATAGCAGGAATCATAGCTCACAAAATTGAAATGGCAATTAAAACTTTTCAGATCCTGAGAAAGGTGGGAATAACGAAAGATAGTCTTCTGACATTAACATTTTGAGGCAAAACTGCATCACTGGGAACAGGTAAGTTTTTCTAAATGATATCCTACAATATACTTCATCTTTATTGTTATACAAATGAATTGGAAGGTGTAGAGAATGTAATGTTTCCATTGTGGTTACTGTTTGCTGGTTACAAAAAAATCATTTGATTTGTTAGATCAAAAAGCTGCTTCCAGTTCTCTTTCAAAAAAGTGTCTCCAAATTTGGACCTCAAAATTTTAGAGAATGAATGTTAAATTTTTTTTGCATATAATTAGGAAATATTTAAAAAAATAAATAAAAATATATTAAAAATATCTCCTACTTAATTAACAAAATCATATATGACTCTTGAAGGATATATAAAAGGAGATTAATGTGTTTAATGTTCCTTGATAACTATTACTAAATGAGGGAGAGAAGTTCTTGCCAAAGGTGAATGATATCCAGGACAATAAGAGAGATTTCCTATAAATGATGAGGTCCTCCACATTCTCCCTTCTGTACGTCATCAGCATGGAAGTCTAGAACACTGCAGACTCAGGATCACTTAAGAGAGTTTAAGCTGAATGACTCACACTGGAAAAGCCAAGTGACTGAAGAATGTCAATTCTCCAGACCAAGATATACAGAGGATAGGAAGTTCATAGAGCTGCCCCATCAGTAATTATAGTAATATAATGTATATGGCACTTTAAAGTTTGCAAAGCACTACAGATGTGTGTGTGTGTATGTGTGTAATATAAAGTCCTCATAACAGCTCTGTGACTGGTTTTATCTCCATTTTATAGGTGAAGGAACTCAGGTTAAGTGATTTACCCAAAGTCACACAACTAGTAAGTATATGAGGCAGGAGTTTAATTCAGGTCTTTCTGACTCCATCCATGTTCAGCATTCTATCCATGGTGCCCCCCTAATCAACATATATACTTTGAACAGATACTACAGATGGATAATGAACAGGTAGCAAAACTGAATAAAAGGAGGAGTGGAGGCTAAATTGAATTGAATTGAAATTGAGCTGTGCTTTTAATGACTCCAAGCTTTTCCCTCAAAGACTTATATTTTTAATACTGATATACTTCAGATGAGACTGTTTGCTTGCAAGTTATGGAACAGTATAGTCTGAGAAGAGTTTGAGTAGTGGGTCATCCAAAAAAACTATTCCTATTGGGCACAAGTAAGCAACACATCACCAAAGAAGAATTGTGCAGGAGAGCTGGTATAAAGGCTATCATCAAAGACATGAATGATGGGAAAAAACAGGTCGCCAGTCACGGAGTGAGAACAAAGGCTAACCAATGGACCACCCTCTCCTATGGACTATCAGGAGACCTAGAGAAGGATTTACAGACTGTCACAGGGGAAAAAAGCATGAGTGGGTTGTGATTTCTAGAGAGAATACCATTATCAATTAGACCACAAAGTCATTGAAGTTTCAAAGTGGGGAAATAAAAATAGAGTCAAATATCAGCTTTCATTTATTGTTTTAGCCCTAGGTCAAGTAACAAGATTTTAACTTCTCTTAGTGAGACTCTGCATCAACAGAGAAGTGGGAGAAAACTCCTCTTACCTCCTCCAATGGCATATTCTTCTTTACACTCTGTAATTGCTTGAGGGCCTTCTTTAGTTTCCTAAAATTTATAGAGATGAAAGACATAATTAAGAACCACCAGAGTACTGGGTTTTTATTTCCTAACAATAGACATTTAATGTGTATTTAGCATATGCAAGGCAAGGTCTGAAAACCGGGGGACTAAAAAGAAGCATACTCTAGGGTTTTATAATCTAGTTAGGGAGTCATGGCATAAAGCTTTGAAAAGTCAAATAAGTAAAAGGTAACAAAAGAAGATCAGTCATAAGGTGATTATTTACTTAGATCAACGGACATGAACAACAAGTGCTATGAGTTCAGAGAAGGCAGAGATCACTTACTGTAGGCCCAGAATGGTCTAACAAAGCTCCATGAAAGAAAAGGGATTAGAATCTGAATATTAGTCAGAGAGGAATGGAAAGGGTATATTGAATAGAGAGGGGGGGAAATACTGTGAGTAAAATATTATTAGCAATGATAACTTACACTCACATAAGGTATTACAACTTATAAAGTACTTTCCTCACAGCAATCCTGAGAGGAAGGCAGTAAAAAAAAACTATCATTATCCCCATTCTACAGATAAGGAGAGTAGTTCAGAGAGGTGTTATTAGTTATTCACAGTCACATGGCTAGAAAAAATAAAAAAAAACAAGACTTGAACACAGGTTCCCTAGACTGAACACCAATGCTATTCCCACTACATCATATTACTTCACTTCTAGAGGGGCAGGAAAGCATAGACCTTTGAGGGTTATTTTGACACAAAGTGTATCATGAAATGTGCTGAGATAGAAAAGTAGTGGTAGATAGGACTTTTACTATATACTCACGAGCAGTGAATATTGTTTTCATCGGACATAAAATTATTACTCTTTCATAGCTGAAACGTGGGACTGTTATGTAAGAGTCCTAATTATATTGCATAGAAGGGTACATTTGATAGTCTATGAAATCACGATCACTTATTTAAAAATACTTAGTTAATGCTCACAATATCCTATTCATTCATTCAATATTCATTAAGCCCTACAATATGTAAATCACTGTGCTAGGCACTTGTGATACAAGGATGAATAAGAGAGTCCTTAAAAAATCTTTACTACATGTTAGAATAGTAGTCTAGAAAAATGAACAGCGTTTCTATTACCTGTAGAAATCAGTCTTTACTCTTCTGGCATCGTTTTTACATCTCCAGGATCATCATCATTAAAGCCTTACCCTGATGTCTCATTATGGGGTAGAGGAAAACCTAGAATCTCAAAGGCTATACCAGTAAAGTATAAGCCTCACATGTCTTACCAAGCTGGAAAGATTTCAAATAAAGCCCTGGAGATGGGCATTCAATGTTATCCAAAAAGCAGCCAGCTAAGCAGGGAGATGTTCATCACCCTATGCTCAGTTACTTTGTGAGGAATGTTTTTGGTTATAGCATTTGGTGAATTTGGTTTAGAAGGGTGTGGAAGGGTTATGATTTGTATGAGTGGAGAAAAGTACCTAGAATGGTACAACTGTGAATCCTTGAAGTATTGAAAGAAATAAAGTGGAGTCTCAAAATAGGGGTTTAATAAATTCTATTTGTGGAATCTGTGATATCATGACATTATGTTTGTGGAAGTTCTTTGAAAAAGGAAAGAGTCAAATACAAATGTAGAACGCTATCATCATTATGATATACACCATTAACACCATAAAGGGCCTTGGGTTTGGAATTAATCAACCTGTGTTTGAAGCCCAGCTTGGTTACGCACTGACTTACCTTGGCAAGTCACAACTTCTCTGGCACACCACGCTTTGTATGTGAAATGAGGGTATTGGGCTAGAAGGCTTCTAAAGGCTTTGCTACATCTAATTTGATGCCACTAGGATCATCACTAATTAACAGCACTGTCCTAATCTCTTACCAGATTTAATGTGGTTTTCTTTTCATCCATAGAAAGGTGAAGAGGAATATCTTCATTAGGTAAATTTTTACCTGTGAGAGAAAGATGCAAAATGGTAGATGAAATAAAAAAAGGGTGACTAGAAAGAGATAAAGAAAGAGATGAGGGGGACATAAACAGTCATTATGAGTCTTTAAGAAGTGAATATATATATATATACATATACATACATACACACACATATCCATACATAGAAGTATAGAAAGCTCTAAAATTTAAAGTTGACTAGAATTGGAAAAATCCACAGAAATAATTTCTCAGCGTTCAAAGGCAATGTGTATAATTTGCTAATAAAAATGAAATGATAGTTCATCATCAGCATGGTACTTATTTAGGGAGGTGCTACTCACTCTTAAAAATTGCATTCAACAAATACTTATTATTAAGTGCCTACTATATATAAGGTGCTAGAGATACAGAGACAGATGACACAGCCCTTGTTCTCAACGAGCTTATAATTTAACAGGTGAAAGAATAACCATATTTATGTTAAAAGGGATAATGAGATACATAAACTGTATACTACTATATCAATAAGAAATTGGGAAAGGGATGTAAACAATTTTCAGAATCAAAACTATCTTTTGTAATTTAGTAAATATATGTTGGGGATTCCATATGTATGGCTGATAGATGAAAGTGATTAATTTAATGCAATTCTCTTTAGATAAAAAGGCCATAGATTAAAGAGGCAAAGATAGTAACAGGAACAGTGGTATGTATTTTTTAGAAGATATTAAAAGTTTTAATTATCAAGCACTTATTTTTTCTCCCTACCACCTCCCATACCGTAATTGAATAAAAAAAGAAAAAAATGCCAACAAATAATAGTAAAGCAAAGTAATTTCCCATATTACCTATGTTCAAAAGTGCATGTGTCATTCTGTGTTTTAAGGCCACCATGTGGCAGGAGATGGGCAGCGATTTGGTTCCTTGGAATTGTGGTTTACCATTGGATTGATCCAAGTTCCTAAGTTATTCAAAGTTGTTTTTCCTTACAGTGTTGTTCTTTTTATATAAAATGCCCTTCTGGTTAAGGTCATTTCACTCTGTGTCAGCTCATCCAAGTCTTTTTTCTTAAACCATTTTCTTTGTTTCTTTTAAAACTGAAGCAATAATATTGTGTTACATTCATGTATCACAATTTGTTTTTAACCATCCCCCAATAAAGTTATCTCCTTAGTTTCCAGCTTCTTGTTACTACACAAAGAATTTGTAGAAATATTTTTGTACATATATATGTTTTATTTACCTGTCCTCTTTTACTGATCTCCCTGGTATTACTGGATGAAGGAGTATGAAGAGTTTAGTTACTCTGGGAGCATGTTCCAGATCGCTTTCCCACATGAAGGAGGTACAGTTTCTCATAACTCCTTTGGGGCCAGGTAGATCATAAAAATTAATTATAGAGTCCCGACATTACTTTTGGTTGCTGGGCTATGTAACAGGATTCAAATCTGCAATGTATACATTACGACTAACCCGTCTGAAATATCTTTGCCTCAGGAAATTAAGTTTGTTTATTTTTCCTTCCCCTATTTGGTCAATGGCCTAGATTCTCAATGAATGTGGCTAGAAGCCATGGCTTGTTCTCAGAATCACATGGCTGCAGGGACATTTTCAAAGGTCATCCAGTTAATATCATTACCTTTTTGGTAGACTGGATGCTAAATCATTCTGAAAAGATTAGATTTGACTTTAAATATCTTAAATATCTTCAGAGAAGTAGATCCTCTTTCAGTAATCTGTCCCAGAGTCAAATCACTATCACTCTCAGGAAATTTTAGTCTCATTAAATATCTTCATCCTGTAGTTTAGACCCATTTCCTCTCACTTTGTCCTCAGAGGAAGAAAAAGCAGCAAACAAGGCCATCTTACCCCCTTAGCTTTCTTACCTACAATTTAACTCAATTTAACGGCAATTTAACTCAACTACAATTTAACAAATATTTATCATACCCTTGCTACAATGAAAGGTCCTGTGCTAGAGTTAGAGATACAAAGACAAAAATGAAGAACAAGAAAGCAGTCCTTTTCTTCACAAAGCTAACGTTTTACAGGGGGATACAATATGTACACAGAGAAACAAAAACATGGTAAATTCAGGAGAGAAAGAGCACTGACAGCTGAGAGAATCAGGAAATGTCTGAATTTAAGTTAGCCCTTGATCAGCATCTTGCACTAACCCACGGTCTGAGATGAGGAGATGAACAGGAAGTATATTCCAGGACAGGTATAGAAGGTTGAGTTAAGAGGAACACAGTTAAGAGAAACTCAGAGCAATATGAAATAAACCTTGAAAATCAGGCAGAGGCCAAATTATGGATTGTTTCAGTGACAGTTGCAGCATGATGTAATGGATAGACTAGTTGTGGAATCAGACAACATGCTACTTCTGAGGTATACTATCAGTGAGACCGGTAAAGTCCTCAATTTCCTCATCAGTAAAATGAGCAAGTTCAATGAGTATAGTGACCATACTCTTGAGTGGAGAGAAAGGGACAGATAGAATGATGTTATTGAAGAAAAATCTGTAAGACTTATCAACTGATTAGATATGTGGGTAAGGGAAAAGGAAGAATTAAGTATGACTCAGGTTATAGACCTGTATAACTGGGATGATAGTGGTACCCTTGATAAATACAGGAAGTTTGGAGGAGTGGATTTGGAGGAGCAGATTATGAGTTCTAGATGTTAATCAGAGGTCCTCAACTTTTTGTTACAAAATTCTCATAGACAATAGTTTTATTACGTGCAGCCTTAATTATTAAAAATAATTCCTTATGCCATTTTACATTTCACCTTGGTTTGCTCTTATTGTAGGAGCTGATGGTGCTGTTTCCTCTTTTTCAAAGTGTAATTTGGAATCAAGATGATCAGAGGCCACAGTCAAAAATCCAGAGCTTGAATCTACAAAAAAGAGGAAGCAGACAAAATGACTACAATACAAATGTGTCATTTGCCTAAGCACTTATTTGCACATTTCAACACAGTACACAAGAATTACTTACCACTGGAGGCTATAGTACTGTTTATAGAAGAAATGTGTCCAGGGGGTGATGTGAGATACTCACTGCCCAAAATATGAAAGTAGCATTTTTAAGGATTATTATGGCTACAGAATTATCTCAGAAAGTAAATGAACATGAAAAAAAGATGGGCAAACCTGGTCTGTAGCAAACTCTCAGGTGGCAACTGATGAACGGGGCTCTCCTTTAAAAAAAAAATTACAAAGGGATATTCAAACTGATGTTCATTTTTCAAAAGGTTTTCATGTGATTTCAAATCATTTCATACTTTTTGTGATAATCTTTAATTTATACACTAGACAGGCTCAATCCATATACATATAGTAAGTTTCTAACCACTGATATGCATAGTTTCTCAAAATTTATCTGTAAATTGTTTTAAATGTATGAGGAATGGTAGAATTTAGATAATTTTATTATTAGATATTAGATAACTTAGATAATCCAATAGAAATTTAAAATAAAACTCATATAATATTAATAATCCTTAGGGGGACTTTCAAAATAGCCAGGTTAGAAATGTTTGTAACAACACGAATATATTGAGTTATCTTGGAAGCAAATCTCCACAAGCAAAATATATTAAGTTCATATACATATATAATTATCTTGAAGATTCAAGTTAAGTTCTGAGTTCCTATAAAAGTGAATCACAACATTTAAATTTGATCTATACGTCATTGATCTTAGGGTACAAGGAAGGAAGCAAGCCGACCAGGCTAAAATCCAGTGAACAGAAGAAATTTTATGTCAGCAGCCTCAGCCTCCCAAATAAACATCTCAACCTCTAATTTGTATCTTTTGTTCTATATCACAAATTAATAATTCTGGGAGGAGTTTAATGGCCACGTGCTGCTTCTTTGATTCTGTTAGAATTCTCACTGTCTCATAATTTTTAATTAAATTTTCAAAGCAACTTGAAAATTTGTATTTAGATATGGCAACCTGTTTATTAAAGCAAAGAAAACCTCAAAGTATATCATTAAAAAAAGTTAGCTTATTTATCCATTGTTTTCACTTCCCTAAACATTCAAAACCACAGTACAGTTCTGTGGTTTATGTTCAATTCAAATTAACATACTTATTAAGCACATACTATGTGAAAGGTACTGTGCAAGGTAGTGAGGAGATAAACTCAAAAATGAAACAATCCTTGTTGTCAGGGAGCTTACGTTCTCCCAGGGGGATAACAACATGTCAACAGATAGAATGCAAGGAAATCAGAGGCAGAAGAGAATACTAGCAATTGGGAGGATCAGGAAATCACAGTTATAGGATTTTAGTCAGATCTCATTGGTCTCCAAGACCAATTCATTTCTGAAAGATTGCCAAGATTCCCAACATATGGTCATCAATCCTTTACCTGAAGATGTGGAAAAAAAAAATGGAGAAACCACTACCACCCAAGGTAGCCTTTTAGATAGCTCTAATTGTTAGGAAGTTTTTCTTGAACTCAAGCCTAAATTTTCCTCTTTCCAGTTTCCACCTATTTCTCCTTAGTTCTATCTACTTGGGTCAAGGAGAGCACAACAAATACTCTCGCATGACAGCCTTGGGAGGAAAACTCTTTCATTATATCACCTCCTAAGTCTTTTCTTTCCCAGATTAAATGATCCCTGCTGCATAACTTTCTTTTTTTTTAAATTAAAGAAGTGCTAATTGAAAGTATCAATCAAAAAAAATCCAAAAACTTAATGTAAACTACTAATTGGAATGCTTCAAATCTCTTCTGGCATGTTATCGAACTATAGTTGGAATTATAGGCATAGATTTTTCTTTAAGAAAAATCAAAGACATAGCAGAAAAGTAGCTGTTTAAATATCCCACTGTTACACAGAGAGTTATAAACTGCTGTAATTTTAAAATATTAACAATATTCCATAGACTACCTAGTACAAGCTTGCTATGAGGACAATTTTCTAAAACATTTAGAAAATTAGAATTAATATAAAGGAAAAAAATGTTCCTAATAATTAGTTATCCAAAAATGGAAAGGAATGCTTTGGGAAATAATGGTTTCCTAATATGAAAGGTCCTTTAAGAAAATGATTGTTTGTCAGGTATGTTGTAGAGAAGAATTTTTTCCCTTCCAGGCATGAACTGGATCAGATAGTGATTGAAATCTGTTTCAACTCTGAAAAACTGTGGTTCTGCATCTTGATCCAAATTAAACAAGTGCTTAGCAAAATAGCCTTCTAATTCATTTCAGAATCTTCAAAACCTGCGTTTTCATCAGTATAGGTAATCCTTTGACACAGAGCATAACCTTTCCATGCCTTGGTAAGTGGAGTTTTTGAATTGGAATGGTTAAAAAAAATTAGTCACTTACTGACAATAATGATGATCTAGTGATGAGTATATCTAAACTTTAGCCACATCCTCCCTTAGAAAACAGTCATACAAAATGTCACCAACCCAAGCCTTTTCAGCTTTATAAGATGTGCCGGTGTTTATGCTATGTTGCACTAGTCTCTGAGGACTCCTAATAATCATCACAGCACGATGAGCTATCAGAGCAGGACAATAACATATTTCATAATAAAATTCATTTGAGTGCCTACTTATTAACCACTTATTATGTAGATGTTTCCCAAAGTTATGTCTGAGGCTCACTTCTCTTCTCTCCTTTACAGTCTCTCTTAGTAACCCCAACAGCTCCCATAACTTCATCTCCATGTAGATGACATACATACACAATACATACATGTGTTCATACACACATACAAGCATATTGACATGTAGTGTCCCTGATGTTTTAAAACTGTTCTAAGACTTTGGGACACCCTATCTCTCTATGTATATTTCCAGCACCAGTCTCTACCTTGAGCTTCAGGCTTATTTTATTAAATGTCTAGTGGATATTTCAAACTTGAAATCTAAGAGACATTTCAAACTTAACAAGTCTAAAACAAATTTGTTCCATTTAGTTTGGATTCACTCAAAGGGCCGCACTTGAGGACTTAGAGGGCCACATATAGCTGCAGGTTGCCCACTCCTGATTTAGGCACTCATCACTTCTCACCTAGAATAGGGCATAAGCCTTCTCATAGCCTCAACTCTCTCCCATGTCCAACACATCCCAAGCCATTCTAGAAAGTCACTGGAAATGAGTCATCCTCTAACACTTTTCGATGCAGCCAAACTAACCTTTTTTCTTCACCTTAACACCACACTCCACTCCCAGTTTCCGTGCCTTTGCTATGGCTACCCCACATGCCTGGAATATACGCTTTAACTACAGCTAACAAAGTATTGTTCCTTTAAGACAGAGTTAATAATGGTCTTATGAATTAAGCCTTTATTGATTCCACAAATGGTAGTTCCTTCCTTCTCAGATTACCTTGTATTTAATTACTTTGTACATATTCATTTTATATTTATATATTCAATTTCCTCTCTAGGGTGTATGTTTTTTGAAGTAGGGTTTAATTAATTTTTTTGTCCTTATATCACCAGCATTCAATACAGTGTTTTTCACATAGTAAGCCTTAATAAATACTTATTGACTGAGAAAAGAACTGAGCAAAGCTTTTGAAAGGTTTTATTAGTTATGCCTGTCAAATATACCACCCAAGCTATCACCTTGAGGTGAAAGGTTATCTGATCATTTGAATTAAGTTGATAATATATTAAGAATTTTTAATTGCAACTTCACATTGTGACATGCTCATCAAATCAGATAACGTGAGAATTACATTTGTCTACTGCTTTATACAATACACTTATCTCTCCTATAAAGTTATTGATGGCAGATCATCCATTCTTACATGCTATTGCCACTTAAATGATGCTAGTTAATATTCTGTTGGTATTATTATATTGTAGTATGAATTCAAATTGCTGATGTAGCAAATGAATTGACAAGGAATATCCCACAGTCCTTCATTGTTTGTAAATTAATCTAATGCTAGTTACAGTCAAATGGAAGATTTCTTGTCAGAAAAGGGAAAAGAAGGATATACTCTGGTGACAAGTACTCCCCTTCTTTCTCTTTGTTGAAGGTAACGTCACAACACACAAAGTCAACAAGAAGTGATTCTCTAAAGAGAAAGTCAGCACTCTGGGTAAACATGGATTGTCCCTTCACTTGGGTTACTGATATTTCTCATTATTTCACAACCACCAAAAAGAAAATCTCATCAGACAAAGACCTCACTTGGTGCACATTGATATTATTTATGCTCATATGAATTGGGGAGGTTTAATATAGAATATGGTTTTCATTTTTATTCTTTTGGTCAAAGCACTTTAGTTTCTTCAGTTTTTACAATGGGGAAAAACAGAACTATCCCAATACTTTAATACCTCACAGTTTGTGAAAGTTCTATTTTTTTTAAAAAGTCAAAAGAAAAGGACATAGGAAAAGAGTATGGCAGTTTCAATTCTGTTTTCAGCAACAACAAAATTTTCCTTAATTTTCTTCTGAGTAATTCCTCTGACTCCTTCAATAGGATAGGAATATTTCAGTAAGACTTTTTAAAGATATAGCAGAGTGATTTTGATAATTCTAAACATCTAATCTCATTAGAGACACAATAAATTTTTAATTTTTAGACAAGTAACATAGACAGTAGTTGTGCATATGATTATGAGTTAAGCAGATTAAATGGGTTTGATATTAATCCCAAACCATTCAATTGTATAAACCCAAGCCATTAGAAATGAACTTGAGTATATAGGGAACATGAACTTAGCAAAAAACAAACAAACTAGAGTCACCAATTTTTCTCATGAAATCTAAGAAAATCAAGACATATAATAGCTGTGAGATACTTTTAAGCTAGTAACGACTAAAACAATGCTTGTCAAAATAGGTAAATGCCAGTCATAGATAAAATTTATCAAAGTGTTCATATAACTTGGCTCCTTTAATTAGTATTATTGGTATAAGAAGGTTCCTCTGGCCAAACTACTAATCCAGACTGAAAAACAAAAAGAAAAAAGAACCTCTGTGAACTTTTTATATTATAGTCATATAGGATAATTCATGAAGCAAAAATGAATGGATGAAGATAAGACAAAGGCTAAAAGAAATAAACTATCTAAAACAAAAGTCCACAGACAAGGCTTACTTATATGGTGAAAAAGTCATTGAATACTGCACATTCTAACAAAACATGGTGGAACACACCCTCATCCTATTCAAGGCATTCAAATATTAACCTGCATAACATTTGAATGGAAATCCAAGGCATAGAAATTTGTTTTTCATGTTAAGCAAACCTCAAAATCGGGTGAGGGAGAGTGAAACAAAGCAAAAATTCTCCCATGGACTGGGCCACAGAATATTCCCAGAAAAATAGAAACACATGTTCACGCATGGGTAGTAAACTTTACAGAATAACAAATAACCAGAAAGTTATCATACAAAAGTAAAGAAGTTGAACTAGATTACTTTGCAAGATTCCTTTGCCTTTATTCTGAGATAAATTTTTTTAAAATTATGTATGTGGGAAGACTCTTTTAGATATATATTTTTTTAATTTAAATTTGTCCTACAATGTTCAGTACCTACATATTTGGCAATTAGATCATTAGCAGCTCTGGAGATAGCAGGTTCATATACATAGACATATAACCCTACAAATCTTTTAAACCTTGCTCATGACCCACTTTCTCCATGAAGCTTCTTCTGAAGTTCTACTTACCTGTTTTCTTGGAACAATTATTCCATTAATTAACTTTTCATTATTCAATTTGTCTTTATCCTAATCCCTGTAGAATTGGAATACTCTATAATAAAAGTTCTTAACCTGCGGTCTATGAACTTGCTGTTTTTTAATTTTGAAAACCATATTTCAATATAATTCACTTCTCTTATAATTTGAAATATTTTATTTTATACATTTAAAAACATTTTGATCAAGAGTCTTTAAGCTTCATCAGATCCCCTGGTATGTGAGCAACAGATCGCACCATAACCTTTCTAACAACTCTTAGTATTGTTTTCTTATGTAAAGGACAACGAAAATTGAAACAGCTCCAACTTGACTTATTTATAAGCTACCTAAAATAGGACATGGATAAAAGAACAGATGTTAGCACATGTTAATTTCTGGATGCTTATCTGATTAAATCAGATGCCACAATTAAGAGGCCAGAGGAAGCTAGAAACTACCTCAGTCAACAAAATTTAATCTCCAGCTAAGGGAAAGAATCAGTTTAATCAAACTCTTTTTATAAAATATTACTTAAGCGGGTGCAAAATTATGATCAGCACTGAAAGAAGTTTACAATTAAGCCAGAAGAGGCTGAGGGCTTTTAAGGAGGAAACTACAAGGACAACAAATAAATGAAAAGTTGGAAAGGTTTCTCTCAATGACTGTGGAGCCACCATATTTGGATCATAACATTATTATTACTGAAGTGCTACATGCGGAAACAGAAATGGCAGAAAAAGAAAACTACAATTGGAAGTGTCACCGTATGCACAGAGGAGCTCCATGGTGGAAGCGAAACAATTTTGAGAATACTGAGTCAGGCTCTCAAGATATCTGAAATAAAGGAAAATACTAAACACTGACCAAAAATCTCAGACATTTTCACTAATGAAAAAAAGTAATCCTAAAAGTCTCAGCTATAAAATCTTGATGAGAAAAATCTACAAAAATATTAAGAGCATCCTTGATGAATCAATTAACCAAATAACCAAGTAAAAAAGTATTTACTAAGTGCCATTATCTACCAATCACTGTGCTAGATGCTGTGGATATAGATACTGGGAGTCAAAAAGTACTTACCTGCACAGGTCTTATAATGGAGAGGGGTGGGTGGGGGGCGACATACCAAGTCCATATATAGATATATACAGCATAAACATAAAGTGGACAAATAAAATATATCCAAAGTAGTAAGGTACAAGGTAGTTTGGAAAGTACTATTAGTTGGGGAATTCAGTAAAGGCTTCATGTAGAAGATGACAGAAGATCTGTATCTTAAAGGAAGAAAATGACTATGTTAAGTGGAGTTAATAAAGGAGTGTATTCCAGGCATGGGGGAAAGCCAGTACATGAGCACTGAGATGGGAGATGAAGTGTCATGTATGAGAAACAAAGCAAAAGCCAATTTGGCTAGATTGAGGATGAAATCTCACAGGAGAGATACTAATAGCGGAAAGACTGGACTAGACCTCCTGTGGAAGGCAGGATTTGAGTTGCATCTCAAAAGAATCCAGTGAAGCCAGGAGGCAGAAGAGGGAGAGAATGCTGGGTTCAAGGAGAAGAAAGAAAGCCAGTGTACCTAAATCATAGAGCACATGAAAAGGATTAAAATGTAGAAAGAGTGAAAAAGCAGAAAGGGGCCAGGTTGTAAAATGCTTCAAAATTCAAAAGTCCTTGGTAGTTGATCCTGAAGGCAATAAAGATCCAATGGAATTTATTGAATAAAGGTAGAAATGACAGGTTTTGGCAAAAGATTGGATATGGTGGGCTAAGTGTGAGGGTGACACCTAGGTGACAAGCCTGAATCACTGGGAGGGAGGATGTTGACAGTAAAAGAGAAGTTAGAAAGGGGAGAGACTTTGGGGGAGAAGACAACAGGTTTTGAACATATTGAATTTAATATGCCTATAGAACATCCAGTTAGTGACAATTGGTGATGCAGTATTAGTGGTCTGAAGAGACGTCAGGGCTAAACAAATAGGTCTTAGAATGATCTTCAAAAAAGATAATTAAATCTATGGGAACTAATGAGATCACCTGATGAAACAAAATTGAGGGAGAAGAGAAGGGTAGGACAGAGACTTAGGAGACACACATGGTTAGTAGGTATGACTTAGATGAAGATCCAGAAAGGGAGTGGTCAAGCAGGTAAATCAGGGAAAAGTAGTACCATGAAAACCCAGAGAGGTATTTGTGTCTAGGAGAAGAGAGTGATCAGAGAGGTCAGGAAGGATCAAGAGTGAGAAAATGTCTCTATATTTGGCAGTGAAGAGACAGCATGTTCATATGCATGGACAAATAATTCCACTATATACATAGACATAAAATTCTACTATAATCCTTGTGCATGACCCACTTTCCTCATGGAGCTTTTCTGAGGTTCCATTCATCTCTCTTTTCTTGGAACAACCATTCCACTAATTAATTTTTCATTATACAGTTCGCCTTTATCCTATTCTTTATAGAATTGGAGTACTCTAGTATAAAATGTCTTAAGTTCCTAGGGTCTGTGAACATTTTTTTTTAATTTTCAAAACCATATCTCAACATAATTTATTTCTCTTGTAATCTAAAGTATTTTATTTTATGCATTTAAAAACATTTTGATAAAAAAGTCCTTAGGCTTCACCAGATACCCTTGTATGTGAGCAACAGATCCCACCATATCCTTTTCACAACTCTTAGTGTTGTTTTCTTATCCAAAGAAGCAACATTTGTTGTGCACTATTGAAGCTGTAAAGTCCATTTTCAGCCCAGTACTTTTTGCTGTGACCTTGAAAAACAGCCATCCTCCAGAAGGTTGCTTGTCCTCAATCTCAACATTAGGCAGGCCACAGAGTGTCTCAGAAACATTCCAGGTTTTGATGATTATAAAGAATTTAAAGGTCCTCCACTATACAGTCTCATCGTGGCCCTCTAAGTACCAACAAGCCAAGTTAATTGAGGGCCAAAGCAGACTGCTCTAAAACTGGCCGGAATCTCCAGAACTAATATCCCCATTTTCATTCTCTCCCTCCCACTCATTCTTTTTCTCAGAGAAGATTCCTATGTCCAAGGGCAGCAGCATTATTATTCCAATCTCCCAGGTGAAAAAACATTGGAGACTCAAATGAATCCTCTTCTTCATCACTTATATAAAACTCATTACCAAGTCGTGCCGTTCCTTCCTTGGAAATGTCTTTAGGATCTCCTCCTTTCCTCTGTGGTCTTGGAGCTGTCAGTTACAGCCTCAATGCTCTGATTGTCCTACTTTCAGTTTATGCTATGTACTGATACTAGATGAACTTTCCTAAAATACTACTTACTTCATGTCACTTTTTTGATCAAGAACCTACAATGACTTACTGTGTTCTATATCATCAATTCCTGGCTTTCAAATATCTCCATGCTCTGATGCCCCTTTACTCATTTAACTATTTCTGGTTACTCTCTAACACATTCCTTCCTCCTGTGCTCTAGTAAAATGGTTAAAAAATGCCTCCCCCATCATGCATGCCATGATCATTTTTGCTTTTGCACCTGTCTTCATGCTGTCCTGACAGAAACATCTTTCCCTCCACACATATACATATAATCCTACATATCTTTTAAGGTCTAGCTCATGACCCACTTTCTTCACAAAGATTCTTCTCAAGTTTTTTTTGGAACGATTATTCCACTAATTACCAATTTTCACATAGTTAAATTCTTAATTTTTCTCTTTAATTTTGCCTGCTATTTAGATCATTGGTTTGTTTACTTTTTCTGAATTTTATTTTTTTATTTAGTATTTTATTTTTCCCCAGTTACCACTGCTTTCTTTAGAGGAAGAAGTGTATCTTCTGTGTCCAGTAGAATGTTTAACATATGCTGGCCATATTGTTGGCACTAGATTAATTTTTGTCAACTGATTATTAAGTTCAATATGAAATAGAGTAGACACTGAGCAATTTTCCTTTTTTTAATGCACCTATAATACTAAAACATTAAATATTCATGAAGGCAACAACAGATTAAGACAGACCTGAGAAAAGAATTGAAAACTTATCAAATACTCACCTTCACATGCAGATCATCCATCGTGATGGAAACAGGATATGAAATTGTCTGGACACCAACTGAGATGACCGAGCACCTAGCAGCAGAAGTTAGAATTGAATATTTAAAAGTGATTAATTGTAGGCTATCCTCTTGTATGTAAACTAGGAATAGTTGTATATCTTTGGCAGCATCCTAAATCATAAAATAGCCTCACTTCAAATTCTCTAAATCCTGAAGGATGAAGCAGTATGCAAAAACGTTCTCAAACCTGTGAACTAAAGCTGACAAGCCACAGAGATGACAGGTGAAAATGAAAATAAAGAGTTTGCAATTCAAAACCTTGCTTCCTCACTCTTGGCTGCTGAAGTGAAGCTTCTTTGGGGAAGACAATGGCCATCAATGTAATTAAATTTCTGAGTCTAGGAGGAGTTAGTCATTTAATCCAGACAAGTACTCAGACCCTAGGAGGAATATAGATCAGAGAAGACTTCAAAAGCTAACACTGCCTTTCCTAGGAATTGATAGCAGAAATACTTACTCAGTTTGATCAAGTAAACTGGTAGGTTTGGAACAATAGGAAACATTTTAAGTAGGCCAATTTGCTTTCAAAATTTTGAAATGCATGTTTAAGGAGAAAAAATACTACTCAATATCAGTTCAACAAATCTTTCTGCAGTACCTATAATGTGCAAAACATTGTACTAGTTGTAGAGAAATGTGGAAATTGATTCCTATTTTTAAAAGGTTACCTTGTTAGAAATTAGAGAACTGACATTACTATCAAAAAATACTGAGAAAAACATTGATCTGACAAACATCTAAACATCTAATTGTTGTTCAATAACATATATTCAACCCATCATCTGTTGTCTTACTTGTGTCCTTTGGGTGTTATGTCCAAAGAAGATTCATCTTTCACTTTTCCATAGTCTGATGTTTCACATGAAAAATGGACTCTGTTTGATATACATGAGAGATTTGCTTTTTTCAGTCTCGGTGTCTTTGTTAAGCTGTCCAGATGTAAGGCATCTGTATTTTAATAGGTATACATGAAAATAAATATTAATTTCTGAAAAATAACGCAATAAATCTACTCCCTTCCACTTAAAAAAACTAACTACATCATCACTGTAATGCAAAAACAATTACATTGACTAGCAGGCTGTTCACTAGATTTTTTTTAAGAAAGCCATGAGAATAGTCTGATGTGCCATAGTTGAATACTGACTCTATCCCAAGTGAATGTATGGGAGTAGTGGGAAGGGTCAGAGAACTGAACCAATACCATCTAGATAGCAGATGGTCTTTTCTGAAGACCATCATTGTTTTTCCTACCTTGAAAAAGGCAGCCCCCCACACCTGCCTGACCACAGACCTGCCTGACTATTCAACCTGTTGGTTAGGATAAACACACACTGTATAAACTGATACTTCCTGAACCAAAGTTTGCCCAGGACAATTTAACAAAATATTTTTTAAAAACGAACTGCAGAAAAATTATGCAAGGTTAGTTGGCAACTTTCAGAAGATAATTGGGTTAAATATAATCTTATCAAAGGTCCCCAGAGAGGTCTCCACCTTCACCTCATAGAATTGTCCTTGAAGAAGATGCCCTAAATGCTCTTTAAGGATCTTTTGCTCAGGTATCTAGTAAAGAATCAACCAATAAATACTTAAATATCTACTATATTCCAGGAAATGTGGTAATCAATGGAATACAAAAATAAAAGTGAAGTCCTTGTCCTCAAAGAATTAAACAGGGAGGCAACAAGAACACATGGTATATCCTTATTTATAAGACACACCACAGACACAAGGTAACCTTGAATAGGAAAGGATTAGCAGCCTGGGAGAGGTGGAAGCAGCTGAAGAAGGTAGCATTTGGGCTGTGTTTCAAAGGAAAGCAGGGTCTCCAAGAAGGAGAGGTAAAGAGGGAGGCAGCAGAACAAAAAGGTATGGTGACTGGAGGAGAAGGTTTTGTGTGTGGGGAAGACCAAGTTAGGCAAGATGTCTAGATCAGAGAGTAAGCAGAAGATAATCGTGCATAAGACTGGAAAGGTAGGAAGGGGTCAAGTTGTGAAGACACTTAAATAAGGAAAGGTGGAATTTATATTTGATTATTAAGGTAATTGGCAACTATTTTAGATGGATTTCACATTAAGACCTGTGTTTTAGGAAAATCACTTTGGCAACTGTGTGGAAATAGACTAATATAAAGAGACTTAAGGCAGGGATGGTCTGAATGAGGCCATGAGGGCTACAAGAGAAGTGGCTATGTGATTGTAGGAAAGGGGGCAGAACCAGTACCATATAGTGGACGGAAGATCTAAGTTTAAATCTCTCCTCAGATACTGAGTGGCCATATGACCATAGACAAGTCACAATCCCTTTTCCCTCATCTGTAAAATGAAAGAGTTTTACAGGACAGCTTCTAAGACCACTCTTGCCCAAAGTCTCCAGCTTCTAAAGTCCCATATCACTTATTTTCTTATTTCTTGCCCTACATAATTATTACTTTTTGTATGACCTCTGAACCTCTGAAAAATGACGGGGTTAAACTGCATAGTCTCTAAGACTTCAATGATTCAGTGATCCTTACTTCTGGATGGTAAACTCTTTGAATGAAGGACTGACTGCATCTTGCAATTATTTCTCCTTTACAATCTGATGTTCTCTTATATAGTGTCTTGCATAATTATACACATTATTCATGAGTCAGCCTTACTAGGTTTATAATCATTTGACCAAGCAGTCAACAATCATATATTAAATGTCTCATAGTTCATAGCCATTGGAGACATAGATACATAAAAATGAAAATCTCTATTCTCCAGGAGTTTATATTCTATTGGAGAAGTGTGTGTGTGTGTGTAGAATAAATACATACTAGTTGGACAGGAAAGATACAAGTTATTGGGATAGATCACACAGAAGGACAGAAACAAGTATTAAGCACTATGTTAAGCAATTTATAAGTATTCATAAATATTATCTAATTTGATTGTCATAATAATCCTAAGAGGTAAGTGATATTTTTATCCCCCACTGAGGCAAACCAGAGGTTAAATAAGTTGCCTAGGGTCACACAGCTAGTAAGTGCCTGAGGCAAAGAAGTCTTCATGTAAAGGATGGTGCTCACGTTGCTCCTTGAAGAAAGGAATGATTCTATGAGGCAGTGGTAAGGAGAGAATATATTCCAGACAAACTGGATGGCAAGTGCAAAGGCCTGCCATGAAGAAAGGATCTGTATAAGCTTTGTTTTTGTGCAGCTGGCATCTAGCATCATGCCTTATTCAGAACACATACTTAATAAATGCTTGTTGAAATAAATTGAATAGTAAGGTCTAAATAAATATTTGTGGGTTGACTGACCAAAAGGGATACAAATATACATGTCCTTTATCCCCTCCTTTAAAAGACACGTGTTCACATACCATCTGTCCTTGACAATGTCTGATTAGGCAGACTGTAACAATTCATGCTTACCTAGCAGAGGTGTGTACCAGCCTGCAAGCTCCAAGATCAAGGGTGGCTTATGTCTTCCTGCTTTTTGAATACAAAAGTTCTTGAGGCAGAACAGTCTCTAGTGGGGAGAAAAAAAAATCTTATAGCCCTTTTCTTCTAAAACTCACCTGTCTCCTGAGATTTCCTATCAATCTTCTTGGGTTCTACCATCCCATTCAGTCACCTAGGCTCAGAGTTTCATTGTCATTCTCATCCCCTAACTGTTTACTCACCCACCTAGCCAATCTGCTGCCAGATTTTGAGGTATCTTTACCCTCTACAATATCTCTCACATGCATCACAGAGAGAGCTTATAGGGCATCAAGACCAATCTCCTTATTTTACAGATGAGAAAAATGAAACCAAGAGGTTATATGACATAGCCAAAGCCACTCAGCTTACAGGACATCAAGACCAATCTCCTTATTTTACAGATGAGAAAAATGAAACCAAGAGGTTATATGACGTATCCAAAGCCACTCAGCTAGCTAAGTGTCTCAGAACAGATGTGAACCTGGTCTTATCTCTGAAATCATACACTATCTACTGCTTCTGTCTTCTCTCTGTTCACTTACATGCCCACCACCCCAGTCTAATTACTCAGCCCCTCTCCCTTGGACAATTGCAACGGACCATTCTCAGGTTTCTACATATTACAATCTACCATCGACACTATGGCCAAAGTAATTTTCCTAAAACTAAAGTCTCTACCTATTACAATCTACCATCGACACCGTGGCCAAAGTAATTTTTCTAAAACTAAGGTTTGACCATTTCATTCCCTACTCAATAATTTCCAATAGCTCCCAGTTACCTTTAGGTTCATCTACAAATTCCTCCTTTTGAGCACCTTCCTACCTCCCAGTCTTCTTATTCATTTGTCTCATCCACACACTCTATGGTCCACTGACACTGTTCTACTTGCTCTTACTCATCCATCTCCAGCTATGCCTTTGTACTGGTTGTTTCCCATGTTTTGAATGTTTTCCTGCCTGACTTCTGCCTCTTGAAGTCTTGAGTTTCCCTCAAGTCTCAGCTCACATGGCATTTTCTGCAGGAGGTCTTTCTTGGTTCCTTCAGGTACTGACTCTCAAAATATTTTATATTCATTTTGCATAGATTCTTTATATCCTTATATATAAATATTTTATCTCCCCTGTGAAATCTAAGCTCCTTGAGGTAAAGGACTGTTATTCATTTGCATTTATATTTTTAGTGATTAAAGCAGTATCTAGCACATAGTAGGCACTGAAATGCTTGTTGATTGCCCTGTCTTTCAATTAAAAATTAAGTCTTTCATGTGTCAGTTCCAGAAGCAAACTCTTTGGGGCCTTTATTCCAACATTTTATACCTTCTTCAACAAATGATTCTTAATCAGCTTTTTATAAAATGTAGTAAGAGAAGGGAGAGAAGTTCATCTATTGGTTTTAATCATGAAGTTAAAGTTATATTTTTTTCTAAACTTTAAAAAATGTTTTGACTTAGGCTATAATAAGAGACAGTATGGCATAGTGGGAAAAACATCAAACCTGGGGTCAGAAAAACAGGGTTAAAATTCTATTTCTTATACTTACTAGTTATGTGCATGCAGATGGGCCTCAACTGTTTCACCTATAAAATCATGATAAATAATCTCTATATCATGTCCCAGGACTGTTATGAGGGGAAGCACTTTAAACACCATAAAGTGCTATTTTATTATAATTACTCTTTTCCTAGAAGTATTGGTCAACACTAATGTAATGTCATGACCCCAAAACTTGAAAGAATTTAACCAAAACCCCTAAGTCCTCAATACTTTGGTCATCTTACAACCAAGATTGAGTAACAGATTTATCATTTTCTTCATCGTATCAGATTTTCAATCAAACAGAAGGAGCGTGATAAAACCCTAAAGCTGTCAAACAAGGACTAGGTCTTTAGGTTCTGCACAGAATCTAGTCTACATGTGGCACCCAAACAGTGACAATTATGCTTACCACTTGTTCTTTTAGGGGTTCTTGAATTAAACCCGTGGTGGATAAGGAATCATGATGTAACAAATTTCCATCTAAACAATTCTGTGTTAAAAGAAAAATTGAGTAGAAAAAAAAATTGAAATGGAGAAAGGGAAGGGTTTTATAGAGAAAACAAAGTGAAAGTAAAAATCAGAATTAAAGTAAGAGGTGAAGTTCACCAAGATGACTTAAGTTTGCAGCTCCCACTATTGATAGGAATTAATACTGGAAAGTGGGATGACTTACTGTTGCTCTCCAATTCTTAGAACCAATTCTGAGCCCAATATGGCAATATAAAGACTCTGAGATAGCCTTACTAATGAGGTCTTCATAAGAAAGGCTACTAAACTTCACCAGATATTTAATCATGGATAAGTGTGGTGCACAAAAATGTTAAAGCTGAAAAATTAAATCCTCGGGTCTCAGAGATGAGACATGCTTCCTATAGTGGTGTACACTCTCTGGTTATTACTCCTGAAAGTAACTAAACCATATTTTGAACTAGAGATTTCTAATCAATCTTTTTGTATTTAATGTCACAGTGATACTCTGATAGGAGGGAAAGTATTCATTTTATTTTCTTGATGTATATGCTGCACTAAAGGAAGGCTGGAAGTTCCATAACATTTGATGGATTATCTGGGGATGATTGATAGGAGAATATGGACAAAAATCACACAGGATTAGAAAACATGAGTGGTTAGGATCAAAACTAGTGAAGGGAACACCCATATCAATGGGATCATGGATATTTTGAATTGCTGAAGGACATGTTCTTCCCAAGAAGTCAAGAAACATTTATTCAGCACCAAGAGTGCAGGCCTGGAGTCAGGAAGACTCATTTTCCGGGGTTCAAATTCGACCTCAGACACTTACTAACTGTGTGACCCTGGGCAAGTCACTTAACCCTGTTTGCCTCAATTTCTGTAAAATGAGCTGGAGAAGGAAATGGCAAACTATTCCAGTATCTTTGCTAAGAAAATGTCAAATGAGGTCACAAGGGTCTGATATGATTAAAAATCAACTGAACAACAACAAAAAATATACCAAGCATTATGTTAAATGCTGGAGATTGCAAAGAAAGACAAAGATAGTCTCTGCTTTCAAGGAGCTCATAGTCTAATGGGGAAGAGATAATATGTAAACAATGATATGTATACAATATGTATATGGCAAAAACTGGAGATCATCAATAGAGGACAAGCCCTAGCATTAACAGGTTTATGCTAAGGTCATTCTCACTGAATTTCAACAACCTACCTAGTTTATCCTCCTGAATCTTTTTTTTAAACATTATGTCCCAGAGACCAACACATGCAAATCTATCACCCTCACCTTACAGTACCATAGGTTGTTTTTAGTCTATTAACAACACAAGGAGGAGAATAGTTCTTTTGTTTCCTTACTGCCCCATGGTCTCACACAGCATGGTAGAAAAACAAAAATAAAGCAGAGACTGTACTTGTGAAAAGATGAAATGTCCAGTTTGGTATCTGGAGGTATAAGCTGGGATGATTTTGAATGTTAACTCAGGGGAAAAGTGATCTGCCAACTCTAAAAACATTTTTAGAAGCTCTTAAAATTAAACCTCTCACTATATAAGTAGAGATAAAAAGCAGACGTAAAAGCACACCACCCAGAAGAATAAAAGATTCTTAAGGCTTCCATATTATCATATTCCCTTTTAGGAGTTAAAATAAATTTCTCTACCACTGAGTCTTTATTTTTTAAGTCACTTAATTTACCAGATTCTCAATTCTCCACACATTGTGTGAACAAATAATTTGAAAATAAAGTCCAATGAGCATTCTAGAATGCTTTAATATTTATCTACTAGTAAACTACTAGTATTTGTATTTGGTCTTTAAACAGGAATCTATTAAAGATGATATTTTTTCAACTTTATGAGAGCCAGATATATTTTTCCACTGGTGAAAAGATATCACAGTCATGTGCTTCCACCACCAGCAAAATAACTTATACCTGACAAGGTATTCCATAGAGTTGCCCTTTAAATAACTTCTCTCTCCGTGAGTCAAAAGTTGCTACAAAGAGATATTTACAATCATCTCAGTAGGAATATCATTTATCTTGTGTCTAGTCATTTCATAATATTATTGAAACACTTAAATTTTTAGATAATACAGAAGAAAACAAAACCAACAATAAGGTAGATCACTGCTTTAGAGAAAAGTATTCCAGATATGATAGTGTTTTTTAAAAAAAAATGTTAAAAAACAGGGACAGAAGAGAAAAATTGGAAGTTGGATAGACCATCACCCTCAAAAATGTAAAATTAATACCCTCATCATATTTTTTTTTACCAGATCCTTATCATCATTGGTTAAAGGAAATCCTTGGTGCAATCTCTCTATTAGTATAGGTTGGCAATTGAGAGCATTAGAGAAATACCTGAGAGAGCAATGAGAAGGTTACATAGCCAGTATGCGGCCAATACAAGAATTAAACCCAGGTCTTCCTCACTCTGAGACCAGAACGCTACTCTACTATGTGGTCTCTCTCTTATTTGACCTGTTATATATGAATGAACTTTAAAAATATGCATATTTTTAAATTTTTATATTCATTTCTTCCAATTACATATAAAGTAATTTTAACATTGATTTTTTTTAAAATTTTGACCAAAATTCTCTCCCTCCCCTCTCCCTGAGAAGACAAGCAATTTGATATTGGTTACACATATGTAGTCATGAAAAGCATATTTCTATATTAGCCATGTTGCAAAGGAAAATACAGACCAAAAACACAAAAGAAAATCCCAAGAAAAATAAAGTTTAAAAAGGATATTTCAATCTGAATCCAGACTCCACCAATTCTTTCACTTGAGGCAGATAGCATTTTTCATCTAAGTCCTTCAGAATTGTCTTGGATTGCTGTATTGCTGAGAAAAACTCAGTCATTCACCATTGTACAATATTGCTGTTACTATGTATAACTTTCTCCTGGTTATGCTCACTTCACTCTGCATCAGTTCATATAAGCATTGATGGATTGTTTTTTAGAGGAGGGTTATGTTTTATAAAGCTAATTAAATACATGAGTTATACAATAACTTCTCACTCATACAAAGCAACTCCAATGATTCAGGGAACAATGACTGCATTTTCCTCACAATACATGAGGTAACTAGTATATTATTAACTTCATGTTATAGAAGAGATTATTAATTTAGAGCTTGAAAGGACTTCTCAAGTTTTCTTATTTGAGTCTCACATTTTACTGGCAGGAAACTTGAGTCTGAGAGAGGTGTAATTATTTGTCCCAGACCAAAAAGGTATATGGTGATTTATTCACTGTATTATTTACTCATTATTACACATGGGATTTGAACCCATGTCTCCTGACTGCAGTGTTCTTTAGACTGTGCTACATTCACCTTTAAGAGAAAAAAATACAAGGTAGTTTGAGTAAGCAAAACACTATCACAAAATTCATACTGGAAAGTACAAGCACTTTATCCAGAGAATGGTCTTTTCAGTTCTGTCTCTATCATGACTTTACACATAATTGGTTACTAACCACATAGCAAAGTAAAAGTAAATAAAATTAGAAAGAGTATAGGGGAAGGAGGAAGTGGAAAGGTAGAAGGACTGTTGTTAGACATAGGCACAATGACAATAGTTAAAAGTGACAGATGATACTATGACAATGAAGGAAGAGACAATTTTTAAAACAATTTAAAACAATTTTTTAAAATTTGGAACTCGTTAAGCACAGAGATCTGGGAGCACTTTGTGTAGAAATAAGCAGTCCTACACCTCAGTAACTCTGAAGGATTCACCATTGAATTTCAGCATGGTATGGAAATCCCAAATTACTAAGAAGTTAAAGTACATGCAGATAAGTATGTAATGTAATTTAGAAAGATCTTCATTAAAGTTATAAAATATAAAAATAGTTTGACACTTAAAGAAAAAACATCAGTTTCTGGAAAATTCTCATATATGGAGTATCTCATTTCCCAATGATAATAGGCAAATAAGTTCTTACTACATCATACAGAGAAAAACTTTTAAAATGATTGCCAATTTGACCTCTAAAGCCCCAGCAAAGCACTACCTACTTCCTGCCACATGGAGATGATGGACTTAAAATCCAGAATAAAATATAGGTATTTGGACATATCCAATACAAAAATTTGTTTTTAATTGTTCAATTGGGGGAGACCAATGGGAGAGAGAATTTTAAAACCTAAGAAAAGAAAAAATATATAAAGCACTATATGTGAGATGGTATAATGAGGTCAGATGAGATAACATAAATAAAGCACTTTTTTGTCATTTTAAATTTATTTATTTATTTTTAGTTTTTGACATTCACTTCCACAAGATTTTGAGTTCCAAATTTTCTCCCCATCTCTTCCTTCTGCCCACCCCAAAATAGTATGCATTCTGATTATCCCTTCTCCCAATCTGCCCTCCCTTCTATCACACTCCTCCCTTCTCTTATCCCCATCCCCTCTATTTTCTTGTAGGGCAAGATAGATTTCTAAACCCCATTGCCTCCCAGTTGCATGTAAAAAACTTAATTTTTTTTAAGGTTTTATTGATATCCTTTTTTTTTTACATTAAACATTTACAGCTTGCTCTCATTTCATAAGAGGCAACTTGTAACAAAGTAAAAAGTAAAACTTGCAATATAGCAACTTCATCTGCAAGTGCATACAGAATTGCCCACATGTAACACCATCCCCCATCTCTTCAATTTAAAAACAAAACCCAACAGAAATGTATTTTCTCTTTCTCCCACTTCACCTCACTGAAAAAAAAGAAAAACAAATTTCTTGTAACAAAATAATATAGAGGCAAACAAAATAAATGACCACATTGGTTACATACATATATACATTTATGTCTCACTCTACTTCTCTAAAATGGATGGTGTATTTCATCGTCAGTTTCTTGAATTATGAATGGTCATTACACTGATCATAGTTCTTAGAGCTTTCAAAGCTTGTTTTTTCAGTGTTGTTGTTATTGTACAAATTTTAGTGCCAGTTCTGCTTCATTCTTCATTAGTTTATGTAAAGCACTTTTTGAAAAAGCTCATTGGAATGGATAAAAAAATGCATGAGTAAGTCTATTGATAGAGACTTGGAAAGAATAAAAATAGGTTATATTTTATGAGTAGAAATTCATATAGTTAAATGTAAATGGTTGCAAAGCAATTTTAAAGGTTTAACATTATAGAAAATAAATCACCTTTTTAAAAAAAAAAAGTACTCCCATGAAGGTCAATCTTTCTTTTTAAGTTAGGCAATGAGACCCTGTTTCTTCTGTCCTCAGTGAATTCTGTATCATGCTACAGCAGAAGTTAACACACTCTCCTCTTCTCTTTTTTCCTCTTACCAAACTTTTACATTGACTATGTAGCTGGAACAGGCTGCATCTCTCAAGGTACAAGACAGGGACATGTTCTTTCTGTACAGTTGCTTCCACAAAGAGTCTTTTTCTCCCATGAGGACACCACAAGTCATGGGGGAAATGACTCTCTTACTCTCCTCCCCCCTTTAGTGTCTGTAATTCTGAGAAATGGGCTTGGGGTTTTGTTCTGGTCTGTTTTATTTGTCTTTTTTTCCATTCTAGGAATAGGTAGAATCCCAGTTCTATGTATCTAACCCCAGAATCCCATGGAGTACAGCTAGGATGCCCTTAAAGAAAGGCTCCTAGGTCAGATGCTTGATGCCCTGAGAAGCCAGAGTGCCTGGCACTTGAACTCAAGAAGAGCTTTGGACTTTGAACTTGGTAGAACTATACTATATAGCAGCTGAATTAAACTATGAACCTAATACCCCTTCCCTCCCCAGAGATTGTAGAGTGGGGGTGGGGAATTATGCTCTCTTAAGTAGTGGTGGGAAGTGTTAATATATTTGGTCTTGCCTTGCTTTTGAAGTAAATATTCCATTATAAAAGCTAACCTGACTGTTAAGTGGCTAAATGAAACTGCAGTAAAGGAGACCCCTACAAATGAGGGAACACCATTGATGGGAGGTTGGAGCCATTGGCAGAGAGCCTAGACATCCCCAAACTCCATTTGGGTGCTGGAGAATACTGGGTTGGGATGAAATGTTCAATATGGGCTTTCAAACATTGAGGACCAGGGTAATATACATTATGGTCAAATGTCAAAAGTGGGTTCAGGGGAGGAGAGATGACACTCATTTGGAGGAATCAGGGAATAACTTCACGAAGGAATTTGAGATGGCTCTTAAAACACAGGGCTTTTTATTTCAACTTTTTTCAATTGAAATTTTGGCTATTAGAAAAGAGCCACAACAACAATGATGATGATGATGATGATGATGATGATGATACACATTTAGTTTTTTTGGATATATGATGAGCTCTTTTGAATAATTACTGTTCTTATTAGGAAGCTGTATAATATTCCAGGTTGGATCTATAAGGAATTCTTCAAATCAGTCTCTTCATTAGATTTCCTTTACCTTAGTGCCAGATACCTTTGGTACACAAATGGTAAGAGTAGGCTACAATATATTACCAAAGAAGAGCAGTGCAGGAGTAAGTATAAGGAATAACAGAGAGCTATGTAATTACAAAAGGAACTGTGCCAGAATTCACAGTCATGTTGTGTCCTTCCCTGTGGACCATGTTAAGAGATCTAGAAAAAGACCTCCAGTTTCATAGGTGCCCAATCCCAGGGAAGATTTACAGGGGGACATGGATAAGAGAAGGCTTGAATGTAAGAGGGTGTACCTACATTGATGAGAGCACAGATCTATTAAGAATGAACTTAATAATGGTCCATAAATTGAACCAAGTAACCATATAAAATAAGGGATAAAATTTTGACCAACGATTCTAGCTTTTATTAAAGAGTAAAAAGTATTAACAACAATAAAAACAGAATAGAAAATAGGACGAGCAGATGTAGGGATAAGGGAAAAACAAGTAGGCAGCAAAGTACAGTATGGGTTCAAAGAATGAAAAAATTTCATCTTCTAACTCTGGACATTTTCACAGGTGGTCGGTTCACTGTGCCTGGAATCTACTCCCTCCTCATCTCTGCCTCCAGGTTTCCTTTCAGTCCCTGATAAATTTCTACTTTTTACAGGAAGCCTTTTCTGATCCACCTTAATTTTAACATCTTTCCGTCAATTATCTCCAATTTATCTTGTCCATAGTTTGTTTTTACACTGTTGCTTTCATGTCATTTCTCTCATTGGACCATGAACTCTTTGAGGGCAGGAACTTTTGCTTTTTGTTGTATTGCCAGTGCTTAGCACAGTGCAAAGGTATTAGTGTGTTGCAGAAAAAAAAAATTATGAGGGGATGATTTCAGAGAAATGTGGAAAGATCTGTATGAAATGATGCAAAGCTAAGAGGACAACTGCTGCTACAACAACATTAACCATAATAACATTACAAAGATATACTTAGAAAGATTTAAGAACTGATCAGTGCAATGACCAACCATGACTCCACAGGACTGATGATGAATTATGTTACTTACCACTTGACAGAAAAGTCACAGACTCACAACAGATAATGAGTCAGGAAGTTTTGGAAATGGCCAGTGCTAGAATTTATTTTATTTAATTATGCATATTTGTTCTAAGAGTTTTCTTTTTCATTTATTCAATTATTTATTTAAGTTTGGAGATCATGGTTGGAGGGAGAGAAAATAAATATTTACTAATTTAAAAAAATTAAAATTTTATTTTCAAAGACCCCCCTCAAAAAAGATATGAAAATGTGTTTCTCTCCCTTCCTTGCAAAATAATAGTGATAAATTTCATAAAAATAAAAAAAAAATGACTTCAAAGATCTGAATCTGGCTACAAGGATGGTGGCACCCTCAACAGAAATAGGGAACATTAGAAATGGAAATGGATTTTGGAGATCTTTATTAAGGACTCATTATGACCTTTATTAAAGTTATGATGAGATCCATTTTTGAAATGTAGCATAGAAGAAGCTTCTTAGGTAAATGGTATAAAAAGCAGGATTTGGCCTTTTAGAGGCAGAGGATACCACTGATAAATAATAAAGTTTATTATGGGTAGCAAGTTGTAAGATATCATAGAATTGTAGGTTATGGCTTTAGAGATTATCCAGGTCAACCTTATCAACTTATCCATGAGAACTGAGTCTCAGAGAAGTTAAGCGACCTGCCCAACATCACAGAGCAAACAGTAGAGACAATATTTGACCTCAGATCCTTTGACTCTAAATCTAGCTTTCTTTTCACTACATAGCTCTACCTTTCTGACATGGAATTAAATTCAACAAGCATTTATTAATTATTAAGATACCTCAGTAGATTTGGGGATACAAAGATGAAAAAAGGAAAAGGAAGGAAACAAGCATTTGTTAAATGCTTACTGTGTGACAGTACTTGCCATACATTCTACTGGGGGGAAAGTACTGGAAGCACATGAAGTGCCACTGTTTCCAAAGTATTTTTTTCAAACTAGAAATGTATTAGATCAATTTTTTATTTCAGTTTGAATACTCATTCAGCTCTTTGAAAGATGTTAATGAAAAACCTCCAGAGAAGAAATGGAGATGAATACATAGATCAAGAAGGTATTTGAGGCTGTCTAGAGACAGGCCCACTTAAGATATACTTCAATAGAACCCAAGACCTCATCATTGTGAGTATTCCTATCCCTCAAGACAGACTGAAACACCTCCATACCTAAAACATACAAGGGAAATCATGGAAAGTGATAGGAACTCACAAAGTCCAACTAAATTTTATGCATATTAAGCTGATTGTTGATTAATAAAATTTTTTTTATTCCTGCAGATGTTGTGCTAGTAATTAGCCTTAAAAGATCACATTTAGAAGTGAGTTAGCTTACCGCATAGGGGTAATCTGAAAGTGTAATGCAAAAACAAAGCACATCAATAAAATTTTTTAATTGCAATGAATTAAGCAGTAATTGTATAAGCTATATTTGGGATGCCTGTAATGTAGCTTTGTCACACTTAGGCAATTCCAAGTAATGTGAAATCTTCCTCTAACCGTTAAATTTTACAAGGTGAAAAAAAGGACAGTTTTCTATAGCAAACTGTATGTTATCTGACAGCTTCATATAAAATATGTATGAATTTTTGCAGCTGAATTTAAGGAAAGTTGGCAAGTTTTGTGTGTTTTATAGGACATCAACACTGATATTTTGGAGCAAACAGTTAATTTTCAATTCTCCCAAACATCTCTCTCAAAAGAAGGCAAAAGAGAGCTACAGCAAATCCAAAAGAAGTGCAAATGCACCCTTTACCCTCTAGTTAACCTTTCATTTCATTTTAGATGAAATCCTTCCATTTTAAAATAGTGAAGTAATTTTTTAGTAAAGATGAATATCCATAAATGTAAGAGAAATTTGAAAAGTATCTCTGTTTTATCAAATTTTTGAGTGAAAATGTTTTATTAAGGTTGTTGGGTGATTTTTTTTCTCATGAATTTAATGACTACTCATAGAATACCAGCTATTACAGGGAGATCTTAAACAATTTTATGACATTGTTTCTTCCTACTCTGTGGGTTATGCATCAATGTGAAGAAGTCTTCTATTCTCTGGACACTAACTATACGACTTATAAAATTACAGAGATAGACTATACAGACTTGGTTTTTTATATTTGTTATTTCCACCATTTGATCTTAGAGGAATTTCATTTTTAAGAAATAGAGCTACTGGAAGATCCAGTCCCTAATGAAAGTGCAAAAGAGAAAGTTATGTTGTCCAGGTGACACAGACTAAAGCACCCATTAGGAAAGCCTATAAAAGCCTAGGCCACAGGGTCAATCATCGTCACCAGTCCAGATGACAATGACAGCAATCATGAACTGGAAAGCAAGTTTTTCATCTACTGTCCAACTCTGTTATATTTAAGGATGAAACAAAAGGATTAAGTAATACTTACATTTTAGTTTTCTTGTCTTCTGTCCAAGTTTCTGGCAAGCATTTGATAAGGTGATATTTAATGCTTGGAAATCTTGCTCTTCAGAAACAGTTTCCTCCAACTTGCGCTGCAAAGACTCCGCTTTTTCCTTGGCAGCATGGAAGGCCAGTTCTTGATCCTTAGCCTGGACAGGCAATGGGAACACTGAATTTTAACAAAACAGCAGACTTGGAAAACAGTTAGCGGTCAATCCGACCTCCCTTCTGCACACACACAAAACTCAAAATTTGCTTTCCTTCTGGGGGGACAAGAGGGGAGCGATCGACTCCTACTGAACTTCTGCAATTCTGAATTTGCATGGGTTTGGCATGCTTGAGCTATTTCTGCAACGGTACAAGTCTCTATGTGCCAAGCTGCCTCTTTCATCAGCAGGCTAGCTAGGCTGTTAACACCACTGCTTTTACAACTCCCCCTTTGACTTCCTCTGCTTAGAGCAAGAGAACTGGGGTCTGAACTGAGCAGTTCCCCTTTGGGTTTCTTTTTTGTTTTCCTCTTCCTCCTTTTCTGCCTCATCACACCAAGGAGAGGTGGTGGATAAATGAGTCCAATTCTCCTTTACCTTCTGCTCAGCATTCTCCAGTCGGTCGATAGCTTCTCGGAGCTGCTTCCTAAGTGTGTCTCCCTCATTCACTGCATCTTCTTGTGACCTTTTAATGGCGTCTAACTGTTTCTTTCTGGAAGGGGGTGAGGAGGGTGGTGGGAAAGTGCAAACCACAAGCTGTCACTGACATTTCAAATGTCACACACCTGGAGAGTTCTGATAAACTCAAATTGAATGTACTTCCTCATAAATTAGGGGGCAAATTAAAAGGACATACACATGGTATATTTCAAACAGAAATGGCAGTTTGTGACCCATTTTATTTATTTTTGCTGCAAACTATTTCTTGGACTGTGAGCTCCTTGAGAACAGGGACTATCTTTTGTCATTCTTTGTATCCCCAGCACTTAGCATAGTGCTAAGCACCTAGCACTGGTACACAGTAGGTGCTTAATAAAGTGTTTGTTGACTGACTACCAAAGGGGTGCAGAGAAGGGAGCAAGCATTTATTAGATACTTACTATATATCAGGTACCATACCAAGTATTTACAAATATCATCTTGTATAGCTCTCTCCTAAATAAATTTAGGCCAGTTGGCTGGCCTATAACACTACAATAAGATATGCTTCCCTTTTCCTGATCTTCTTTTCCAGGAATACAATCTAGTTAGCCATCTTGCAAATATGTGAGACTGCTCAGTAGGGTTTATCTGAGACAAATGTGAAACAGATGCCACTGCTCTTTTTTCAGTGTGCTTTCCCCTCTTCAAAGCTTCTATCAAGATACCCTTGGGTTTGTTCTCCCCCAATCCCCAATAAAGTACATTTATCCTGTCTCTCATTTCCTTTGGGTTCTATTCTTTTCTAAATAATATGATAAACTAATCCAAATTGAGGAGTTAATGTAGTAATGTATTGACATTTTCATAGTAATTGCCTGAAAACCATATCTTAATTCAGGAGAATGAATGATTTTCGATATATCAGTTTCCATGACAAATTGATACAGGAAAATATTTTCAGGATCTTTTAACTCTCCTTCAGATCATGCTGGGAGTTGGCCACCTATTTCACCTGCGTAGGAAGTCAACTCTAGATACAAAGAAAACCAGAAAGTTTGGAAAGCTTAGTATTGGTACTTCTTGAAATTACATAGCCTACTGACACTGGGTCAATAGCTTCATCTTTGCATATGACGACACCACAGTTTTATTTCTTTAGCTGTATATTGCCCCAATAATAATATCAGCTTCTTCTGGGCTCATAGGATCTCCAACGGAACTTTATGAAGCTAGTTGACCCCTCAGACTGACCACTTGGGATATAAAAGCTAGCACACATGTCATTTGTTTTTTGAGTTCATGTCATAACATATGGAAGGGTAGTTTTGGAATTAGAAAAACCTGAGTGCAAGTTCTATCTCTAATACAATTCAATTTACCTCTCAGTGTCTCAAGCTACATTTTTAAGATCAGAAGTTACAAATGAGTTGTTGACCTGAATTTGTGTGTGTTTCTAACACCAATAATATCACCTCTTCTCCCTTTTCTATTCAAAGAGAGCTTAGTTCAATTAGAAAATTTCTAATTGTAAGGGAAGATTAATACCCTTTCCTACCCCAGAACATTTCATACTTGTATATTTAATAGTTTCCTTACCAGTCTTTCATCTTCTGTCTTTCCCTCTTCCATTCAAGCTGTCCAAGACTTACAAATCAATCTTCCTAATATATAGCTCAAATAACATCACTGCCTTGCTCAAAAATCTCCAAAGTTTTCTAAATACCCATAGACTTCACACTGCCCAAATGGCCATTCAAAGCCTTCCATAACCTTTCCACACATGCTCCTTTGCCATTTACCTTATGCCTCAGCTTGATGATCTACTCATCACTGCTTCTAGAACACTTTCTGTACTTCTCTTTACTTACAATATTCCACATGTCTGGAATCTTCCCATTCTCTGCCTATTAAAATCTTTCTCATCTTTCAAATACAAGTTCAAATGCACTTCTTACCTGAAGCCTTCCTTGATTCCCCTGGCTTGAAGTTCATAGCTTATTGTTTATTTTTCTCTTATTTTATATTGTAGTTGTTTGTGTAACTATCTTAGTTCCCCTCCTAGACTATAAACTCCTTGAGAGCAGGCATTATATCATTAATCATAGCTCCCTCAGAGTTTCCTCTAGGGTTTTGCCCTTATCTACCATAGTACAGACCATTATAAATCACTTGGATCACCTGAAATACATTTTTACCTTTATTTTTTCCCTCTCAAGTCTATTTTTCAAATAGTTTCAGACATTTTTCTTACGTATAGATGTAATCATGTTATTTCTATGCTCAAAATTCTTGAATAGTGTCATATTGCCTACATGGAGAGATATACAATCTGGACAGCTAGAGAGAGAACTAGTGAAGAGGCAGGAGAAGACCTGAGGGCAAAGCTGGGTCTTCAGGAGACAAGGCCCAAGGGGTAAAAATAGAACATGGTCTCTCAACCATCTGGCTCCAGGAGAAAAATGGGATCATATGACCTAGACTCCTGTATATAAAAGGGGAATTCCTGGACCCATTTTCTAAATCCACCTACAGAAAGGCAATGACATAACCACTCAGAGTGAGAGGCAACAGCTACGGAGAAGAAATGTGACTGAGCTAGTACTGAAACCAGCCCCTTCCCAAGGAGTGACCAGAGTTCCTGGAGGGAGGAACCAACCTGCAGAGGAGTTGAAACAAGAAAGTAGTGTGTGTGTGTATATGTGTGTGTGTGTGTGTGTGTGTGTGTGTGTAAACATACATATGGGCATGTATACGTATGAATGTATATATACATATGCACATGAGTATGTGTATATATTATTTGTGTATGCATGTGTATATGCATGTGCATGCATGCATACATACACACACACAAATCAAGCAAATAAACAAAAGAAAGCTTTACTACCACAGTCATTTGAATAATGCCTCGTGACTCCTTGGCTTCTTGGGAATTCCCTGCTTGTTTGGCAGCAACATTGCTCCTGCAATCCTAACTCCAAGGTTACTTTGGCTCATGCTTCAGGTCTAGGAATCCATCCACTGCCTGTGCCCAGAACTGAGAAAAACTGAAAAGAATTGAAACAAACTAAAGCCCCAAACCCAATTCTCAGGGCCTTGCTTCTCTAAGCAATGTCACTCTTGTTCTCCTTCCAGAGAAATACAAAGTTTTAGGATACTTATGAAAGCCATAGGTTTTCCATCAGGATGGAAGTAGAATTTACTGAAATATCAAAGGACTGCTTCTCTAGCTACCCCACAGTTTTAAAGCTGGAAGTGATTTTAGTAGCCACTGAGTAGTAGGCACTTAAACGCTTGTTGATTATATTTAACTTGACCTATAAGTCTAAAGGAATCCTCACTACAACATATTCATAAGTAGTCATCCAGCTTCTGCTTGAACATCTTCAAAAACACACTTACCCTCTGAAATAGTATATCACACTTGGGAATGGCTCAGATTGTTACAAGAGGTTTTTTTCCTGACATCTAGTTTAAATGTTCATTTTTTTAACTTCTACCTATTGTTCCTGGTTCTGCCCTCTGGATCCAAATGGAACATGTCTAATGCTATTTTTATATGACAGTATTCAAATACTTGAACACAGCTATGATCTTTCTCCCACTCTCTTTTCCAGGTTAAATATCCTTGGTTCCCTCAATAAAGATATTATCTCAAGATTTTGAAACAGTAAAATCAGGGTGTGAATAAAGCACTGGGCCTAGAATCAGGAGGACTCAAGTACAAATCTAGTCTCAGATATTTCCTAGATGTGTGACCCTGGACAAGTCAATTTACCTTTGTCTGCTTCAGTTTTCTCAATTTAAAATGTGGATGATAACAGCACCTACCTCTCAGGGCTGTTACGAGGATCAAATCAGGCAATATTTGTAAAATATTAGCTCAGTGCCTGGCACATAGTAGGCACTTAATAAATGCATGTTTCCATCCTTCTTTTAATCATCCTGGTGTGCCTTTTTCTGGATGTTCTCCACCTAGTCTATTTCCTGTACTCTGTTCCTCAGATCTGAATGCAGCTGACCAGATGTGACCTGACCAGGGCAAAGTACAGAGAAATTATCTTCTCTTCATTCTCAAAACCTATGCTGCCATGTCTAGACTCTTGTCACAATTAAAAAAAATCTCTAGATCTTTTTTCAAACTTCTATCTGATCATAGCTCCCCCATCTTATACTTATGGCACCGATTTATTGAATTGTGTCAGACCTTACATTTATCCCTGCTGAATTTCACCTTATTGGATTCAGTCCCCAAGTTCCAGCCTCTCATCATTTATTTGCACCCTGCCTCTGTCAGCCAGTCTTAGCTCTCCCTCTCAGTCTTGTGTCATTGATAAAACTGTTAAATCACCCAGGACTAAGCATGGATCCCTAGGTCCATGAATACCTTGGATACTGTGGATACCTTTCACATTGACAATAAACCACCACGGACTACTATGAGTTCAACCAACCAGTTATAAATCCATGGGATCATACCATCATTTAACCCACATCTCTCCATGTTTGAACAGAAGAATAAATATTAACAGATTCACTAAATTCTTTGCTAGAATCTAGGCAAACTGCATCTATGAAATTCTGTGATGGTCTTCTATGGTGTTATAAGAAACAATAAGCAGCCGGTCAAACTAGAAAAACATGGAAAGACTTGCATGAAACAATCAAGAGTGAAAAAAGCAGAACCAAGAGACCTTGATACATAATAACATATGATGCATGTTTGATGCATAGTTTGGAACAACTAAGCTATTCTGAGCATTATAAATATTCAAATCAACTACAAAGCACCTATGAAGGAAGATGCTACCCACCTCCAGAGAAAGAATTGATAAATAGAAGTATTCATAGGATGGTTTTACACATACACACATACACATATATATACACATGTATACATATATACACACATACACATACATACATACATTTAATGTGTGTGTAGGTGAAGGAAGGGAGGGAGGGAGACAGGAACTTAAAATGTAACAAAAAATAAAGTCAAATTTTTAAAAAATGTAGGTTGGGCAGGTAGTCAGCAAGTCATTGAACCTCTTAGTCACTGTTTTCTCATCTGTAAAGTATGATTTCTGATCATTGCAACACCTATCTCACCAGGGCATCCTGGATAAAGTGCTTTATAAACCTAAAAGGGATAAAAGGAAAACATAGAAATTCTAATCAATCAGTTGACTAACATTGTACATAAAGAAAATATGGCTGATTGTTATGTCTTGTTCTTGATAAACCTATGTTGATCTTTATAATCACCACCTATTTAAACATTTTATTTTTTTTGTTACAAATGTAAAATAATCACCTTAGTAATGGTGAGTTGATACCCAATTAAGAAACGGTATAATAAGAGAGTATCTAACTGTCGTTGATGTTATTCAAATCACCTGGATTGGATGAACTATATCCTTGGGGACTGGCAGAAATATGTAATGGTTGAGCCACTTTTATTAATATATGAGAGATCAAGGAGAATGGGAATGAATTGAACATTACATCTGCAGAAGAATATTCTATTTTTAGCTGTTTAACCATCTTCCTTCTCATTCTGACTTCCCTCATAGAATTTAGGCACAATGACATTCTACATATCCTTCCACTGAAACCTGGAATTCCACAGATCTAGGCTGTATGATAGAACATGCTCACCTTTCTTCTTCTCTATTGAACACTATGGGAGCAAACTTCTCTTCCAAAAAGAGTTTTTACGGTAAAGCTGACAAGCCTTTCCTGTTTGTGAGAAAGCACGCTCCCCAGAAAGGAAAGGACAATTGCATCTCCTATTGTTGAACTACCATAAATCCTGACATTTTTTTTTTGTTTGTTCTTGACATTTTCTCTGGGGTGAAATAGAGACTGTCATATTTAATGTGTGCTTACCGAAAAGTAGAACTTTTTTTACTCACATCTGGTTGAGACCTAGAAATGAACGAGATTTCTAGGTTCCCATTTTCTCTTAGTCAATCTTTTAATAAAAGAAGGAAGGAAGGAGAGTAGGAAAAAAGGAAGGTAATTAGTCTTTATGAAGCATCCGTTATATGCTAGGCACTGTGCTAAACACTTCACAAATATCTCATTTGATTCTTACAACCACCCTAGGAAGTAGGCATTACTATTGCTATTTCTATTTCACAGCTGAGGAAACTGAGGTTAAGTGACTTGCCGAGGGTTATAGCTAGTGACTAAAGCTGTATTTGAACTTGTCTTCCTGACTGCAGGCCCAGACTGAAGACCCAGACCTTGGTCCCCTGTAAGGGAAGGGATGGTAACTATGTAACACAGGGTCACACTCAAAAGGGCATTAAATCAATATATTGCACAATGTAACTTTTACATAGAGGCTGTAAGGACTTAATGAGCATTAAAATGGACTCATTTGATGTCAGATAATACTGCTAATGTATTTATTTTGGTTTACCAGGAACTTTTCTCACAATCCTCAACTGTAGGGAAGCCCAAGTATGAATGCCCCATTTTCGGATGTGAAAGCGAATTTCAGTGTTTTACAGACTTGTCCAGAAACATACATCTGGTCAGCAGCAGAAATGGAATTCAGAGTGAGGTTTTTTCAAGTCTTTTCATTATACCACAAACCCTCAGATCAAATGTAACAGGAGATCTGCATCGTGAGGCTGATTTCTAATTGGGCACAGTCTGACCAATACTTTTCTATTAACTCTTCTTAATTGATTGAAAGGGGAATAACAATAATCCTAGCAGAGGGGGTTGGTGTCTCTGTAAGGAAGTCACATACCCACACCACCCGCTGCTATGAGGAAGTCTGGACTCCCTGCTCTTTAGGGAAAAGGGAAGATCCATGCCTTATATGCTCTTTCTGGTGTGCTCAGTACCTTATCTCTCAAGGGGAAAAGAAAATATTCTTTCTTGAGTTATCTCCTTCAAATATGGAACTCTATGTTCCTGGCTGCTTTCTTTATGTAATTATGAGCTCTACATTTGAGTTCAGAGAAACCAAATTTTTGCCCCTAGCATAATATATAAACTCCTCATGTTGGTCTTTAAAGTCCTTTATGAGCTGGCTCAATGAGAGTCAGAAGACCTGAATTTAAATCCCATCTCTGCTCACCTTTTCTCTGTGATCTTGGACAAGTCTTCTGACATCTTTGAGTCTCAGTTTCCTCATCTCTAAAAGGAGGAGGTTGGACTAGATAACTTCTAGTGTCTCTTACAGTTGGAAATAAAAGAGTTTTTTGATCCTTTCCTTCTAGACTTCTTGCACTTCTCCACAAATATGCATTCAAGAGAAAGGGAACTCCTTGCTATTCCTTGCATATTCATGACTTTACATAAGCTATCTTGGTATATATTCTTTCTCATCTCTACTTTTCAGAAAATCCTTCACTTCATTCAAGACTTACTTCAGATGTGGAAGTCTTTCCTGATCTTCCTAGCTGTAAATGCTGTCTTTCTCCTAAAATTATTTACTTATTTGTGTACATGTGGTGTCCCCCAAAAGAATATCAGCTCCTTGAGTAAATCAAACATATTTCATTTTGTCTTTGTACTCCCACCTTCTTAAACAATGTTTTCCAATGTAGTAGGTGCTGAAGAAATGTTTGCTAAATACACATAGCCTACCAGAGCTGGAAGAGACATTAGATTCTCCTCTTTTAACCCTCCATTGTTTTACTGATAAAGCAACTAAGGTCTGGGTGTGGTAGGAGCAACATTTTTTGACTCCCTGCCATGTGTGCTGGGGCTAATATTTCCTTAAAAGGCAGAGGAGCTGCTCCTAAGAATTGGTGATCCAGGGGATGAGGGTCTGAACTTTTACATGACTTCCCAGTCACCCAGGGCATAAGAATCCCAAATCTGGTAGGGTGTCCTACTTCCCAGAAGTCATGTTTGTAATGAACCCACTCTACTGTAGGAAGAGAAAGAGCAGAAAGCTCCAGTGATTTCTTTAATCCAGTCTCCCAGAAATTTTAACCCGTTACTCCTCTTTGCCTACTCTATTTTCACCATACTGACTTACTTGATGTTTCTCACACACAGTACTTCATTTCCAATCTCTTCCCCTTTGAAAGGACTACCTTCCATGCTTAAAATACCCTCTCTCCCAATTTCTGACTCTTAGAATTCCTGGCTTCCTTAAAGACATACTCCAAACATCATATCCTGCAAGAGGTCTTTCCTAGTCCCTCAAGCTGCTAGTGCCTTCCTTTTTTTATGCTTTCATCTGTTGTGCATTTGTCTTTTATGGATGTTGTTTCCCCCATTAGAATGTGATTTCTTTGAGGATTTGTCTGGAACTCAGTTTCTTTATCTGTAAAATGAGAATGTTAGACTAGATGATTTCCAATGCTAATTCCAGGTCTAAGCTATGAATCTGTGATCTTTGTTATTCTTTTTAAGTCTAAAAATTTCATTCCATTCTAAAATTCCTGTTGTGGAGGAACAACATTATAATCTCTATAGATTTAGACATTTTATTGCTCACATATTAGAACTTGTAAGCTAATTATATAACATAACATATCATATCGTATTTGGCAAGTAAAAGGTTTTATGAGAACAACATATTTTCACAACATGAATGAAGAAAAATGAAGACTACATCCCAGACTTACAAATTAATTATATATGTATGGAACACAGATTTCTTAAGAAATTAATGAAAGTTACCTGAAATGTAATTCTTTCTCAACACGGTGATATTCATGCTTGGATCTCTTCAGATTCTCTACCACTTTAATGAACTCTTTATCAAGAGATTCTTTGTAGTTTCCCAAGAGGCTCAGTTTTAGAATGAAGAGATTTAGCTTTGTTTCTAGGTCATGTTTGAGATCCTACAAGGAAAGTTACAAAACAAAATTCTGCGTCACCCAAAGCTACAGATGAACAAATCACACAGCCAGCATAAAATGTTCTTAGCTTCCTTTGGTGGCACTCATTATCTCAAGATGCCTCAGTAACTATATTTAAGTCCATATCCAATTTCTGATCACTAAGGGACTGATTAATAATTATCCAAATTCAACAAGCATTTGCTGAGTTGCATGTCAAACTCCCCTCCCCCATCTTTTAATAAATATCATCTCATTTTATTCTCACAACAATTCTGGGAGATACATGCTATTATTGTCACACTCTTTTTACAGATAAAGAAACTATGGTTAAAAAAAGGGGGGGGTTAAGTGACTCACTCAGGGTCACATAGCTTTTTAAAAGGGTCGAAAACTGGATTCAAACTCATGTTTTCTTGATTTCAAGTCTAATAATCTATCCACTGTACCATCTAGCTCCTTTGTATGAATACAATCTCAAAATACCTTTTAAGCAGGAGGATAATTTATTTGTGCAGATGTGAAGGGGTCTAGTCTTTCTGGAAAAATATTTTGGAATTGTGTGGAAAAAAAAATGTCAGTCCTCAATACATTATAGTATTTACCCAGAGGAACAAACACAAACACCTCTCAAACCTTCTCAAACCTTTCTAGCCTTCTTAGATACCACTCTTCTTCATGCTATCTATGGTATAGTTAAAATGGCCATCTCCCATCTTTGAGCCTTTGCACTGGTTGTCCCCCATGCCTGGGACACACTAGCACCTCACCTACACTTAGATTCCCTAGTCTCCAACAAGACTGTTGGAGTGCTTTCTACATAAACCCTTTCCTGATCACTGCCCCTCCCTGCAAGTGCTAAGCATCCTTTCTCCCACAAATCACCAAGTGAACTTCTTGTCTCCTTTGATATAATGCAGGTTCCTTGAGTATAGGGACTGTTTTGCTTCTTTCTTTATATCTCCAATATTAATGCTGAAGATCACACAGTTCTAAGTGTTGGAGTTGGCTATCAAAGCCCGGGCCTTCTGCCTTCAGGAATGTTTCTTTTTCCCATTTTTTTCCACAAATGATTCTTTTTCAGTGGGTCAGGATAAAAATTACAGATTGAATTGGCCATATGTTTAAAAAATTATTTTAAACCATCGTTTCTCTTACAAAAAGATCCTCTTCTTTTTTCTTTTCTAAAAAAAATTTGTGAATGTAATGAAATACTATTGTCATAAGAGATGATGAAAGGGACAATTTCAGAAAAACCTGAGAAGACCTGTATGAACTGATACAGAGTAAAGTGAGCAGAACCAGCTCACTGACATCAGCTAATGACAGCAGCATTATAAAGACAACTTTGAAAGGTTTAAGAATACTGATTAGTGTAATGACCAACCATGATTCCAGAGGAAAGAAACATTTATTAAGTGCCTACTATGTGTAAGACACCGTGCTAAGCACTTTATAAATGTCTCCTTTGAACCCTGCAAGACAGGTGCTATTATTACACCTATTTTATAGCCGAAAAAACAGAGGCAAACAGAGATTAAGAGATTTGTCCAGGGTCACATATCTAGGAAGTGTCTTAGTCTAGATTTGAACTTAAGTGTTCCTGACCCCATGTCTGGCATACTATTCACTGTACCACCTGCCTTTGAAAATCAGAGATAAAACATACTACCTATACCCTTAGAGAAAGGTGATAGATTTCAGGTAAAGAGAGAGATTATTTTTTACATGGCCAGTGGTGGAATTTCTTATATTTGACCACGCATTTTTGTTAGAAGGGTTTTCTTTTCTTTTTTTTTCCTGCGGGGTTAAGGTAGGAGGAGAGAAAATAGATTTCTAATGGAAACAATTTAAATAATAAAATAAAGTCTTTCATAATTTAAAAAATTGTTTATAGAAGAAAGAACTGAGAGATGTGCTCTCAGCTGGCAAAATGTCAGTTAGAGAGATTAAGTCCCCACTTACCAGCTAACCTGCCTTCTCAGAAATAGAACTGAAAATAGATAAAATAGATCTGAATAAAGATAGAAGTAGAAGACCCAAATCAAATATGGTAATTAAGAATCATTACATCAAAATGATTTACAAAGAAAGAGAAACATCTGGAAGAGTCATAGAACACAAAACACAGGATACTTGCTGTAAGTTTGTCCTCCTGTCTCTTCTTCACATTTATTTCTGGGTCAGTTACCCACCGAAGAGAAGCAGTTATAAGTATTTCAACTTCAGAGACTTCTTCATGCCGTAAGAGATTTCCAACCCTCCAACTAGTAATTAAGGTGAAATACACATGCTGTTTTGTAGCAAGAAGTAATTTAGGACAAAATCCGGAGGGTGTATTAGGTGCTTCTGATGATGCTACTTAAACCACTCAGTGGGACGCTGCGCTTGGTGAGTCTCACCCATTTAAAAGTTTGTTTCCCTTAATAATGTACAGTCAAACTAGGACCACCTTCAGCGAGAGAAAAAAAGGTCACCCTATTGCCATATAACAGAGGGGCAAAATGTTTTCCTTTGAAAGGAGATCCCTTTAAAACACTAAGTTATGACATTAGCAGTTTCAGTAGAAACCTCAGTATGAAGGAAGGAGGTGATAGCCAGAGAATTCTCCAGGTACATTCAGTCCTAGTAGAAGAATGTCATGTAAATGAAAGGTGGGATTTGAAGTTGGCTGATCCATAATTAAAACACTGGCTTCTGAAAGGTTAGGGGGGGAAATGTCTTTTTTTATATCAGAGTTATGTTCTGATAAGGAATATGGGCTCTTAACTTTGTTTATTTTTTTGGTCAAGACCTGTAATTTTACTGGTGAATTTACTCAGTAAGTAAATTCTCTCCATCAATACAGATTGGCAATTTGCTATCTTAGAGAGTTTTCTGGGCTTCAAAAATCTAAGTGGTTTATCCAGGTTTACATGATTAATACATAGGTCAGGTAGAACTTAAGACAATGATTTTTCTAATTTTAAGGTCCACTATCTATCCCCTGTAGCACACTGCTTTTTGGTCCCTTAACAAATAACATGAAAGATTAAAAGGATTTTGGGAGTGGTTTTTCTAAGTCAAAGTGAAATCTATGCTTTATATACTATACCAGTTTTTGAAGAGTAGCAGTAAATTCTGTTCCCATTTGCTCGGTTTCTCTCAGCAACACCATCTTCTCTTTGTCCATTATGTCATCCAGAGGTGGTGAATGGTTTGAACTGTACAGCCATTCTGATCCACTGACCTGAAACCAATGGCCACCCCCAATCTCCCCCATTAACCAAAAGTCATTCGGTTAAAGGATATCTGCTACTTTTGTTTTAATAGCATTGTTTTCATAAGTCAATATAGTTTGAAACATAAAATAGCTCCAACTAAAGCTTTTAAAACTGCAGCTATTATAGCCTGAGTCAAGTGTTTACTCTATCTTCTTAACAGAAGTCTCTCAACAGGTTAGCAAACAAGTGGGCACCTAAACCTGATAGAATCCTCTTGGATCCCCTCCCAAATGACATTTCATTTGGTCTAGTCTTTGTATGTATATGCTCTATAATCATCCTCGAGTTACCAGTGCTATGTTTCTTATTGCTCTGCTAAAGAACTGATGCTTGGTTTTATGACTAAGTATATAAAATAGGTATCCCTTAGCATCACACTCTGTGTTAGCTGGTTCCCCTTTACCACCACCTACATAACTCCCTCATTACTTTCCATGTTGACTCATCTGACCTAGTCAAGTCAATCTCTTTATTATTCCCTATCTAATTCTTTCCAAAGAGACACTTCACTGCTCCTCTTCCCTCTCCTGGCTGCACCACTGACTCATCCCCACAGTCCTTCCATAGAAATGTCTTCACCCTAGAAGCTCAGTCCAAACCTGGAATATTTCTCACAGTGGAAATACCCTTCCGCCCTTGTGGTCTCTCCCTCAGATTGTCTGGTTCTTCCAAAACCAGACATTTTAAGGAAGAGGCTTGTGCCAACTATGTCTTCATTCCCTGCCTGACTACACTGCTAACTCATCCCCAAAGGGCTTTCTCTATTCAGATTCTGGGCTAGACACCTTCACCCTCTCCATCCTTACCTCTCTAAATGCTTTTTAGCTCCTATTGTGTAATATTCCCCCATTAGATTATAAACTCCTTGAGGGCAAGGATTGACTTTCTGCTTGTATTTATATTTCCAGTGCTTAGCACAGCAAGTGCTTAATAAATATGCATTGACTTGACTACTCAATGACATTTTTTTCAAGCTGAAATGCTCTTCCTACTCTCCTATCAGTTGGCATCTTTCACCCTTCAAGATCCAGCTCAAAATTGATCTCTTCTTAAGAGCTTTCTCTGACTTTTTTATGTCTCTTCAGTACCTGGAATCACATAGACATAGTTTCAGGGCCGGCAGAGACAAGAGAAGTCATTTTGTCCAACCGCTCATTATAGATTAGAAGACTGAGCTGCGGAAAAGTCAAGTGATTAATGAAGTTATGAAAATAGCAGGTATAGAGTTAGGGTTTGAGCCCATCTCCTGGTATTCCAGATCCAGTACCCTTTGAACTGTACCAAGCTGCTTCTATGTATTCATAGAGGAAAGATGGATAGTATTTTACATCTTCATGTTTTGTAACTACTCAACTGGGTTATAACAGTGTCAACCAGGCAATACAGTGAAAAGAGCACTGGGCTTGGCGTCAAGAAGACCCTAGCTCAAATTCGGCCTCAAATACAAGCTGGATTTAAAACTGAAGGACCTTGGCTCAAATCCTAGCTTTGACGCTTACTCTCTGTGTGCTTATCAAAGTCATTTTCCCTCTAGGGGTGTCAGTTACCTCATACCTAAAGAAGACGGTTGGACAAGCTGTTTGTATATGTGTGAGAGAGGGAGAGGGGGCAAAGAGAGAGAGAGAGAGAAAGAGAGAGAGAGGGAGAAAGAGAGAGAGAGGGCGGGAGGGAGGGAGAGAGACAGAGAGAGAGAAAGAAACAGACACAGAGACGGACACACACACACACACACACACACACACACACACAAAGACAGAGACAGAAAGAGAAAGAGAAAGACCTCCAAGAGCAAAATGGACCATGGCAAAAAAGAGCAGGTTTCCCATTCACTTCAAGTCACTAGGAAGATCACTTGAGGTTATTTTAGGGGGATTTTTGCTCAGGCATGGCTTGTCCTAGATGGTCTGTGAGGATCCTACCAGCTCTAGATCTATCATCCTGTCATCTATTTCAACTTGGAAATGGTGATGCTCTCCCCCATAGGATGATGTGCTTGTTGACTGGACAGCTTTCAAACAAAGGACTGGAAGAAAAAGGCACTGATTCAAGAGACACCGGGATCCCTCATAATCTTCCATATGGATAGACCTAAAATCCTATGCAGTTACTTTCAAGTTTTAAACTAAAGGGGAAGATAAAACAAAAATTTGCAAGATCGTTATTTATTTTTACTTATTGCCATTGAAATGTTTATTGTTGACTAACACATGAAAGTCTGAGTAGAAAGCTTTTGGGCCTCCATCTGTCTCACTTCTTTCTGCCCCAAATCTTTTGGAAATATCATAATGGCTAATTTAATTCTTTTTCTCTAGAAAAGAAGCACAGAGCACAAACCTATAGCAATTGGCTATAAAGTAGCCCATCTTAGGTCATAAAGTGACTCACAGCTTTATGGTCACATTTAGAAACACAAAGCTTTATTGGGCTGGTAAGCTGACCTAGTTGTCTAGAAGGATGAAAAGGAAAAGTCTGACAGAAGCAGACTGTGCTTGTCATCCTCTCAGTCATTGTGCATTTGAAATCAGAATGGCAGGAATCTAAGGCTGCCCTAGATGGCTTCGGAAATGGACAGCACATAGAGCCTGGCAGGAGCATTTCAAAAAGAGTCTTAGAGGGCTTCTTTCCTCCCTCTTCAACAGCCTGCTACATTAGAGGTATGATGTACTTCAAGGTGCTCCAGAGTGCTTTACACAGGTTCTCTGGTTGGATTTGCAGAGCAACCTCATTATGTAAATATTATTACCAATCCCATTTTACAGGTGAGGAAACTGGACTTGTCTGCTCACACAGCTGGTAGCTATTTGAGGTAGGATTTGAACTGACTCCAAGTGCAGGACTCTGTCTACTGTAACATCTAGTAAAGGGCTTCCTTTAAAGGCAGTGAAAGAAAACTATCTTCCAAGTAAAGCATTTCTTAATATACAAATAAATACTTCTACGAAATCTTTAACTAAGGTCTAAGCATAAAACTTACCTGCAGTTGGAAGACTGTCAACTAGCCTACATTGCCATTTTCACTTGCAGAATAAGCATTATTGACTCATTCTAAAAAGGGTGGGGAGAGGGTTCTGTGTTCAGTAAACTGGAGACACTTAACATTAAACTCTCTGGCAGGTGTGACCAATTTTGAAGAGTTTTAACTCAGACTGCATACCTCTGTAGACTGAGCAAGTCTAAGTTCTGAGTGCAGTGATGTCTCCCCTTCAGGAATGCCTTGGTAAGGCTGTCCATTGAAATGCAAGTTGAATCCATTTCTTAAAAGCAAAAAAAGAAAACATAACAAACAAACAAAAAAACCAGACTGATTGCTTTGGGATATTACTGTTTTCCAGGGCAAAAGAATGAGGCTGTAGTATACTTACAACAGAAGCTTCTGCTTTGATTGCTTCAACTCATGCACCAACTGATTTTTCTCCCCCCGTAAACTCTAGATTCACAGGCATAATAAATGAGTTGAGTTACTTTGTCAGCAGTTACTTGAGAGCATATTTAACATCTCCAGTGATATAAAACAACCATTTTACTTACCTCTATGGCTGTGCTATATTCCACAAGGATTGACTTAAGATCTTCTATGTGTAAATCTTTCTGTAAGGTTGGATAGAGAGTTAATAGCAAAAGGTCTAATAGACTAACCCATCGACCTATTTTAGCAATTAAGTCTTACAGTAGCAGGTGAACTGAATGTACCTACTCACTCTGAGACTCACTGCCAGTCTTATGGCTTAAAAACTAAACACGGCAGTTACTGACCATGAACCAAATGACCTCAGAAGTTCTGTATTTGAATTCTAGAGTCGCTGTGGACATAGATTAAGATAGTCTAGAAGAGACAGTTTATTCTAGTGGTTAGAAGGCAGGCCTCAGAGTCAAGAAGTCCTATCTCTCTGACACATGGGTTGGACCTTGGGCAAGTTACTTAATCTCTTAATGCCCGCAGGAAATTCTCTATGACTTTTAAGTTTCTGATCAGGTGCCAGTTTACATGGGTGAAGGTAGTTTCATCACTGGCAATTCTCTACACCAATGAAATCACAGATTGAGTCAAGGAAAAAAAGGTAGTAAAAGTAAAATATCCTTTCCCCTCTAGCCATATTGTTCTCTGATTCTGTTTAGTTATATGGACATTTTAAAAAATCAGAGTGAAGAGTGTTTTTGTCGCAAAAGACATTCCCACAAGTTCAGGTACCAAACTGTAGTTATTCAAACTGAATTTAAGTTGAAATCAAGTTATATCTGCACCCAAGAAAGTATTTATTATGTACTAAACACTGACAATCTCAGTTCACACCTCCCTTAAAATCATTCTAGTCACCGTGGTAAATAAAAGTCAGGGGCAACATAAGCAGAGACACAAAGAAATATCTTAATGCCACAAAGCAGAGATTGAAGGGAATGGGGGGTTGTGATGTTTTCATCCTTCATCTCCAAAGGCTTTCTGGTTAGAACTCTGGTCAGGAAACTAGTCAAACTCCGCCAGGAAGTGGGACCTTTAAAACTTCTTTTCTCTCAAGGAAAAGCAAGGAAGAACGTCAAACAATGTTCCATTCCCACTGACTTTTCCATCAGTCAGTCAGTCAACAAGCACGTGATTTATTCGGTGCTTTTTATGTGTCAGGTACTGGGCTAAGTGCTGGGGATACAAGAAAGGGTAAAAACAGTCCCCGCCCACAGAGTTCACATTAATTCGATTTCATTATTCAGAAAACCCCTTGCTTTGGTTGTGTACTTCCTGTTGCTTCTCAGACCACCTTCAGTTGTTTCTCACCAGAATCTTTTCTAGAAGATGGTCAAAGATCACCCAAACTGAGTTAAGTTAAAATGTTAAGCACAGTCAGGTTCACCCAATGGAGTAATAGATAGAGCACTGTAGTTGGGATGACTTGAAATACTGCCTCATATACTTACTAAATATGTGACTCTGGGCAAGGCACAGCCTTTCTGTGCTTTATTTACCTTATCTTCCTTATGAAGGGAGTGGAATTGAAGCCTCTAAGATTCATTCCTGCTCTAAATCTATGACCCTATGATCTAATTGTATATACCATTTAATGACAAAGACAACATTTATTCCCTCTAGTATTACAATAGGAAACATGTATATTTATGTTCTCATAAGTGGATAAAGGCACTCCAACTTTTTCAAATATACAGATATGTTTAAATTCATCCCAGGAAAAAAATTGAGGGAAATTTTTTCATAAATGGTGTAAAGAGAAGTCTGCTAAGAGGGCATTAGAATTTAATTAAACATGAACTATTTTAATATGTAATAAAAATCATGACTTACTCTGTCTTGGCTATTTTCTCCCCAAATCCAGAACATCATAACATTTAAAGAAAACCAACCTTATGAAGACTTGTATCTTTATTAAGCAAAGTGTTCTCATATATGTGTAGTTTCATCTGAAAGGAAACAAATGGAAGGGAAGCCATTCCCCTGATTAGACCATCCCTGATTTTTCTCATTAGGAGAGAGCTCTCCCACTTCTTAACCTTGAATCTGTCTCAGTTGGGTCACTCCTATGAACTTCCCTCATTCTAAACTATATTACATGTGGACATGATATAAACATATCTTGTTCCTCATTAATTTGAAAGCTTCTTGACAGCAGAAACTGTCATTTTCATCTTTGCAGTCAATTACTATACTACTTTGGTGAATGACAGTGCTACAAAATGAATCAATCAATTAACATTTATTAAATGCCTGTTATTATATATAATGAGTTCTGTGCTGGGTACTGGGGATACAAAGATAAATATGAAATGCTCTGCCCTGAAGGAGTTTATATTCAGAATGAATAAAAGGTGATTGTGGAGGAAGCTCTTGTATCTCCTGCATTCCTGTCCCTCTACTACTCACTTATTAAGGGTTAGGGTGACATTCTTCTATGGACAGTAGATAACTGAAATGTATAATATCTGAAAGGTTCTGATCATTCTCTGGAGTAATTCTGTAGCTTGGTAGAATTATCTACTCTTTCCGCCACTTGGTATGGGGTGACTCTGTCAATGTGCTATCTTGGATTTTCCCCAGCACATTAAGATTTCACAGCAAGACCTCATCCCCCAGCACAGTTTTTAACAGTGAAGCTGTTAAAACCATTGCTTGTTCCTCTCCATAGTCTTCTGAGATAATGCCATGGCTAGGTGGGAGGCCTTCCTCAAATGATCTTCTAACTGAATGTCATGCTTGTCATGGATAGCTATATCTTCACATTTTCAGAGACCACCAAAGCAAAGGTCAGTAGGCTTAAACAGATGTGTTTAGGCAAATCACTGACCCTAGGGTCTTAGTTCCAGTGAAAAAGTATCATTTTCAGCTTTCCTTTCCTTCATTACCCTGAGCATCATCAACTTCTATTGCTTCTTAATGGTGGGAGGTAAAGGGCTGCTCAGACTTAGCCACTGCAACCATGTGGAGGGCTATCCTAGCATGGGACCCCACATAAAACCTAGGATATGTTTCTATTGCTGCCATTAACACATGGAGACTGATGGGGGAGGAATGCTGAGTGAACACTCTTAAGTATTACAATTCTTCTACTGTTAATTATGAAAGGAATTTACCTTGTTTGGAAGTCAGTCTTCTTCTGTTAAGTTGTACTTGTTGTACATCAGGTGCACATGTCCTTTTTGTTTGGGGTGGGTGGGATTGGAGGATTGTGAAAAGTCTAGAGAAAGGGACTACTCGGCTACCTTACCTTATTGTCATGTGACAAATATTGTATCTTTCCCCCATTAGACCATAAGCTCCTTGAGGGCAAGAACTGTCTTGGTCATTTTGTTTCCAGCTAACCCGATGCCTTTATAAAGGAATGCTTTTATCCAGGCATACTGAAAAAGCACAGTCAATTGGAACAGATTTCCTGTCTGGAATCATTTGACTTCACCTTTTATGGCTTTCAAAGACTTTACAGTCTCAAACAGGGGTGGGGAACCTGTGGCCTTGAGGCCACATGTGGATCCCTGTAATACTTAGAGCTCCCTCAAAGTGTAATGGACTGTCTCAAGTGGTAATGAGTATGTCCTCCCACAAATCTTTGACTGCTTACTGCCAATATTGTAGAGAGGATTCTTATTCAGGAATGAATTAGACTAAATGGCCTCTCAGGTCCTATGGAACTCTGAGACTGTACTTTTTTTCCCCAAAGTCTTATCTAATTTCCTGCAGAGGGAATTTTCCATTGTAGAATAATAGTTCTACAATAGAAAACCCACACTTTCTCGGTGAAAATGAAAATGTTACATATATATACATATAGGTGCATGTATATATATTTGAGATGTATTACAAACCAACAAGTGTAAGACAGAGTTGCCTCTTCCCCTTGAAGGTCAGAGTTAGCTGTAAGAAGCACAACTTAAAAAAAATATCCTTGATTTTCTTCAAACATGATCAATTCAAAGGTATTTAAATACCACTTAAACTCAAAATAAGCATCCACATATAATAGTAGAATAAAAGTGATCCTTCTATATTTGGCCTTCAGTTCATACACAGGGAAAAACCAAACAGTAACTCAGAAACTAGCATCCCAACAATCCCACGAGGGACTTAATACACACTCATAACTATTTTCTTGTAATAATATTAAAAATATTCAGGGAGTCTGGATCCCTTCTAGGAAATGTTAAATTTGTGAAGTTCATATGTATTTCAAATAAACACTAATATACTATGAGGAAGGTGATTTCAGCTCAAATAAATAATTTTTAAAAATCTAAGATGATTCAAATTAATGAAATTGCAAATAGCCCCTTTTTGTTTATTGTAAACTATATATCTAGACACATATAATGTACGTATATGACATGTGAAAAGAATCCAGACATCTAGCAGAGCCGTTCATGGCAGGTTTTTCTAAGACTCTTCACCATATTCATCTCTTTATGGGATATGAGTTATACAATCCTGAATATGAAGCAATTTATAGTGATTAGGTATTCTTTCAAACAATAGCAATAATTCTTCCCCCAGAGTTCAAATAATTGGTAAGTAGATTTTAATGATTAAAATCAAGGCAAGAGTATCAATATCAGTAGGTGTCACTATCAGAAGTAAATGCTTTACCAGTATTTGGGAAGTGCTAACTTGGTGTTCAATCTCACTTTTAGTTAATTCTTCAGTCTTCCTTTCCAATCTATCTATATCCATGACATTCCTTTTATTCTAACAAAAAATACAAACAAACATGTTGGGGTCCCTCTCCAGAAGTTTACCCAGCCCATTAAGGAAGTATTAAATCAAACACCTGGCTTATCTTTTGTATGTCTCACCAAAACATTTAGCAGAGAATGGCAGCAGATAGGCTGCACACAGGCAAAATGATAAACACTTAACCACAATTGAGCTTAAAAGGTTAAGAGGGAATTTGTTTTCTCCATAAAAATCATAGCAAAGCTAAGTATTTTCTTGCCATTTTTTTACATTTTAAAAATACTTCTTCATATTCTTACCCAACGGCTCCAACATATGCCACACATTAGAAACTCATTAATTAAGATTTACTTATTTACTCCTCCATTCAGTAAATAATTATTAAGAATTTGTTAGCACAGGGTGGTCTGCTAGGTACTGTGAGGGATGAAAAGAAGAATGATACAATTTCTGTCCTCTCAGATTTCACAGTATAATTAAGAGCCCCTCTTTGCATAATGGGATTTGCTTTCAATGCTATATAAATGAATTTCCAGGAGTCTTGAATCTTTTCCCCTGAATCCCATTTCCTCAGGGATGGCAGGGACTTGATACCTTCTCTCAGTTGACATGTAAAAATTCTTTTTCCATTTATCACTCCACAAATGGAGAGAACCAGTAGCCCATACAGAAAGAGATTGAACATGCCCACCCATTAATGTAACTTCACTGTGATCGGTCACTATGTGATTTTCTTATATTTGTCTGTACCAGTGTTTCCCTTGTTCAATATACCTCCTCTTGAAGATTCTGGATCTTAAGAATCAGGGCCTGATTTTCTTTTTCCTGATTCATTTAGGGAAAAAAAATTAAAAACAGTTCAGTGATTTAAGATGTCACAACATATTCAATTGCAAAAATCCAGAAAAGTGTATCTATTTTGAATTTTAACTAATTTTAAAGCTAGTAACACACCAGGTGGCAACTAGTCAAAAACTTCACTGAAGGCAATGTTAACTCTTAGGTTACTAGAAGTCCAGGCAGCAGTTAGTGAACCAATAACTTCCCTGTAGGGTTCATCAATATCTAAGATAATGAGAAAAAACAAAACTCTAGTAGGCTTTAGCTGTATCCCCTGGCCTTATTTTTTCCCCTAATAACTGGTACCATAAGTAACAGTGAATTCTATCAAAAAAGTACCCTGAAAACACATATGACTGTACTTCCCATTTCAAGTTCCATATTTCCTAAGCTGAACTCTTTGTGACAATCTGAGCACCAGAAGTTCACATCCTGAACTCTAAGTTACAAATTGTCAAAAACTTGAAGTTAACAAACCAGGGTTTTACAATGAGAGACTGTACAAAGATACATACATACATACATACATACATATATATAGATAGATAGATAGATAGATAGATAGATAGATAGATAGATATAGATAGGAGGACTGCAGTAGTACTACTTTGTACATCCTAGAGCTCTAAAGCACTTGTTAATCTACTCTGTAATAAATCATATGGTTTTTGAGCTAGAATTTCATTCCCTCATATTACAGATGAGGAAACCAAGGCCTTGCAATGCTCCCTAAGGTTACCTAAGCTCATTAGTGTCAGAACAGGGACTCTAATATAATTCTTCTGATTTCCTGGCAAATGCTATTTCCATTAAACCCTATTACCTTAAAGATAAATAGATTTCAAAATGTCTTCTTCAGCCGGCAAACACATATTTTACCAGCCTGAAAGGCTTTCACTTCTATATTTAACAGTATTAACACAATTATATGTTTGATCATTAGTCAATTTTCAGTTAGTAAGCACTCAATATCTGACAGGCACTGTGGTCAAGGAGAGGGATGACAAAAAAAAAAATGAAACAAAAATGATGGCCCTGACCAGCCATCTGAAATGGAACATCTATATTGGATCTAGGAAATAATTTAAGTTATTAAAAATGTCTTTTTTTCAAGCTTATGATTTAAAAGTTAGTCTAGCTAACTTACTTTGTGCCCCAGAGCTTTAACCCTTCACTAATTTGCATTCTTATTGTAATAAAAAACAAATTAGTGAAACCTAAAAGAAGCCTGTGAATACCAGACTACCTCACCCTTTTAGTCAATATCCTGTGAAGAGATGAAAATTTCACAGGCAAATCAATGGTAAGATCAAATTTGAATGGTTTTCAGGTATCAGACATTTGTTCATCTATCTCTGGGGCATATACCCATACTAGACAATCTGTGAATATCCCAGACCTTCATAACTAATAGTCTGATGACCAAGTGCTATGTAGGAAATACAGTTCTAACTTATGAAGATTAGTTCCATATTCTCTGTTTTTTTTCTATTAATCTAGCAGGTTTACTAGTTGCCTTTCTTCTAAATGTTATCATGAAAGTCACAATTCATATTTCTGCCATTTAAAAGGTAACTGGGTCACTTACTAACTGCTTATTCTGAGTTACTATTTTGGTTTTCTCCTCTTCTGAGACTTTCAAGTTAATTTTCAGTTCCTCCAGTTCTTCTTTTAAAAGATTTGTTCTCTTAATAGACTGTTGGGCACTGGAAAAAAAATTAATAAGCAAAACCTCAAATATAACTGTCAGAGCTATTAATATAAGCACAGAACTATTTTTGGACAAGTATTAAAAACCACTCAGACTTTATGCCAGAGGTTGAACAAAGTATTAATGTGCCCATAGGTTTTAGGGAATACTTAACTCACAACTTGTAGAAAAGGGGTTAACGTAGCAAGTTTTTCAAGGAAGCTTCTTCCTTAGACCTTAAGGTCACCAGAAGAATTACATTCCTGGGATGAAGATTTGCATAAGGATGCTTTTGAAATCCACCACAGACTGGGGAGGTTAGAGCACATAGTACTTTTATTGCAAAGGCGGCATCTACATTTTATCCTAGGATCTCTGACTCGCCTCAAATGGAATGCTGATAGAAGACTCTTCCTCTACAGGTCTTTGTATTCCTACCTCACTCAACTAAATATGTCTAAAAAAGGTAATTGGAGCCTATGTTTTATTCAGTTTACCCCACTTGCCAAAATTGCCAGTTAAGAGGGATGGAAAACACAGGGATCCTATCAAATTTTGTCTTAAACTTTTTTATGAATGTTTATATTTCTTCTTCACTTCTCAATCTATCCTTTCTCCTTTTTACCAAGTGAGCTACGCCATACAACAAAGAACAGAAAAAGACAAAAAAATGCAGTTCATTGAAAGCAACCAACATATCAACTAAGTCTGATGGAATATACAATATCCCACATCTACAGTCTCCCACTGCAAAGAAGAGAAAGAGGTTCATTTATTCATTTATTCTCTAGCATCAAGCTTGGTCATCATAATTAATATAGCATATACTTTTTTTTACTGCTGTTATTCTTTTCATTTACATTGTTGTTGTAATTGTGCATATTGTTTTCCTGGTTCTACTTATTTCACTTTTCACCACTTTGTGTCTTCCTATGCTCTTCTGAGTTCTTCATATTCATTATTTCTTAAGGAGCAATAATATTTATTCTATTTATGATTGACTTTATCTCAACACTTGCCAATGAGTGGGCACTAGCTTTCTTTCCAGTTCAAGGAATTTAGCTTGATCATCCCCACAAGAAGGATCAAGAGGATGAAAAAAATCTGTTGCCTAGATGACAACATGTCTTTGGAAATACAACTTATACAGCTTGACCGTTATTATTTATATCTGGGACAGACACAAAAAATAGAGGAGTTGGGTCTAGGGGTGAAGAAAAAGAGAGCAGGCTGGGTTTCCTTTGGGAAACTGCAAAGTTCTATTAATGACCTTGACTTTAGCATAAAAGCAAAGGACCAACATTTTAACCCCAATATTTGCTAGTATTGCTGTAAAGCTGCAAAACATGTACTACAAGTCTCAAAAAAAATAAAAATCAGTGTTGTGCAGAGAGCAATGAAGAGATATATGCTTATAAGAGCAAGCCATAATATATAACCAATGAAGAACTTCAAAGAACAGGTATAAAAGACGTCAATAACGAATTGTATGATAGGAAGAAAATATGAGTGGTTACACAGTGAAGATAAGGGATGTCATGTCGATAGCTTTGGTATTCAATTTGTACCATTGTGAAAAGAGAAGAGCGTGAGGAAGGAATCTCACATTTAGTTGTGAAAGATTGACAGGCCTGGGTGGGTTATAATCTGTATCACTGGAGGGAACTTTTAAATGGATGATATCATATCTCTGAGGGATCTTTCCTTCTGTCTTTGTGGTATATGTTTGCTGGTGGGGTCTCTCAAATAAATTTTCTATAGAGAATACTAGCAGACAAAGTCCATTCATAAATGGAAGTTGTACACCTTGCAAGCTCATGGAATCTCTGAGCAGGAAGTCATGTCAAGATCTACCCAATCCAACACATTCTTGAATCTGTTTCCTCACCAGCATTTTCCAATAAATGATAATCTATATTTTTCTTGAAAATTTATCATAGTAATCTACTACTTACCAACACAGCCTATTGTACTTTCCCATAGCTTTAACTACCAGGAAGTTCTCCCTTCCTAATAGTTCTCCTAAAAGTTCTCCCTTATATTAAACCTAAATGTGAATTTCTGAACTTGGCCATTCATTGCTTCTAGTTTTGACAGCTAAAAAGTAGATAAAGCCAAAAAGTAAATAAATAAACACATAAATAAATAATCCCTCGTGTTCACAAAATAGTCCATTAATACTTTAATCCAGCTACCATGACCTCCCAAGTCCTCTCTTCAACAAGTGAAAGATCTCCAGTTTCTTTAACCAAGCCTCATATGCCATAATCTCAATGACTTTGACATCCTGGTTCTAGTCCTTCAAATTCTCCCTGCTTTTCATTCTTTTCTCATCCTTCTTAAAATGTGGCACCCAAAATGAAATATTTCAAATGTTGTCGGATCAAGATATTGTAAGATTATAACCAGTTTTATTCTGGACACTATGACCTTCTCAGTGTAAACTACAGTCACATCATTTTTTTTATAGCTTCCATTTATACTTTTGACCCATATTGATATGCAAAGACATAAACTCCATTTTTCTTCTTTTTTTGGACAAAATACTATCTAGTCATACCACTCCAACTTTATACTTGCTGATGTGATTCAGTAATAAGATTTTACATTTATATTTATTACATTCCAACTTGTTAATCCCATAGATCTGGACTATTAAGATATTTTCGAATCCTGTCATTCAACACATTAGCGATCCCTCTTAACTCCATGTCATCTAATATTTGATAAGCATGCCTCCTCTAACCTTATCAAAGTTATTGATAAAAAAATTATACAGCACAGGGCCAAGCACCCTGGGACACTCCACTAGACACATCCTTCTTCTTAATTGAGTCTCTCCCCTGCCCCCTCCCCCCAGTATTTATTGAATCAATAAACTCCAATGATTCCCTATCATCTCTGGGATCAAATATAAAGTCCTCTATTTGACTTTTAAAATCCTTCATAACTTAACCCCATTCTATCTTTCCAGTCTTCTTATACTTTGCTCATGTCCACTGTTCTGCAACCGAGTGATTCTGCAAGGTCAGTGACTAGCCTCCTTGCTGTTCCTTCTGTAAAACTCATTATCTTCCAACTGTAAATTTTCACTGGCAGTTGCCCTTGCCTGGAATCCCCTCATTCCTCATCTCCACTTCTTGGCTTCCTTGGTTTCAAGTCCCAATTAAAATTTCTTGTGTCAGAAGCCTTGTCTCTGTTGATTACATCCAATTTATCCTGAATATATTTGCACATAGTTGTTTTCATGTTGCTTCCTTCATTAGTCTGTGAGATATTTGAGAACAAGAGCTTCTTGTCATTTTTTGTGCCTCAAGGAGTTAGTATAGTGCCTAGAAAATAGTAGGTGCTTAATAAGTAAAGATCATATACTACGACTTTTTGGGGGCAATCATGTAATCAATACCAAGAGTAGCCCACATTTCCCTTAATTCTGTCATCTCATCATTATCTGTTATCACTGCTCCATCCATCCTCATGCATCAGTCTTAACCAATCTTTGACCTTCTTCTTTTCCCTATAAAATTAAAAGAAAACACCTCTTCAGTTGTCTTTAGCACTCTTTCCTAGTCTAGGCTCTTCTGAACTTTAGCACCTCTGACATTATTCATAAAGGACTACGCCACATTTTATGTTCATCCTCAGTTACTTGCAATGGCTTCCATCTTCAAAAACAAAGCAAAACAAAGGCAATTAAAAACACTGGTGTCGGAGTTACCTGAGCTTCCCTACCAATTTCTTTAAATAATTCCCTCTTTCTTGTTATTAGAATTTAATCACTTTGGCTATTCAGAATTTCATTTTTGAGGGTTTTTTAATGTCTGCTCATGGTTACATTCCTTGTAGAATTTTAGGCCATGGAATGCTATCTATCCTTTTTCTAAATGCTTTGAAATTTGCCCTAAATCTAGGGTGTATATTGAACTACAGTAAACTTTCTTCTTTTTTATGTTTTATTTTAAGCATATGTGGTCACTTCTCTCCTAAGTTCCACATTATTTATGCTGCAGCATCTAGTTCCTCCTCATCAGCAAGAATCAGATCCAGAATGACAGGTCCCTTTCTTAATTCTTCCATCTTTTGAAAGATAAAATCATTCACAAGACATGAAATTATTAATTGCTCTTTCTTTGGCTCCAGAAAGAGAGCTCCAGATAACTGAGGTCCCTCATCACTACTATGCATGCCTTCATGCCTCTATGCCAGACTGCACATGTTTCCTGAACTTCTTGTCAATTTTTTCCTTTAAATTAATATAGATAATACACAATACTATTGCTTCTGATTCTCCCTCCATTATCTTTACCCAATATTATCCATCATGCTTCTGCACTATGTTCTGTTTTTCTCATTTTTCTTAAATTACAAAAATAATCCCTCCTGCTATCCTTGTACTGCTCTGCCACTCCCATATACATGTGTGTATATACAAAGTGTGTGTGCATATATATTCAATATTTCTGATTACAAATACATGTACTGTACATTATTTATATGTTATATATCTATGCATATAGGTATGTGGTAATCATGATCTAGGATAAAGTTAAGGCTAAAATATGTATAATCGAAAGAGAAAATAGGGAAACTACACTATGTGTCAGTCATATTTATCAATGTTGTTTTAACTATTTAAAAGAACTAGACAGTAAAAGGTGGGGATGTTGCATGTAGGAAATGATGAGTTGGTAGACTTGGAAAAATATGGGAAGACTGAAGGAAAAGGAAGGAAAAGGTTATCCACCCTCAGAGAAGCAGAGGATAAGTATAGAGGTAGTAGTATATATAAGTATATAGCATATATACATAAGTATATGTCTATATATGATTATTGATATCTAAATATATGTGTACATGTATGCATGTACAGTTTATGTATGTATATATCTTTGTGTGTATATGTACATGTATATGTAAATATATATGTTCTTATATGTATATGTATACATCTCTATAAATCTGTCTATATAATATATACATTTAATTGTAGCCTTTTGGGGGAAGGGGGAAAAAGAACAAAGTAAAAAGTACACAGTGGAGAACAAAAGAAAACTTACAAGGAAGCAAAGAGAAGATGGACAACTCTCAATACAATTCGTAGTATTTATTATATAGACTTTCTTAAAATGAAAATTTGTTGCTGTATATTTTGAATCCTCTCTCACATTTTGCTGTGCATATGGCAATTCTTTTTTTCTTATTTTGTATTATTTTAGTTTTAGTATTTAAGTTTGTTTCTTTTTTCTTTTCTTATTTTGTATTGAAGTTTAAACTAAAATAATTTCTAAAAAAGAAATGAACTAAAACAGTAAGGGCATCACCTCTCTGCCAGGAGTTGAATGAAATGTTTCCTTTTCATCCTTTTGGACTTGTGGTTTATCTTTCCCTTGATCAGGGCTCTAAGAAGTCTTTTTGTTTGTTTGTTTATAATAGTTCCTATTGTATAAATTGATCTAATTCTGCTTACATCATTCTGGTTCAATTCAATTGGGTCTTTACATTTCCTCTTAAATTGTCCATTTCATCATTTCTTATGGTACAATAATATTCCATTACGTGCCTATACCATAATTTAACAATTCTCCAAAGGGACCATCTCTTATTTTCTGATATGTTTTTATACATATAAATTTTTTCCCTCTTTCTTTGATTTCTTTGACGCATAGGCCTAATAGTGGTATATCTGGGCCAAAGTGTGCAAATAGTTGGGTAGCTTCTTGGGCAGAGTTCCAAACTGCTTTCCAGAATGACTGGGCCAATTCACAACTCCACCAACTGAAATGAATGCACCTTTTCTCATGTGGTTCCTCTACCATTAATTATTTTCATCTTTTCTTATCTTTGACAATCTGGTAAGTATGGAATGGAAGCTCAAAGAAGCTTTAATTTGCTTTTAACTACTTATTAGTGTTTTAGAGTATTTTTTCATGATCATTGATGACTTAGAGTTCATCCTTTGAAAACTGCCTTTTCATATCCTTTAACCATTTGGGAAATTGTTCAAAATCTTACAAATTTCAATTTGCTTCTTGGAAATGAGACCTTTTTCAGAGAAATGTATTCCAATATTTTTTCCCAATTACTATTCTCCTGATTTTTGTTACATTACAATATTTATGTAAAAATTTTATGATAAAAATTATCCATTTTATCTCAAGTGATCCTATCGCTTCCCTAGTCACAAAGTCTTCCCTATGCATAGATATGAAAGGTAACTTCTTTCTTGACCCTCTCCTTGGTTTAAAATATGACTTTATATGTTTATGAGAACTAGGACATGTATTCATTTTGACCCCCTAACTGTTGCCCTGTGCTGCCCTGATTGGTAGATGTCTCAAAGGGCCCACTATATCTTTGACTTCAAAACCAAAACACCCTTCCTGGCCACCACTCCCACACATACTGATTTAAGGGACTGATTCACTTTTGTATTCGGAGCTTCACTTTTTAGTACAGTCTTTGGCAAATAGTAAACCCTTAAAAACATTTTAAAGCATTAATTCATCCATTTATTTTTTTATTCATTTTCTCTTCCTTTCTTTTCAGTTTAAGACCTTTGGATTAGATGAGTAAGATTCCAGATAAATAAAATTTTTTTCCACTCCTCATGAGGTCTACTCTATCTTTGACAAAGAATCCATCACTTTTCAATTTGAAGCCATGATCTCGTTCTCAGGTACCATTTTCTTAAGTAACCATTTACTGGGGAAATAACCACATGCATATGCTAGAAAAGCTTTTCTAATACTAAATACTAATAAAGATAACGACAATATTATCAGCTGGCATTTATACAGCACCTATTTCTAAGTGCTTGACAAATCTCATGTGAACCTCACAAAAACCCTGGGAAACGGGTGCTACTAATATCCCCATTTTACAGGTGAGGAAAGTGAGGTGAACAGTGTAGCTTTTTGAAATTTCAATATTTCATACAAGTAGTTTGGGCCCAATTGGGAATAATTTGAATGGACCCATTTTTTTTTGGCTTATAGGACATACAAATCTCAGGCAGATGGCATAGACATGAACGAACTATTCGAGGGCATAGATAGAGAATAAGTCCTGGGACATACACCCACATAGAGTGAAATAAGTTCACCTTTTCATTTGACTGTGCAATTCGTGATAGTCTTCTGTTAACTGGCTGTTGGCTTCTTCTAGGGCTTCCAACGCTAACTTAAATTTGTTATTTTCCTCTTGCAGTTTTTGTCTGTTAAACTGCAGGTCTGCCACATATGTAATCAAGTCAGAGGTCTCTCTGAAGGTGAAGAAATAAAAGGAAATATTTTTCAATAAAGCACCTCTTTCTCCCCAACCCCTTTCACACCAAACAAGACAGATGAGTACATTCACAAATTTAAATTTTCTTAAGAGATTGACCCAGCTACCATCATCATGAAGTTAACATTCTTGGATTTTTAGGGATCCATACGGATTCCTAGAACATGGATTTTATTCTGTCATTGCCTATAGCTTTTTTTCACAGTTGCCGTTTTCTACTCTGGGACATTCTACTTCTAATAAAATTTGTTTCTTATAGAAACCAAGTGAGGTCATTTGAATGAGAAATTAGTCCCTGTGAAAGACAAAGTATAAGAACAAATTACTAGCAAATTTTAATTAGATTCTTTTTTTCTATTTCACTTTTATTTTTTTCTCAATTACATGTAAACAAAACTTTTTTTTAAACATTTATTTTCTTTAACTTTGTGTACCATACTATATCCCTCTCTCCCTCCCCTCTTCTCTCCTTGAGAAAGCAAGCATAAATTAGATTCTGTGAAAACAAGGATTCTAGTTTAGATAGCATAAAATAGTTAATAGACTATTGAATTAGCTTAGACTAACTGGGAAAAGAACTCTAGTGATGACACAATGGCAATCATACATTTCTCTACTGCTTTAAGGTTTCCAAACCCCTTTCTCCTTCAACTGCTAGTTCCCTCCCTAATTCCTTTAGATCAAATGAGATAACAACTGTAAAGTGTTTATCACAGTGCCCGACACATAGTAAATGCTATATAAATGCTAGTTATTATTGCTGTTTTTAACTTCTTATTTTTTCTCTTTTATGTATTTCCTTATATATTTATGTATATACTTGCTTCCCTTGTTAGAATGCAAACTTCTTGTGAACAGGATTTATTTTATTTGCTGTATCTATATTTCCAGAGACTAGTATAGTGCCTGCCACATAGTAGGCACTTTAAAAAACGTGCTGATTGAATTAATGACGGAACAAACCTTGAAGGACACAGTAACAGTGTTATCCTTGTTTGACAGATAAGGGAAGTAAGGCCGAATGTGACCAAGTGATTTGCTCTGGATCACGTATTGTCAGACTAAGATTTTATACACATGAGAAAAATGCATACATTGTAAATTGGTCAGAATACCAAATTGAAAGATTTCGAATATCACCAAAGTAATCATACTTACAAGTCATCATTACATGTATCTTCACCAAAAGCCTCACAGCTCCCTGATGTGATAGTCACTGTATTTGAGGTCACCTTAACTAAAATGCACAAAAATAATGTAGGATAAAGACTTTAAAAAAACATAGTAAAGGGGCAGAAAATTCTACATAGAGATATAAACATTGCACCTGACTTCTGACTATCCCATGCTTTACAGATTGAATCTTCTTCGGGACTCACTTCAGTCTTCCTTCCCCTATAACAGGAACAAAACCATCAATTTAGGAACATTTCTGTATACCAAAGCTTGGATCTTCCTTATGTGGTAATATATTAATATACAACTGCTCTATATTGAATCCAGAAGGGCAGTGATGTTGGTCCTAACTTGCATTTTCCAAAAAGCTTTAGTCAAATCTGATTTATTCAATATGTATTTTAAAAATTATTATTAAATTTTATTTTTAATTTATGGAATAAAACAAGTATTTCCATAACATAGTATAATAAAAAAAATCTTGCACATGAAACTGCAAATCTACTATGCACAACTTGCTGTTTCTTTCAAATATACAACAGAATTATCATGTAAATTTCTTTTTTTCTTCCCTCCACCCTCCCATTCTACATATATTTAATAAGTACTTAATATAAAAATTATACTGTGCTAGGCAAGGAGTAGGATGAAAAAGAATACAGGGAAAGTCTCAAGTCTCTGGGAATTTGCAGACTAGCTGGGGAGACCCAGTATAAACAGAAATAGTGAGTTATATTGGAACAAGTGATGGATTGGAAGTCAAGAAAACTTGGGATAAAGTCCTGGCTCTGCCATTAACTTCCTATGTGATATAAGGCAGATTGTTCCCCTTCCTTTGGTTTCAATTTATTCTTCTGTGAGAAGTTAATACTATAAAGCTTCCAGGTCCCTTCTAGATCTAACAAGGAACTAATCAATCTGGAGAAGAGCTAGAACGCAGTCTGGTGTACTGGATGACTCAAAAACTATTGTCCATTGACCTTGAAGCTGAGAATTTTGCCTCATTTTTTTGCAGAAAAAAAACTGAGACCATTTACTGTGATCTCCCCCTTCTTCATCTCCTGTCACTCAGGTGCCTTCTGACACTATCTCCTCCTTTAACCCTGTTTCACATGATGAAGTGGTCTTCTTCCTTACCAAGGTTATATCTGTTTAAAGGATCATATTCCATCCCAAATCCTCCATCAGATTTCCTCCTCTGTCACCCCCACTCTATCATATTTTCCATCTCTGTGTCTGCTGGCTCATTCTCTACTACCTACAAATATGCCTATGTTTTCCCCATCCTGAAAAAAACTCTTCCTTGGGAGGTGGAACCAAGATAGTAGAGTAACAGCGTGGAATTTCTAGAGCATTCCCCCCAAGCCCAAACAAATACCTGTAAAAAATGGCTCAAACAAATTCTGGAGCTACAGAACCCACAGAATGAAGGAGTGAAACAAATCTCCAGCCCAAGACAGCCTGAAAAATCACCAGGAAGTGTCTATTGTGCCCTACTGGGGACAGGACGCAGTCCAGTGTGGGGCATCATGGATATCATGAAAAACGAATCAACTGCTTGCTAAAGGAGACCCAAAAAAGATGCTGAAGAAAATAAATCTTTAAAAAATAGACTAACGCAAATGGCAAAAGAGATCCAATAAGCCAATGAGGAGAAGAATGCCCCAAAAAAGCAGAATTGACCAGATGGAAAAGGAGGTCCAAAAGCTCACTGAAGAAAATAATTTCTTGAAGGTTAGAATGGAGCAGATGAAGTAGACTTTATGAAAAATCAAGAAATTATAAAACAAAACCAAAAGAATGAAAAAATAGCAGACAATGTGAAATATCTCATTGGAAATACAACTGATCTGGAAAATAGATCCAGGAAAGACAATTTTAAAATTATGAGGCTACCTGAAAGCCATGATCATAAAAAGAGCATAGACATCGTATTTCAAGAAATTATCAAGGAAAACTGCCCTGATATTCTAGAACCAGAGGACAAAATAAATATTGGAAGAATCAACTAATCACCTCCTGAAAGAGACCCAAATAAGAGAAACTCCTAGGAATATTGTGGCCAAATTTCAGAGCTCCCAGGTCAAGGAGAAAATATTGCAAGCAGCCAGAAAGAAACAATTCAAGTATTGTGGAAATACAATCAGGATAACATAAGATCTAGCAGCTTCTACATTAAGTGTTTGAAGGGCTTGGAATACAATATTCCACAGGTCAAAGGAGCTAGGATTAAAACCAAAAATCACCTAGCCAGCACAATTGAATATAATACTTCAGGGGAAAAAATGGCTATTCGATGAAATAGAGGATTTTTAAGTATTCTTGATGAAAAGACCAGAGCTAAATAGAAAACTTGACTTTCAAACATAAGAATCAAGAGAAGCATGAAAAGGTAAACAGGAAAGAGAAATCATAAGGGATTTACTAAAAGTGAACTGTTTATATTCCTACATGGAAAGATAATAACTTTTCTCAGTATTTGGGCAGTTGGAGGGATTTCATATATATATATATATACATATATATATATATCTAAAAAAATAAAATTAAGGGGTAAAAGAGGAATGTAATGGGGGGAGAAAGGGAGTAATAGAATGGGGCAAATTATCTCACATATAAAAAAGGGAAGAAAAAACTTTTTCAATGGAGGGGAAGAGAGGGGAGATGAGAAGAGAGAAGTGAACCTTATTCTCATCACATTTGGCTTAAGGACAAAATAACATGCACACTCAATTTGCTATGAAAATTTATCTTACACTACAGGAAAGGGAAGAAGCAGATAAACAAGGTGTAGGGGGTGATAGAAGGAAGGGCAAATGGGAGGAGAACATAATTAGAAGTAAACACTTTTGAGGAGGGATATGGTCAAAAGAGAGAATAGAATAAATGGGGGGGCAGGATAGTTATAGTTAGTTTTATATATATATATATATATAACTATATATATCTATATAGTTATATATATATATAACTATGTAGTTAGTTATATAGTTAGTCTTTCACAATATGACTTTTATGGAAGTCTTTTGCATAGCTACACATGTATAACATATCAAATTGTTTGCCTTCTCAGTGGGGATGAGAAGTTGGAACTCAAAGTTTTAAAAACAAATTTTAAAAACAGTTTTTACATGCAACTATGAAATAAAATATACAGGTAATGGGGCATAGAAATCTATCTAGTCCTACAAGAAAATAGAGGAGACAGGGACAAGGGATCGGAGGAGCATGATAGAAGGGAGGACAAATTGGAGGAAAGGATAATCACAATGCATGCTGTCTTGGAGTGAGCACAGTGAAGGGACAGGGAGAAAATTTGGATCTCAAAATCTTAAGAAAATGAATGTCAAAAATTAAAAATAAATAGTTATAAAAAAATAAGAATTTTGCAAAAGAGGAAGAAGAGGGAAATTAACAAAACTCATAAATACATTGAAAAAATCTGATATTACATATATTACATTATATGTAATGTTTTACGTTCATGGATTTGCCACTTCTACAAAGAAGGGGAATTGAAAGTAGATTCTCATATGTCTTCCTTTGAGCCAGGCATACCATTTTGCAACATTCATTTTAAAAATTATTTTAGAAGAGGTGTTACTTCTGTTTATAAACTTGTGGTCATGGTGCATAAAAGAACAAAAAAACACAGAAACAAAAACTCCCTTGATCTATCCATCCCTGCTAATTATCATTCTATATCTCTTCTGAACTTTATAGCTATATTCCTCAAAAAGTTTTTCTACAAAAGATGCCTTTTCTTTCTCTCCTCACTCTTTCTTTAAATTCCTTACAATCTGGCTTCTCACTTTATTATTTCACTAAAATTGCTCTCTCCAAAGTTACCAATTATCTCTTAGCTGCCAAATTAAATATTTAAAATTCTATCCTTAGTCTCCTTGACCTCTCTGTGCCCTTTGACACTGTTTATCACTTTTCCCTCCTTAATACTCTCTTCTTTCTAAGCTTTAGGGACAGCACTCTTTCCTAGTTTTCTTCCTACCTAACTGACCTCTCCTTTTCTATATCTTCTTTGATGGATCCTCCTTCAGATCATACTCTCTAACCATAAGCATCCCTCAGGGTTCAATTCTATCTTTTCTTCTCTCCTGTCTCTATACTACTTCATTTGGTGATCTCATCAGCTCCCATGGATTTAATTATGATCTATACGATATTCTTAATTCTACCTATGCTGCTCTAATCTCTCTGCTGCCCTCTAGTCTTGCATCTCCAACTGCTTTTCAGACATCTCAAACTGGATGTCTATTAGACATCTTAAGCTAATTATGTCCAAAATGGAACTCAATATCATTTTCCCCAACCTTCCCCATCTCCTATCTTCCTATTACTGTGGAGAACATTACTATCCCCCCAGTTCCTGAGGCTTACATATCATTTTTGATTAATTTATGGATAGCCTAGGATTCTCAACCCGAAAGCCTTGGGAATAGTAGTATCCCCTAGGTCACTGAACGTGCTTCCAAATTAGCCCTTACAGAGAATATTGAGGAAATAAAAACATCATGAACAAGGGCTCCACTCTCCTCATCCCATTAGCAAAAGCTGCTGACAAACAGTCACCAATTTAAGCGCATGCTGTTTAGGGGAGGCAGCACTTCCCAGACCAATGATCCTACTTCTAGCCAAATCTTCACAGCCATCATCTGGGGGTGGTGGTGGAGGGCAACTTCACTGGAAAATGGACCAGCATCTTTCTTCATGTTCTTTATAGTTAATTTGGGCATTCATAATTGTCAAAATGACTTATTCAAAGTCATTCTTAAAAAAACATTGTTATTAGTATATACAAATGTTCTCCTGGTTCTGCTCACTCACTCTTCATTATTTTGTGCAAATCATTCCATGTTTTTCCAAGATCATTGAGCTCATCACCTCTCACAGCATAGCAACATTCCATCATAATCATAAACCACAACTTGTTTAGCCATTCCCCAACTGATGAACATCCCTACAATTTCTGGTTCTTTGCCACCACACACAGAGCTGCTATACACATTTTAAAACATATAGGTTTCTTTCCCCTTCCCTAATCATCCCTGGAAATAGATCCAGCAATGGTATTCCTGGGTCAAAAGGCATGGGCAGTTTAATAACTCTTTGAGTGTAATCCCAGATTGCTCTCCAAAATAGTTGGATCAGTTCACAATTCCACCAGCAATGAACCAGTACTATGTTATGGAAACAAGTACCCGAACGGACTATTTTAAGTGCTCATACTCTTTTTTTTTTTAACTATTCAACGCTTCATAAAGTACTAATAATAAGTAGTCAAATAGTAGAGAGGGAAAAAAAGAAAAGACAAGGAAAAATATGAAGAAAAGCATCTGAAGAACACAAATCTTCAGTATACTGTTAAAGAATGATTTATTCCCATAGAAAATTAATTTTGGTAGCTCAAATGACATTTCATACTCAAGGTATGTGTTCTTTTATTTTACCCCTAAGCACACAATATCTAAGTAGTTATATTATTCCATGACCTACACACTAGGCTTTTAACTCCTGTTGATTAATCCTTTATTTAAGCTGCTTGAAAAAAAAGTTTATATATTTGGAACAGTCAAAGAATCCACAGAAATGTGCTTCTCTTTAAGCTTTGTTAATGACAGATGCTATGGAAGTTGAGTATGACAAGAAGTCCACACCAGTGTCCCTATCCTGTCACCTTATCTAATTCTCGTGTTCATTATTGCTTTTCATATTTTATACCTCTCACCAAATGCCACTTTTTTCTTACACATTTAGCATAAAAATGTGTACTGTTTGGCTCTCTTCACCACATCCTCATTCTTTTAAAAATGACTTATTAGAAAGTTAACATTAAATGTCATAAGGAGTACCTTAACATTACTTGCAAGTTCATTGTTCAGTTGTTTCAGTTGTGTCCAAGTCTTTGTGACTCCATTTGGGGTTTTCTTGGCAGAAATACTGGAGTGGTTTGCCATTTCATTTTCCAGATGAGGAAACTGAGGCAAACAATGAAGTCACTTGCCCGGGGTCACACAGCTAGTATGTAGATGAGGCCAGATTTGAACTCTAGAAGATGATCTTCCTGACTCCAGGCTCAGGGCTCTATTCACTACTCTACCTAACTTTTACATGCAATTGTTTACATTCAAATCAATTAATTTCAGGACATAAAATACCTCATTTTTTCAGTCACTTCCTCTAAGTCTCCATCAGAATTCTTTGTCTATACATTGTCAATCATTTTACCTCATAGTCAAAATGTGTGATTCCTTTGGTACTGCTTTTTCTGGTGGTATTATTTCACAAAGATCTTTCCAAAATTTTTATATTCTACACATTTAAAAATATATTGATTGGCATTATAGTATTCTTTTACATGACTGCACAGAAATTTAACTATCCATTCACCTATTGGACAGTTAGACTGTTTCTGATTTTTCTAAAATTACAAATAGTTTCAAAAATCTTTGAAAAGATACCTTTTTTGGTCTGTTTTTGATAACACTCTTTTGGGGGTACATGGCCAACAATGGAACTACTGAGTCAATGATAATTGTTTCTTTTATTTTATACCACAGTGCTTTCAAAAATAAGATCCTACTAATTTGCAATTCTACCAGACATGTGGGAGTGTACCTATTTACCCACAATTCCACTATTACAAAATGTCCTAATTTTAATCATTCTTACCAATGAAGATACTTCAAAGTTGTTTTGATTTGTATTGCCTTGATTAGTAAAACTGAACATACTCCAGATGACTATTGACAATTTGTGTTTTCTCTTTTGACAAGTCTGTCCATATTTTGACCATTTATCAATTGGTAAGTAGGAGTTATTAGTAATGTTTTTTAACATTTCCTCAAATATTTCAGATATATTTTGGGATGTGTGTCATAATTAGTATAAGTATTTCCCCCAATCTGTGTCTTTTTATGTTGGATATATTGTTTTTATATAGAAATTTTATATTTAAAAATAAATCTCTCTCAATTAATTCTAATTGTTTCAAAGAATAATGAGGCCAGCCAGTGTTGGTGGACTGGGAAAGAACTGATGGACTGAAGGACTGAAGGTTTGCACATGGAGGTGACGCTTTGGGGTTGATGGCAAGATCAAAGGATTACCTTTTTTTTTTTAAGGTGCTTTTAAAAGTATTTTGTAAAACATTTTCAACCTATCAACAGGGAAACAGCTAACAATGGTAATAGTGAAGGCAGCAGTCAAGCACATTAAGAGGTACCTTATGACCCAGGTCCCACTTGATTTATACTCTTTTACCACATTTAGCTTTGCCATTTTTCCCCTTTCTCCTATTGCCTTTAATGTCTTCTACCTCTCTTTTCCTTCCTTATGCCCCATATTTAGAAATATATCTATTTGAGTAACTAATTGTTACCATTTATATAGAGCTTCAAGGTATGCAAACTGCTTTATAAATATTATCTCATTTTCTCCTCACAACAGCCCAAAGAGATAGGTGATACTATTCATCCCATTTTACAGATTAGGAAACTGAAATCAAGTAAATTGTCCAGGATCACAAGGCTTTTTTCTGATGCTGGATTTAAATTCATGTCTTCCTGACTTCAGTTTTAGTATTCACTTTTCTGCACTATCTAGTTGCTTATAGTTAAAAAGTAGTGGAGTCCTGATTTAGCAGGAGTGGAAGGCACCCCTCCAAAAAAATAAACTGGTTACTGTTAAGGAGCATCGTAAACTCACTTAACTCCTGTGATTCAGTCCTTTTATATATATGAAATGGTGATATTTGTCTAGTCACTCTATCAAAAGGATAGGTCTAAAGCTGAACAACACTACACAGTATTTTACCAGCTTCTCATAAAATAGAGTTAAATGTTAGCTATATCAGCTGTCATTGGAATTAAAGCATAAACTCATGAAAATACTTATCCGCAACAGCCACAAATTACCATCTGTTTCTACAGTCTGCTATCCATTCTTTCATAACAGCATGATAAGTCTCCAAATCCACAAACAAATCTTTCTTTTCAGGGTCAAACATGGTCCACAGATCTTCAAGGTCTTCAGAGTCCCAGTTAGTTATAAGTTTCAAATAAGCCATTATTTTAGAAACAGCTACTCTGCCTTCTGCAAAGGAGAAAGAAAATAACTTTAAGGCAAAAATTCCAACATACATTTCAGGAAATATTTATTAAGCATATATTAAGCATAGATGCTTAAGATGAAAAAAGACAGTTGAGATATTAGATTATAAATACCTTATTTTGTATCAATTCTGAACATAAAATACTAGAACAGCATGAATCAGGCCTGACTTAAAATACTCCAAAACTAAGTACTCCAGAGTTAATGTACACTATGATACATACAGTAGAAAAAATTAAACATACCTCTGTGGTTTTTATCACAATCATAAAAAATACTTGTTAGTAGTTGTTCTTCACAGATCTGGCTAACATTTTGTATCATACTTCCTTTTTCAACATCAATTCCTAGTTTCCATTCTGGCTCTATTGATTAAAAAAAAATGATTTCAGTTGCTTTTCTCTCAGAATCACAGAATTCCAGGTCTAAATTGAATGTCAGAAGTCATCTGATCCAACTCATACCTGCACAAGATGTCCATTATATACCATCAAGAAGTGGTTTTCTAAACTTTTAGTTGAAGACCTTCAGTGATGGAGGAATCTACTACTCCAGAGTCAGCCCATTCTACTTTGAAATAGTTCAAGTTACTGGGAAGAATTTTCTTACATTAAGCTAAAATGTGTTTCCCTGGGACTTCAACTTGGTCCTAATCCCATACTCTAAGTCAAGGAAAACTAGTCTGACTCTGTCTTGTATAAATACTTGAAGACTGCTATTAAGTGTTCCCCTTCTTCTATGTGTCTTCTGTGCACGCGTACGCATGCACACATACAGAGGTTATGCTGTTTAAGCATTTTTATAAAGTTGTTGGAGGGAAATTCTGGAAAAGTTGGTCTAGAATGCTCCCTCTAACCCATCATCTTGGTTCTGCCCCCAGATGTGGATGACCTGAAGGATCTTAGTCTTCTTTTGTCATCTTCATCCACATATCTATCATATCATATCTCCCCCAAATCTTTATATTCAGCCCCAACCTATTGAAGAAAATAACTCCTTAAAAAACAGAATCAGTCAAATGGTAATAGAGGTACAAATGCTCCTTGAAGAAAATAACTCCTTAAAAAGTAGCACTGGTTGAAAGGTAAAAAGAGGTATTAAAACCTCACTGAAGAAAATAACTCCCTAAAAAGTAGGACATCCCTATCTGGGAGTAGGGAAAAAAAGATAAGTCAATGGAAGAAAAGGAAAATTCTGGTAGAGAATTGGAGAACAGTACCATGGAAGCCAAAAGAAGAAAGAGAAGCAGGAATGTATAGACAATATCAATAGTTTAAGTGCTACATAAGTTCCAAGAAAATGAGGAATCAGAAAAGCCACTGGATTTTGTTAATTAAGAGGTCAATAATGACACTGGAGCAAACACTATCAGAAGAGTGATAGGGATGGAACTTACAAGTGAGTTATGAGTGAAAAGATAGAGGCATAGGCTGTTCCTTTGAGAAGTTTAAACAGTAGAGGGAAGGAAATTTATAGAATAGTAGCTTGAGGACATACTAAGGAAAAGGGAATCATTTTATTAGGTTGTTTTTAGGCTAGATGAGGTTTGAAAATATTAATAGGTAGAGGGGAAGGAACCAGTAGAAAAGAGATTAAATAAAGAGGCAAAATCAGTTATTGGAAAAAATGACACAAAGCTGTGAGGGATCACTAATATACTGGAGGATACATGGCGCTCTCTGTTCTGTATACCACTTTATAGGACAACTGATAAGCTAGAGAGCATCTAGAGGGGAAGCTAGGTGACATAATAGATAAGAGTGCTGAGCCTGGAGTTAGGAAGACTCATCATCAGATCTGGCCTCAGACACTTACTAGCCATGTGACCCTGAGCAAATCACTTAATTCTATTTGCTTCAGTTCCCTCATCTGTAAAATTGGCTGGAGAAGGAAATGGCAAATCACTGCAATATCTTTGCTAAGAAAACCTCAAATGAGGTCACAAACAGTCAGACACAACAATACATCTAGAGGAAGGTAAACAAATTGGTAACAAGCCTCAAGTTCATACTACACAAAGATCATTTGAAGGAAATGGAGATATTTTTGCCAGGGGCAAAAAAGACTTCAGAGGAGACATATTAAGTTTCTTCAAATATCTTGTGAGCTGTCATGAAGAAGAAAGATTATACATGTTCTGGAGGGCACCAGAGTGTAGAATTAGGAGCAATATACAGAAATTTCAAAGAGAGAAATTTAAGCTTGACATCAGGAAAAAAAATTCCTAACAACCAGACTGATCTGGAACAAAGACTTGGATGACATTAGGTTCCGTATCATTGGAACCCAGACTGGATGATAGCTTTTCATGCATGTTGTAGAAGGGGTCTTGTTTGGGTATAAATGTTGGAGTAGATGCTGAAATCCCTTTGGCACAGCTCTTAGGTGATGCAGTAGATAATGCCTAGGATTGCTGTCAGCAACACCTGAGACTGAATTTGACCTCAGATGTTCATTAGCTGTGTGACCCTGTACAAGTCACATAAATTTTGATTGCTTCAGTTTCCTCAACTGTAAAATAGATATAATTAGAGCAACTATCTCAGAGATTTGTTGTCAGGATCAAATGAGTTAAAATTAGCAAGGTGCTTGGCACAGTGCCTAACATCACATTGTAGATGCTTAATAAAGGCTTGTTCCCTCTCTCCCTCCATTCCAACTTGGAAATTCTATGATTACATGTTTTGGATTTCCTGAAGAATCAGACATTGGTCTAGCTAAGAGAATCTAGTGTAAGAACATAGGAGAATGACTGAGATAAGTAGCATAAGAGCCTTTCTACAAAAAGCTTTTTTCTTTTGGTTTTCTTGCTGACTTAGCACAGTGGGTCAATAAAAGTATAATTGCCATAATCTGGTCCAATCTATCCACGTAACTTCATTTTAAGTGAAAGTTGGATGATGAATGATGGCTCCTTGGGTCCCTTCTACCTCTGAATTTATGTGAATCTGTGACTAAGATCCAGAGAAGAGGCAAAGAGTGAGATTGACATTAGAAAGCTAGTTTTCTAAAAATCATGCTATCTAAGAGAAAGTTAACAATTTCGTACCATATAATAAATTCTATGAAAATGAAAGTGAAAGTATTCTATTTTATATCCTAGTCAACCTAAAGAGAGCTGTAATCTTTCTTAAAACATTTTTAATGCTTACAATATATGACAGAATTCCACAAGCATATTTCAGTTTCACCCACAGAACATTTTAAGTGGTTGCTTCTAGCAAAGCAGCTAAGATTATTCTGAATTTTGACTCAATTTCCCCCACAGTCATATTCTAATTCAGTCTTTAGAATGTTTATTTGTTTTTGAAATCAGTGGTGGAGGACAACCAGGGATAGGGACTAGATTTGTGATTTTATCAGCATAGAGAACTCGTAGGTAAGGAAACTCATAGCTATCAAAACAGGTGGGTACCTTCTCTGCGACTTATAGCCTTAGAGAGTTGCTAATTCCACTGAGAGGTTAAGAGATTTGACATACAGCCAATCTGGGTCAGGACTTGAAAACAAAGCCTTTTGGACTTTAAGGCCTACTCTCTATTACCTCTTAACTACTATGATGCCTTTCTAAGTACATTATTGAAAATTTTAAATATTTCATTCCATATCATTCATTAAGCACTGTAGCAGGCAATGGGAAATATAAAAAGGCATGGTTCCTATCCCCAGGGAGTTGATGATACAGACTTCCAGATCCTCAGGTAAGATTTTTTTACTTCAGGGTTAGAAAAAGAGGTATTAAAAACTGAAAGGCAAATATGAAAGATCCCCTCCCTCTGCCCAACTTTGTGTATTCTTTCTTCCTCAAGAACTTCATAATCAAATAAGGTAAATGCTTTATTTGAAAGAGTAAAAATTTCAAAAGATTGTTACCTCTTTTGTTCAGTGAAAATCTTCTTGCCACCAAAGAAAGGTCAGGGCTGTGATTAGAAATGTAATGAAAATCGGGGGTTGAAGTAATAAGATCACTTCCACAAGGAAAGTCTTTAAATGCATTGCTAGAAGTTAACTTCCTCTTTTTCACCAGAGACGTGAAAGACTTGTGTGACGGTGCTCTTGGCTTGAAGATTTCTTCAGGACTTTGGAGAGTGAAAGTATGTGTTGCCTTTACAGGAGAGTTGAGATAAGAGGTGGAAGACAAAGGTTGAAGATCAGAAACATCAACTTTCTCAAGACTTGAGAAGGGGGCTTTTGGTTCACAAGAATGTCCAACAGTCATCTTGTTCAGTGTTCCTTCAAGACTTTCTGCCATGTTAGTGTAAATAGTATCAAAATTCCTAGAATGAAATCTGACCATCTGAATTGTAGGATGTGAAGATTGGTCCATCTTCTGTATGGTCTTGATCTTCCTACAAATGCTTTTCACTGGGTTATGACGTTTATTTTTTTCCTGTCTTTCAGAAGCCATTCGTGACTTTTTCCTGTGTCTATTTCTGAAAAGCAGGTAAAAGCAAATAACTTTTCAACACATTGGCATGGTCTTATATATCCTTAAATCAAATTTGATAGCACAGGAACAAATGCTTTTTTATTTAGTTTTTTCCCAGCCCAGGTCAAGAGAGGGAGTCAGACAGAGAGGTATGTGTGTACTGTGGATGTAGTAGTCTAGCCAGGAAAGGCAGTGGGGAGCATTCAAGCACAATGAGAAGCTCACCCCGCAACACACACACAGAGGGATCTGATCTTGTTCAAGATGTGAAAACCAGATGCCAACTGTAGATTCACTACTCAGTTTCTGGTCATAGATCCGGAGCAGAATGAGGCAAGACCTGTGCCTAGGAAGTGATGTTCCAAGGGCAAGAAGTGTTGTGGACCTTACACTGTGTCCCTAGAAAGGAACACACTCAGAAGCAAGCAGTAGCTGGGCAGTTCTAGTCCCATGAGCAGAGCAGAATCTCAGATCCAGCTTCCAGGCCAATCTGAAGTCTTCAATGGAATAACCTGAGCAGTATGCCCAGCCCAAAAGGGAGCCTGCAGTTCTGCCACGTTGAACCTGCAAAGCTCTCCCACTGATGGATTATGGCTGACCAATAGTTGCTGCATCATGTTGTATTTTTAATTTGCTTGGACAAACATTTCCCAATTACATTTTAATCTTATTCAAGCTGCACTAAAGAGTTGCAGATAACTGACTTGTGACTGGCAGGCAACCTGAGAGAGAAAGGCTCTGCTATAGAATTCAGGTTGCAGGGGTTTTGTGGCTGTACCAGCCCAGCCCCACCATAATGCTTAGGATAACGAGACACAAAGTGGTAACTAAATCAAAGGTAATAAAATGGACAGAAAACAAAAACTTAAAAATGAAAAGACCCCTCTCTACATGAACTACTAGCATAACAGAGAGCAACATAGGCAATTATTTTAGTATACATTATCCTACTATTTTTTCTTTTTTCTTTTCTCATGACATTCACAGAATCATTGTCACCTTTACTGTTAACAACATTTTTGACATATGTCACATTTCAGTACTTCTTGAGTTAACATTAGCCTCTTATGAGCCATCTCCCTGATCAAGTACTACAAGCCAAAATTAAAGTTCCTGCTGCATAGCAACATTCCAATCAATTCCAATTTAGCTGGTGCAAAAAGAGATCCAAATAAGGCATAACCTATTTTTAAAATAAATCCATATAATTTTCCCTACTTACTAATTTAAAAGGCTTAAAACTTCAAAACTAAAAAGTTTTATTTTTAAAAATCTGTAGGCATTCAGGGGACTTATTTTTCTCATAAATCCACAATGACCGATAGGGTTTTTTCCATAAATCAATTGCAAGCATGTTGATTTTTAAAAATAAGGTTTTTCAAGAGATATTTTAGATTCTCAATTGCTCAGTGCAGTTTATCATGCCTGGCAGAAACAGTGCTTCCAATTCTCTTTCTTCTTTGCAGAGGTAGGGGAAAAAGGGTGTACGACACCCATAATGCCAGATTTTTTTTAATTGTGTTGGTTAGTTTTGCTGAACTTTTTTCTTTGCTATAATGTCAGTGACACAAAACCCAACGATATCAATAAACTTTTAAAAAAAAATAATAAAAAATAATCTTGCTATTTAAAGTGAAAAAAAGAAACAGGGCTTCTTGTTTTATAGGAGCATACAGATAAATGGCACAAAAGGATGAGGGAAGCTGACAATTCTCCACACAGAAGGAATGATTTAGAGCTGGAAAGAATTTCGGCCCCTCCAGTCTGTTTGAGAAACACACTCTTCCTTTTTCTTAGCATGACTGAAAATGTGATTCTATGGCCAAAGCAGGTGTCATATTTCATTCTGTATTTTAAAACTAATGCATGGGAATATCATTCATCAAAAGCTAATAGATTTCATTTTAAAAAAAACACACAGAAAAAAAACAGGAATTCAATTTCAACTTAGACAACATGTCTAACATGTAACATGTCAATGTTGTAAAACACAACATTTTGCTTTACAAAGAAACCTTTTGTTAAACTCATATTGCTCTAATAATCTCATTCCTTCTATGATAGTGTTCAAAACATGGGAAATGCAAGTTTCCAATATCATTTTTCACTTCCTTCAGAGAATACTGAAATTCCTGGTTCTAAAGAAGTCAGATTTTGAGTAATATCTAGCAAGTCACTCAGCACTTAGTATACACATCATCAGTGAGTTAAAAGTCTTAATAATACATATTTAGAAAGTCAAATATGATTTTTAGAAAATTGCTAGCAATAACTTGTTTTTGACACAGGGGTCTTTCCTAAACTACCAGATACCACAATATTTTCATCATGATATAATAAATAACATCTGCCTCATAACCTATCTTTCCATCATCACTGGATATTACTCCCTATTCTATATTCCATAATCCAGGCAAACTGACCTCTTTCTCCCTTACACTTAGCACTCATCTCTCTCATCTCTGATGCAGAATCCCTTTTACTCTTTGAAGCATAGTTCAACCACCACCTTTATATGAAGCTGTTCCAAGTCTCCTTCCCTAAATTCTAGTGCCCTGAGAAGCTACCCTGTATTTATTTGTATGTATTCTCCTTATCTTTATTCTGTATAGATTAATATATTTACCTGTGGTACCCCTGGTTAGAATTTAAACTCCGTAACAGTAAGGGCTATTTCGTTCTTTGCCATCCCAGCACACATCACTGTGTCTGACACATTTAGTCAATAAACGTTCATCGATTGTTTATTGATGGAAAGCCAAAAAAATTCTTCAACAGAACTAGGAAAAGGCAAATCATGATTGTCTGGCTACCCAGTGAATTCAATTAAATTCAATTAAGTTCAAGCATCAAGCACCTACTATGAACTAGGTACTAGCAATATAAAGGAGAAAAGAAACCCATGTCTGCCTTTAAGGAGGTTACATGCTACTGACATAATTTTGTACTTCTTGGTGGACTCTGCATTCATTAATCTTGTTAAGGTTTATCTTTGTAACAGGAAGATGATACTTTCTATCTACCTTCCATAGGAAGTTATTGGAAATTAAATGATTTCCAGAAACATTCCTTAGAAATACTCTCCCCACCCTCTCTCCCACCTCCTCCACCCCAGCCCCTTCTCTCCCCAAGTCTGCTTTCTGCAAACCTAAATAGCTATCACTAGAGGCAAGGAACAATATACACACATAACCTTAAACTGTTAAGGTCCCTTGACCTTACGGTAAGCATCAGTTACTGAAACAATCGGTAAGGAGGAACATCCTATTCCTATACTCCACCAAGTTTGTGCACTTGTTACTTCAACTCACATCCTAGTATAGAAAGGCTGGTTTTCTCAGGAACTTAGGCTGATACCAGAGGAAAACCTGTGACAGACCTTCAAAATTAAGGCTTTAGGGGACACCTCAATCCCAACATTTCAAAAAACAAACAAGCACTCAAATAACAAATATTGTTCTGTTTGATAATACACACAGATTTCCAGCTGCAAAATATCTTAGAGGTCAGCGCATTGTTAATTTGTACCCAATGAAACAAAATTATCTCATATTTATTTTTTATGTGCTTGTACATGTTGGCTCCATCCCTCCCCAGGCTACATAGAACATAAGCTTCTTAAGGTCAGAGACTTTTATTTTTGTCTTTTTAAACTGTAGCTCCCAACACACTGCAGGCGTTTTGAACAAGCATTTATGAAGTGATTGCAATAGTTCCTACCCTCAAGGAACTTACATTCTTCTGAGGGAATTTTCTCATTTTCTCTCTCCCTCTCTCCCCCTCTCTTTCTCCTCCCTCTCCCCCACCTCCTCTGCCCCAGCCCCTTCTCTCCCCAAGCTCCAGTTAGGGGGCTTACATTTTTAACAGCTCTTTTAGCAAACAGTTCTGGGGCAAATTGCAGATGGCTGGTGGTGGAAATGCTGATTTTGTCACTTGCTAGAAAGTGATTTTCATTTCCTACAGCTGCCTTTTCTCAATTTTCGTAGTGAATCGCTAGTTTTCCACTAAATTGAATCCTAGACAATGCAAAAATCAGAGAATTTTTATCCCATTTCTTCGAACTGCCAGAAATTTGCAAGCTAGGGGAGATAACGCACACCCTGAAATGTGGCGCTTTCTTTTGGCAAAGAAAAAAAAGCCAGCGCTAGCCAGAGGTCCAACCCTTTACCTCAGGAAGAGCTGTCCAGAGTGACTTGGCTTCACTATGGGGGCTTTCCAGACGCCATCATCTGAAGTATGGAAAGGGAGTCTGAAGGCGTGGTCAGAGGCAGGTGGGGCCAATTTAAGGCCAACAAGGCGTGGCTAAGCTACCCTTTCTCTGAGAAGGACCTGATTATCTAGTTTTTAAGGTAACAATGGGAAAATGAGTGTAAAGAAGGACCAGTTTTCACACCCCCATGTCCCTCCATGAAAGGGACTGTGCTGTGGGGGCTAGAGAGCTGGCCAAAGTCAGGAAAAGTAAGGTTCAAGTTCTGCTTCTGACACACACTGGCTGTCTGACCCCAGGCCAATCACTTAAGTGCCCCAGGCAACTAAGGCCACCTGTAGTAGAGGTGCAGTCCTGCTTTGTGCATACAGGGAGTTTCCTCTTTGTGGGGGTTCCCTGTGCTAATGACATGGCGGTATCTTCAATCTGCCTCCTGACGTGATGAAAGTTACTGCAACCAGAGGACGGTTAAAACCCTCCTCATAATCAGTGCCCCACCTGTGGGGCATGGCAGTGCTAAAGACATTCCTTAACAACCTGTGATAAACCAGCCTTCTACTAAGCTTAGCAGAGCCTGCATGTACTAAAGAGTAGTGGGAAATGTGGTTGTGTTGTAAGGCCGACAAAGCTTGGGGAAGGCCCTGAATTTTCCTTCTAATAGTCTAATGTTAGAAACTCCACAAAGGCAAGGACAGAATACAGAATATACGCACTGTAATAATCCCCTTTCTTTCCAGGGCCTACATCTCTATTTCCTTGTCTTTAAATTAGAAGAAATAAGCTCAGATAACATGCAAGGTTAATTTTGCTTACAATTTACACATTCCCCAAAATTTTATTTAATTTGTTCATGCTAGACTTAATTTTAAGGCATGAAATCAATTTTCTGTTAAGCAATTTCTTCCATTAGCTTGCTGGATTTTACATAACTTCCCAACTAATGAAAATTTATAGCATCGAGCTTGGGGGTAAAAAATTATCTTGTGACAGTGAAAAAAAATATTAGATTTAGGGTCAGAAGAAGTCTTTGCAACTAAGTGTATGACTTTGGGAAAACAAGTTAATATCTCTGCATTTCAGTTTCCAGTCTCTAAAATAAGAGGGCTGAACTGGAGACCTCTGGGTTTCCTTCCAACCTTAAATCTATGATGTTATTTACTCGGAAGATATAAAAGTCAAAATTAAGGAGGTTTTAATTTAGTCATTTTTCCATACCGTCTGACTCTTGTGACTTCATTTAGGATTTTCTTGACAAAGATACTATAGTGGTTTGACATTTCCTTCTCAAAGTCATTTTACAAATGAGGAAACATACAGCTAGTAAATGTCTGAAGCCAGCTTTGAACTCAGGAAGATGAGTCTTCCTGACTCTAGGCCCAGCATTCTAACCACTCAGCCACCTAGCTTCCCTAAGGCGGGTTTTCCCTTACCATAAAGGAAATCAGCGATGGAGACAACAATGCTATTGAAATCCTGAATCTACTTGAGTCAAGCACTTTGCAAACCATAAATACTATATAAATTCAGGGTATTATTCCTACTTTACCCAACTCTCTGCCTCAGTTTCCTTGTGAGGGAATTAGTACCTATCTCACCAAGTTGTTGTAAAGCACTTTTTAAAACTTGAACTTTAAATAAATGCTTTCTATAGAAGTATAGCAAAATACTTTGTGTATTTTCCAAACTCCAGAGAGCCCAGTGTAAAAGGAGTCATATTAACTTGCATTCTTTGCTAATAATGTATTATGTATTTATGTGTTTATCCATACACACATATACACACACATATTCTAGATGTCTTTGGATGTAAAACATCCCTGCTTATCTATTATAACATTTAATAAAGAGGGGTCTTAGAAAATCCCAATGTAATTTATATTTGAATCCAAATACATTTTCCCTATGGCATGGAATTTCAAATTGTAATAATCTATCTCTGCCTTTCTGAAAGGTGTGAAGATGAAAGAGAGTACTTTGAAGTAAAAAAATAAGGATTCTCCTTTACTTTGTGGGAGGGAGATGGACAACAGCAGCTAGTATTTACATAGCACTTTAAGGTTTGCATTGCAGCTTGACAAATGTTATTTTATCCTCACAAGAATGCTGGGAGGTAAGGGCCATTGTTATCCCGTTTTACAGAGGAGTAAACTAAGGTTGACAAATTAAGCCACTTTCCCATGGTCACACAGCTAGTGTCTTAAGTCTGTATTTGAACTGAGACCTTCTTGACTCTAGGTCCAACATTGGAGATAAAGAATGTATTTTAGTTAATAGGATTTAAAGGTGGAAAGGAACTTAGAGGTCATTTAATTAAAGCTCTTTATTTTATAAATGTGGAAATGGAGGCCTAGAAAAATCAGGGAACATTTGAAAGTCCTGTAATAGAAAGACCACTAGTCTTGGAAGAGAGTTGGGTTTGAATCATGCTGCTGACCTATTTCTTTGAACTTTTTTTCATCTGTTAAATGGGAATAATACTTTTCATTCCACAAAGATTGGAGATTATTGAGCACTTGATATGGAGACAATCATTAAAAATGTTCTTAAATTCTTATTAATCTGTTATGTCTAAGAAACAATGTAATCCCTGCCACACAAGGTTGTTGTAAGATCAGATGAAATAATTTAAACAACTCTATGTAAACTTAAATTGATTTATGAACATAAGTTATTATCTTTTCTCATTCTCAACTTCTAATTCTAATCATTCTCATCTCATGTACAAGGGAGTTAATACAGAAAGAGTCCTGGAAAAAGTCACCATCTAATTATTATTTTATGTTTAGTGATCATGTAAATGATGACTTTTCATAATTGAATTAAGATGTTGAGGTGTAATATCTAGGTTTACTGAAAGCATTTTCAAGATAATTCCAGTAGTGGATAGGATATCAAGGATGATAGATGCTTCATTTGACTTTCATCATTCTAATTTCTTCTCCTAGATTTATTTATTTTGAGAATTTATGATTCCACATAGATCAGAAGTTATGAGCATTTGGTATGGAAACATCCATTCAAAATATTTTTAAACTATTATGAGTCTGTATTTCCAAGGAATTATAGAAGAGAGTTTTGTTTGCAATGGTGCTCCAGTACAGTTTATATGAAGAAGTCTCAAAGACATTTGGGGGCTTATGTGTAGTAAGGCAAATTGTTAACTATTTATGTAGGACAGGAAATAGTTGGTACATCATTCTGGCCATTGTATCTAGGTATTCAGTAGATGCTAACTTTTTGCATTTTTTGTCAATTCTTTGGCGACATAATGTGATTGAGTTTATGTGGACACCGTCCATTAAAGGTCAATTTCACTCCTCTACTTGAATCATTTCATAGGTTCCAAACAGAAATGAACAAATATCAGTTACATTCAATAATTTCCAAGAGACTTTAGCTACTGCCAGCTCTGTGAAGTAGTCCGTTCCAGAATTATTTCCGTAAGCTTTTTACTGTTTATCATGTGATCTGAGTAAAGTCACTAGACCTTTGTCCTTTTTGATTATTAATGTATTACATAGTAATCTTTTTATAGTTCCCTTGGAATGATGGATACTGTTTCATTATAGAGGTTTTTGTTTGTATACTTTCTAAATTCATTGTTGCATACTTTGTTGTTAAAAAAGGTGGAGATTAAATTTGGAATTGCAACATTATTAATTGCTCTACATGTGTTCATTAAACTCTGACTTCAGGATGCCAGTAAGGTTCAGCATGTACAACCACAGCTTTCTCCTTAATAACTTCTTGTCTACTGCATCTTGCCTAGGGAAAATTCAAATGTGTCAGTACTCATGAGCTCTAATTCAAACTCAAAGTCCCTCTATTATTATGCATTCATCTTTTTAGTTTAATTTAGATTTAAAAAGCTCATTCATCAAAATGTTAGCCTGCTGTTACTTTTTTATATTGAATATTCTACAAACTTTTGCCAATGACTGCTTTACATCATTGAATAAAAATACTGGGATATAAGCTCAGTGGCCAACAAGATAATAGGGACGATATGGACATCATCCCTTTCCTGTATGGCTTTAATTTCTTCTATTGAGTCTCTATATTTTGAAAGGTTTTCATTTCATGTAGTTTGGAGATTGTAAGTATTAAGTATGGAAGAATCTATTAGAGATTCTTAAATTTTTATGCTTAAGTGTTATATTAAGGTCATCATTCTATATATATATAAAATAGGTCATCATTCTCTAGTATTTTCCCAGTCTAACTCTGCTTATGTGTTGGCTTTTGAAAACTACTACTGTGATTGATATTACTATTTTTTCTTTTATCTCATTCTCGTATTTTATGGGGTTCAGATACAAACAATTTGAGGATGAGTTGTTATCATGTAGTTGTGTGCTTTTATATTTAATATTCTGAAGACTATTGCACAGGCAAATAGAATGACTTCTTTTATAGTTGGGTAAGCATATTGTGATAAAATCTCATCTTCTGTAGAGAGAAGTCTAGTAACACACAATAAGACTGGAATAACATATACCTTGACCCACAGATTCTTGATTTATTCTGTTGTTTTTATAAAATTTACCAAAGTTTGTATAGGTGGTAAATGATAGTACCAGGGCTTAAAGACAAGTCTTCTGACTCCAAATTTAGTGCTCTGTCCACTGTACCACACTGCCTGCATTAAACAGATTGAATGTACCTCTTTTTATATAGATTCTTGAAAGTATATGATACCTCTCTCATAATTTAAGGATTAGAAAAAAATCTTGCCTCTTTCTAAATAAAATCTACAATAAATCAAAATTCTAAATAAAATAAATTAATATTTTTATTCTAAATTCTAAATAAATAAAACTAAAAAAAAATCTACAACCTTCTGCTACATTCACAGCTTTAAAAAAAAAACCCTCTTATCTCCACTTAGTACAATTTGGTGAATTAACTCTATTTTACACTGAAGCTGGTAAAATGAGAGCTCACATATTCCTGTACTGGAAGGGGACACAAATTTCAGAAGTGATGAAGGGATTGTATTCAATAGAAACATTAAAATCAAAAGATGGTTCATTTGCTCCCTCTGCTGGTAAAAGGTTGACCTAGTTCAATGAACCTAAAAAGATTAAAAAATTGTTTTATGGCAGATTTAGTGATTATTGTTGCATGCATGATGTGATAATGAGGTTCTTTAAGCTAAAACTTGTGGAAGAATAACTATTTTGATTTTTTTTCAAAATTATGCTTTTTAAATATCATAAAGTCATTAAAAATCTAAAGATCTATCAATTGACAGCAGTATAGTAATTGCTCACTATGTAATTGCTCAATATGTATATTCTACAATCATATGTTGTTGAAAAGTGAAGAATAAGTGGAAAACAAAATTCAGCATTTCCACAAAATTCCTGTCCTGTAGAAAATAGTGTTGACATGGCAGGTCCCATTGTATCTTTTTTGTTTTTGTGTCTATCTATACACACAGATGTGTGTGTATATATATGTATATATACATATACACACACACATACATATATATCTACACACACACACACACACACACACACACACACACACACACTTTGGTATCCGAGATTGCAAATGATTTCCTCATTCTTTACTTCTTTGATGAGAGGGTCTAATGTGGTAGAACAGAAATAGAGCAGGCCCTCAGCTAAGTCCTTTCTCTCTGCCTCCCTCATAACCACAATTGAATGAAGTCGGTCAGAATCTTATAGAAGTTCCCATCTCTGTGGGTTGGATGATGATTAATCTGGGTCATAAACCATTGTGCAATTCTATGCCTAAGTGAAACATTTGTGAATAATCGCTGGAGTATTTTATGCTGCACTACTACACACTGGAAACAATCAATGGAATTCATATTCCATTTTCTTCTTAAATGTGTACATTTAAATGTGTACGAAGCTGTAGATATAACTACATAACTATCTATTTTACAAGAAAAATATTTTGTTATTTAGAAAAAGAAGAACTTTTTCAGTTTAGTTGGTAAGGATCAGTTCTCTTGCTTTGTTCAATAAAATAAAAATTCATTTTGTTTTGTTTTATGATTTACAATGTGGAATCCATTTATGAATGGAAAAATTGTTTTTCCATACAACTACTTACAACTGTAAAGGAACTGGCCATTGAACCCCATACCTACAAGCATATGCAGGATGCCACTGGCGCAGTTTCCCACATGGAATGGGCACGGAGGTAAGCTTCCTGGGGAGTTGTGATGACATAGACTCCACCACTCTTTCTACAATTTTGTGCTAGTGTTATTCAACAATTTCAAGACCTAGGTATGATATTTAGGATAAATTCTATAGTGTCCATAAATGTGCATGTGAACATTTTATTTTGGGCAACAGGCTAGTTCTCATCTATAAAATGAATCAGATGATGCAAAAAATATCCTTTCCAGTCCTAAAATTTTATGACAGTATGACTATCCCCCTGAAATAGTATTGATGGAACCATCAATTTTATAGATGAGAAAACTGATGACAAGGTATAATGAAAAACAAAAAGGGTAGTTCTAGATTTTCCTGAATATGTAATTTCTTGTAATTTTTCTGCTCAAAAATCTTTCGTGACTCCCAATGGCCATCAAGTAAAGGTCATACCCCTTTGGCTGTCAGTCAAGTCTCCCGCTATAATCTATACTTCAGTCTTATCTCAGCTTGTGCCTCTTCATAGTGCTATACTACAATCAACCATTAATAAATCAAACAATGAAAGGTCTTTGTTAAGGACTTTCTCTATGCTAGGCACTGAGGATATAAAGACATGAATGAAATGATCCCTACTTACAATGAACTTCTAATGGAGGAGATAAAAAGTGCATTTTGTGTATGTGTGTGCGTGTGTAAAACCAATAAAAAATATATTTATATATAATATTAATTAATATTTAATGAAAATATTTATATGTATGTATGTATGTATGTATGTATGTATGTGTGTGTTTGTATATATGGCAGCCAGGTGGCTCAGTTCAGTGGATAGAACACTGGGCTTGGAGTCAGGAATACCTGAGTTCAAATCTGGCCTCAGACACCTACTAGCTGTGGGACCCTGGGCACTTGCTCAGCACTTAAGCTCTATTTGCCTTAATCCACTGGAAAAGGAAATGGCAAACAACTCTTGTTTCTTTGCCAAGAAAACACCATGGACAGTATGATCCATGGAGTCATGAAGAGTGAGACATGACCGAATAATTGAATAAAACAGACTACTTGTGTGTATGTATGTATACATACATACACATACATATAATATATACTACACTATATATGCATACATATATAAGTATGTACATATACACATATATGTATGTATGTATACACGTACTTTATATGGAGAGAGACACAGATACAGAGAGGCAGAGCAATGGAGAGAGAGTGACAGAGAGAGTGAAAGAGAGGAAGGAAGGAAGGAAGGAAGGAAGGAAGGAAGGAAGGAAGGATGGAAGGAAGGAAGGAAGAAAAGTACAATGTTATGTTAAGGGGAGAAGTACACTCTCCTTTATGAGTATGATCAGGAGAGGCTTCATGCAGAAAATGGTGTCGAAGCTGAATCATGACAGAACACAAGGATTCTGCAAGGTAGTGTTAGGGCTAGGATTAGAGGTCGAGGCCGAGGGTGTGGGGGGTATCCGGTGCAAAGACATGGAGTTGGGAGACAGAAGAAAGGAAGGAAGGTGAGTCTGGATATAAATGAGCTCTCCTAAACATAGAGTCAGTGCTCTTTCCACTCTGTCATTCAGCCTCCCAAGTCATATGCAAAAGTACTGAGCTTAGCAAGCAGGTAGGTGGCAGAGTTGATAGAATGCCAGACCTGGAGTCAGGAAGACTTATCTTTCTTGAGTTCAAATCTGGCCTCAGACATTTAGTAGTTGTATGACCCTGGGCAAAGTCACTTAACCCTGTTTGCCTTGGTTTCCTCATCTGTGCAATGAGCTGGAGAAGGAACTGGCAAACCACTCCAGTAGCTTTGCCAAGAAAACCTAAATGGCATCACAAAAAGTTGGAACTGAAACTACTGAACAGCCTAGAGTGTAGCATCACATATCTGAATTGCAGGCAGTATACCTTATATATGTGCTACTATTTGACCACTAGTCATCAGCCCATCTGTTTGTTCCATGCCTTTACTCTGACTGTCTCCTATAACCCTCCTCAGCACCACTTCTTAGCATTTCTAGCTTCTTTAAAGACAGTTTAAATGCCACCTTTTACAAGAGACCTTTCCCAGTCCATCCCTGCAGTCACTTGAGCCTCTTCTCCTAAGAATACCTTCCTTCTACTCTGTATGCATCTTTTATGTACCTATTTATTTACATGTTGTCTCCTCACTAGGATGTAAAGGAAGGACACTTTTTGCCTTTCTCTGTATCTTCAGTGTGCCGCACATCTGACAAATAGTAAGGGCTTCATAAATGTTTGTTGACTGATTGATTGATTGACTGACTTCATAGGGAAAGATTCCTTTCAGACCAAGACATTTTTACAAGAGTGTAGTAGACTACAGGTTGTTCTTCACCTAGGGGTTTATCCTTCCTATGTACACTCTTTTGAGATATCAGTTTTCCACTTGTGATTTGTGGAAGGGCCCCCTCTTACAGTCTACATCAATCCTGTATTCCTGTTCATCAGGGACTCCATGTAGCCTCCCCTAAGAGCATCAGGTGGTTGTGATATATTATCCTTGAAGAGCCTGATCCTGCGCCAGGCAAGGCTATTTTGTTAACTGTCAAGATTACCAGATCATTCAAGTACTCAGTACTGAGCAGTTTTCTCAATTATCCTGTGCTTTCTCTAGGCACCAAAATTTTTATTAGGAATTATTATATAGTCATTTACATATTATATTAAGAATTATAATTATAATATAGGAATTATTCCCCTGGCTCAAGTTAATGACAGTGAATGTGAAATGTCACATTTTTTTCCTTTTCTCTATGCTCTTCTGACCTGAGATCCTAGTAGGTGATGGGTCTTTAGCAACTAGTTAGCTGTTCAAACTTGTTAGTGTTCACCTATTCCCCATTCTCCAAGGTTCCAGATCACATATCAGTAGATGTGTATGGTTCTTGCCTTAACATCAGCAAGTACAGATCAAAACATGTAGACTCATACCTGATGGCGTACACTCATTCACTAGATGGCTACTGCCTTGGGACCTTCTGCTTAGGTCTTGAGGTTCGCTCTACTTGTTCATCAGGATCTGAACGAAACTTTCCTGCTCTGAGTTCTTTGGGGATGCTGCAATATAGTTCTAGGCTTTTTGACCTCTACTTAATCTAACATTTGACCTCTACTTAGTCTAAAATTTCCCTGAGCAATCTGGGATTGCTCCAAATTGCTCCAACCAATCCAAAATATTCTTTTATTTTCCACCCTCCTCCTTGTCTTTCATATAGAATTTGCACAAGTTGTTGTTCAGTCATTTTTGGTCATGTCCAACTCTTTCTGACCCTATTTGGGGTTTTCCTTGGCAAAAAACTGGAGGTGGCCATTTCTGTGTCCAACTATTTTTACATATGGGGAAACTGTAGCAAATAGGGTTAAATGACTTGCCCGGGGCCACATAGTTACAAAGTGTCTGAGGTCAGATTTGAACTCAGAAAGATGAGTCTTCCTTACTGTAGGCCTAATATTCTATCCCCAGTACCACCTAACTGCCCTTCTGATAGGATGGCCCTATAAGATGAGGAATCTATTCAGAAAGTCTGAAAAGACTTACAGGAGATGAGCAGAACCAGGAGAACATTGTACACAGTAACTGTCACAGTGCATGAGGACTGTTTCTGATAGACTTAGCCCTGCACAGCAATGAAAGGACCCGAAACATTTCCAAAGGACTGTTGAAGCAAAATGCCATCCACATCCAGAGAAAGAACTGTGGAATTGGAATGCAGAATGAAGCAGACTGTTTTCTCTTGTGTTATGTTTTGTTTTGTCTTAGTTTTTCTCATAGTTTCTCCCATTTGTTTTAATTCTTCTATGCAACATGACTAATGTGAAAATGTGTTTAATAAGAATGTCTATGTAGAAACCATATAAGATTGCGTGCCCTCTTGGGGAGGGGGGGGAAAGGGAGGGGGAGAAAATTTAAGACTTATGGAAGTAATTGTTGAAAACTAAAAACAAATAAATTAATTTTTAAAAAAGATGAGGAATCTATGACCAAGCTGGCCTTCCCTATTTATTAGTACTCATTATTGTGTATTACCAGTTTCCAACTTGCAATATCCAATTTAGTGCTTGACAGAATATATCAATTACTGTTACATCCATATAGGTGTAAGGTGGGTATGCTGCCCATATAAAATGTGTATATTCATGTGGGGTATTTAAATGTAGCTTATGGGGAGACCGGGATGTCTCTGAAATCTTACCCACCCACCACCAAGGGGGAATGAAGTTCCTCTATGAGGAGAGCAAGAGAAGAAGCCACAAAACTGGTCTCTGCTTTCCTCTCAGAGAGGCACTAGATTAGAATTATATTTGTTTGTTCCCCTAAAAATTGCTGGTCAAAGGGCATGGTTTTTAGGTGCAAGCCATTTTCCTGGCCACTGTCTCTTAATAAGGGAGGTTACTCTAAGCTTATACTTAGAAGCATGACTCCTTCCCCCCAAATACTAGTTACATAAAAGACCACCCCAACGAGTGAAAAGTGAGTAATTTATCCAATTTATTTGCCAATTTATCCAAACAGAGAGTAAAAAGAAATTTTAAAGTACTATACATTATAAAGAAGCCCCAATCTTACCCAAGGGGAAATTTCTTGAAGTCTCTAAGGATACAAGTTAGAAATAAGGGATAAGGTACCAGCTCCTCTACGTGCCTACTACTTTCTAAAGTCTTTGTTTTCTCTTTCTATGGATTTCTCTTTGAAAAGAATCTATAGCTACATATCACTCTTGAGGAAAGAATGAAGAATGTCTCTTCTCTCCAAAGCTCTGCCCTTCCTACAGGCATGCAGAGTAAAGTCATTTTTATGTCCACTAATTGGGAGGTATTATACAAGATGCCCAGGCTTGAAATCTGTTACATTTAGAATCTAGGTCTAATATATTGTCTCAGAACTTATTAGTCACAGTCCATTTCAAATCCTTAAACTCCATGTTATGGATAGGATAACTTTTTTTACTGTCAGTGAGACCTCTCCTGACAAGGTAGACCTCTGTCCTGATATAAAACTGTTCATAAACCTTTTAATCTGGAATTAGTGTGTAACATAAAGAGTTTTCTTAGATCCTCAAAAACCAATACTGATGAATGGGTGAGGCAGCTGACTAGGGCACAAAATCATTGAACCATAGATACAAAGCTGGAACAAACTTGGAAGGCAATCTAGTCCAATCCTCTTATTTTTCAGATGGCTAAACTGAGGACCAGAGAGAATAAGGGATTTTCCTATAAATATACAGGTCCCAACTGAATCTAGGTCCTATAATATTACACGCAATATTCTTTCCACTGTATCATTGTGCCTCAACTTCCTTAAAGGTCTACTCAGATGTCTTGCTCCAGGGATCTTCAAATGGTGGCACATAAATCCCCAATCAGAGTCACTGAATCTTAGAAAGGTCTTCAGCTCCTGATCATTCATTAGATATGTCCAGAACACATTCCCTACTGAGGCATTATGGTATCCACATACGTTAACAAATGTGAGTGTGGTAAATCATGTCTTGTTCTGGTCCCTGTTATCCCTTTTATTCAGTATAGTTAGTGAATTTATAGGGAGCCACTATAAAATGTCAATAACAGGAAGTAAGATCACAAAGCGAACCCTAGAACCCATATACTAACAATACCAAATCTGAAAGGAGGTAATTTGCAAACTTTACCATATATTAACCAAAAATCACATTCTGATAATATGGGCCTATGATATGTAGGTCTCAGATAAAATTCCAGATATCTGCATTAAGACCATCAGAAAGTCAAAAGCTATTGATAACTTTGAGATGATGTGGATATGTTAACTTTTAAGTCTTATTAGCAACTTTGAGATAATCTAGGTTGTCTAATGAACCTAAGGTGGCATAAATAAGAGTTAGTTTGTCCTCAACAAAATTCCTATAAAAATGAGACCCCAAATTCCTGTCCTCCAATCCCCTTTCCATCTCCATCTGGGTCTATGCTGCCAATTCTAATTCATGATTCCTTGCATGATTCTCTGTGTCTCTCCTCTTTGCCGATCCCCATGCTGCCTACCTTTCTCCACACCATATCCCTGCCCATACCACCTGCCTCTGTGCCCCTTTCATTGCCTGTCTTTCTGTTTTCTTTGCTGGTCACCCTTGCACCCTCTGTGCCTTATTAAAATGTGGTTGTAGCCGCACCTCCCACTACCATTATGATCATTCCAGATGAGTACCCAAAGAACCAAGCATGCCTGCTCCATTTCATAATTTCATAAATTAATTAGCAATTCACAGGGGATAAGAGAGCCCAGGTTCATTGTTCTGCAGCTGGAAGGAATCTTAGAGGTTGTATGGCCTCAATGACCATCTAGTCTAATCCTCACAGGTGAGGATGCTGAAGTCCAAAGAACTTAAGTGACTTGCCCAAAATCAAACAATTAAATGTTTGAGGCAGGATTCAAACTCAAGTCTTCCTGGATCTAAGTTCAGCCCTCTAAACATTATACCTTACTGTATTCTTGATCTCCAGAATTGAGACTTTTTGACCAAAGTTTCTTGCCAATCTAATGCCTCTAGTATTCTTTCCTCAAATTTTTCCAATAATGTTCAAAATACAGATACTTCAGCATCTCCAAATCTTTTATATTACCAAATATGAAAACTAATAAAGGTTCCAGCAGTGCCTTAAGAGTGTGTGCTCATATTGTTTTTATCTTTCTGGATGGATGAAGGCAGTCTTTTTCCTATCATCCTCTTTCATGAAGATCTGATAGTACCCATTGTACAGATTCAACTTTGAAAACAATTGGCTTCTTGAATTTGTAGGTTGTATCGATTCAACTTAGTTCTCTTATTTAAAGTCTGATGTTCCATACATGTCACATATGTCCTAGTATTTATTCTCCTATGTCATTACTATGGTTGAGACATGAAGAGAATGGTATTTCTTGATGATGCTGTTAAATTTTTGTTGCTAGCCTCTTTGGGGAAAAAAAAATTAAAAATGCTTTTCTCCCAGTAACAGTCTCCTGCTTTTGGAGTAGAGAATATCATCCTTTCAAGCCAGGTTTCCTGCTTTGTCCAACCTCTTGCTGGAGTCATGGTTTTAATTCCATTCATTGAACAAAGGCCCATCCAGTCCCATCTAGTCTCCAGATTGACCTCCTGCCTGGTTGAAAGGCAAATAAGACCATTCCTTTGGCTCCAAGCACCTATCCCCTTCCCTTAACAGCCTAAGACCCTGATTCTTCAGATGTGTCCTGTATTCATTTCCTGCTGAGGTACTTTGTTATCTACCCTGGGACAAAACTTCCATGGACAATGAAAACCTACTGGACTTCATTCCTCAGTGATGAACAAACAATAGCTTGGTTACAGCTTCTCCATCCCAGTGATTCTGAATCTCTAGTGATTATCATTTAAATGTCATTTTCTGTCCCCCATGGCCTGAACCCAACATCCCATTCTAAAGCTACCCAGCCTTCCTACTGTACTCTTTGGAGTGCCTGATTCATAAGCAACAAACTTGCTTTTATCTGAAATTCTTTCCTTTCCCATTCCTATCTTCTATCTCTCGCTGTTTCTCTCTTGACCCAACCTCCTGGCTTACCTTTCTAGCACTGGCTATACTTTCACTCATTCCTCCCAGCTCACTGGTCAATGTTGGGGAGTTGACATACTCAATTCTTGGCCACTTCTATATTCTCTCTCTTCCACCATCATTCAGGAACCTCTCGTCCCTTGAGATTCATCTAATCAAATGTATATAATCCTATCAAAATCCTGGTAACTGTTGTCTACACTACCCTCTACACTCCCCTTCTTTCCTCAAAGAGTTCAGAGTCAGACTTACAGTTTTTCTCTCTTTCCTAAATCCTGTCCCTATTCTAAGAACCTTTTAAATACATATTGAACTCCCTTCAATACCCTAGCTTCCTAATTCTTCAATTTACTCACTTCTTAGGAGCTATTCCTCTACCTCATTTCACCACATACAAAGATGGTTGTCCCCTTGACCTTGCCACAACTGATAAATGTAACATCTTTTTGGACATGAACTCTGAAATTCCCTTATCTGATCAAAATTGATTTTCATTCCATCTTTCCCTTTCCCTTGAAATCCCAAACCCTCTTCTTCATTTATACCCTGACCACTAATCCTTCATCCCTTCAGTTCTTTCCTAGGCTCTGGAACTAGCTACAATCTCCTCCTTTCCCCATATCGACCCTTTGGTCAATGTGTTCAGCTATACACTTTTCTCTTTTCTTGAGTCCCTTGCTCCCTTACGATTTCGCGGAAGTTACCCTCCAAAGTCTCAGCCTCGGATCGCTTCCAATATCCTCTTCCTTTGTTCTTACACATGTGCTGCTGAAGGAAACTGGAGGAAATAATGAAGCCATACTGATAGGGTCCATTATAAGTTATGTAACAAAATCTCAACTAGGCCCTCATTGCTACAAGGCAGTCTTTTCTCATCTCCCTAATTTACTTGCTATCCCAGTTACCATAGCAGTTATAAATCTCTTCATCTGTCCTCAAATCTCCCATGCCTGCCTTTTTCCACACCTTCTTAGTTGAGAAAATTGCCTCATATTTTACTGAAAAAAATGGAGGTCCTTCACTGTAAGCTCCCTCTTCTACCCTACTTCTTATCTCTCATCACCCAGATGCATTGTGTCACTATTTCCTCCCTCACCCCAGTTTCACATAGTGATGATGTGGATAGAAACAGTTCCCTAAGTGTTAGAAATAATACTAAGAATTGACTTTGTGAAGCCTGAAGGTACCCTAAAGTCTCCCCTTATCATAAAACTTTCCCTTGTCCTGGGGAGCCCATAAAATTCCTTGTCACTACCACATCCTGGGAATGGGATTTCCTTACCTCCCTTATCTTAGGTCATTCATAGTCCTCATCCAGAGTCTTTATCTTGCAAGACTTACCCTATATCTCCAACCCCCATAAGGAAAACCTAACATCAGTTTGACCCTTTTCCTCTATCACTGCCTTTGTTTAGCTCCTTGCTAAACCTCAGACCCACTGCTTTTGGGTCAATAAAGCTCCCAATGACTACAGGGAAGGTCTATGTGAATTCATTTACATTTTGAACCAGCTCTCCCGTCTCTTTCTTCAACATTATGGTGCCGAAACCTGGGAGTCCAAATATTACTCGGACTCCGATGATCTTCTCCTAGCCACTGGGATAAGAGATAAGCACCCTTTTCTTTGTTTTCTTCCCCAGATCTTTCTGCTCCCCCTGTCTCCCCAGCAGTGAGACTCCTGGAGACACTGCCAGCAGCATCTGTAGCTCCACTGATTTCTGAGCAGTCAGTCAGACTGTGCATCTTCAGAGGACGCCCTTGCACAGGGCCAGTTCCATTTTTTTTCTCCCCTCTTTCTGGGACACTGGAAAAAGTGATAAAAGGCTACTTGGAGACTACTGGGAGGAAATTAAAAGAGGAGAACTTAAGGAAAAGTGACTAGAATTCCATTGTAACACAGCCTGACCTCAATATAATCTAGAAAAATAATTTGTGAAGGGGATTTCTAATCAAAACAAATTTAGAAGTTTAGTACTCTACCCTGTAGCTCTCCACTCTAAAGAAGAGGAGGCTGAATGCACTGATATACAAGGTTTGAGCTAGCAGCATGGTGATAAAATCAGAAACATGCTGGAAGGAGCATTTCCAACTACTTATTGAACATGTCAAATTGGATGCCCAGTAGGTATCTTAAACTCAATGCATCCGATAGGTAACAGAAGGAAGATGCTAAAGTTAAGGGGGAATAGAAAAGTCTTCCTATATAAAGTGGGCTTTCTAGCTGGGACTTACATGGAAACCAGGGAAGTCAGGAGGTGGAGATAAGGAAGCAGAGCATTCTAAGCATGGGAGATAACCAGTGAAAATGTCTGGTATTGGAAAATGGAGTATCTTGTTCAATAATGGTGTCCAGTGTCACTAGATCAGAGAATGGTAGCAGGGTCAGGGGTGGGGGTGGGGGCAGGATGGGAAGGGACAGACTGTGAATAACAAACAGAATTTTATATTTGATCCTGGAGGTGATGAGGGAGCTGCTGGGTTATATCAAGTTGGGAGAGTGATGGGGTGAAATGATTAGACCTAAACTTTAGGAAGCTCAGTTTATTTTCTAAATGTGACAGTTTGTTATCTAAACATTATTTTTCCTTTTTTTAATCCTAACTTCTCTGTTACTGTTGAGTTTACCACCATCCTCTCAGTCATCAAAGTTTGAAACTTAAGTGTCATCCTCTTATCTCTCTCTTCTCCCTCTCCTTCCCTCTTTCCCCTTTTCCTTCTCTCTTCCTCTCCTCCCAATCTGTTGCCAGGGCCTGTTGATTTTACTTATAATATCTCTGAAAATGTCTCTTTCTCTCCTCTGATATTGCCACCATCCTGACACAGATCTTATTACCTCACATGTAGACTGTTGCAATAGCCTGCTTGCTGAATGGTCTGGTCCATCTGCTACATGTCTCTCCCTACTCTTGTCCATCCTCTACTCAACTGTCAGTGATCTTTCTAAAGTTCAAGCCCAACCATGTCAGCCCCCCATCCAAGGCATTCCAGTGGCTCCCCAATTATCTATATGATCAAATATAAAATTCTCCTTTGTTCATAGCCCTTCCTAACCTGTCCACCCCATCTCCCTCTCCCTATTCTTTGATCCATTGGCACTAGATTTCTTGACGTTCCTTGAACAAGATAGTCCTTTTTCCAGCTTCAGGCATTTTCACTGGCTATTTCCCATTCTTGAAATAGTCCACCTCCTTATATCCACCTCCTGGCTTCCATCAAGTCTCAGCTAAAATACCTCCCCATTAACTTTAGTGCCTGCCTTCTGTTGATTGTTTCCAATTTATCCTTTATATTGCTTGTATGTTTTCTACTTTACTAGGTTATTATCTCCTTAAGACCAAGGATTGTCTTTTACCTTCATTTTATCCCCAGTGCTTAGCGCTATACCTGGTACATAGTAAGCACTTAATAAATATTTATTGACTGAAAAATATCTCCTTTAGTTACTTACTGAGGTTCTTATTTTGCAAAGGAAACAATTTCCTGTGACTACCCTATAAAAGGTCAACTTTTGGAGCGAATTGTTTGTAATATTCCTTGACTATATCCTCTATCTTACTCCTGCCAAGATAATACATCAATTTTCAGAGTAAATTTCTTCCTTACATGATCCTTCCATTTCTTAGACACTGAAGTGTAGCCAAAGTAGAATTTTTCTGGATATACCTCTAAGCTGAAAGGTTTAATGTTTCCATGATACTCTCCAACTACACTATCCTCTATTTTTCTATGTTAGGGGTTTCCAGGGTCTTTAGGTACTGAGCTCAAACTTCCCATTCCCAGTATTTTAAATAGGATGAAGTTGTTCCCTACTAAGCTGAATCTCCAGAGAACTTTTCTGGACCTGCTCCAGAGAGGTTTTCTGGGTCTGGACATACAATAGTCATGTCCATCTATCTTCCTGATAACACTGATGACTTCTCTAGGGAACTCCAAATACTTTATATGATATTCCAAATGTAGATAGTCCTTATTCAGTCCACAGAAGTCTAGCCCTTGCTCAAGTCACAGGGCTACATGCTGCAATTGATCGTCATATGATAAATAGATTATGTTAATATTTGGTCCATTGTCCAGCTGAACTGTACACTGGACACTTTCAGTTCTCACTTGTCATTGCTCTGCGTGGTGGCATGCATACAAGTGGAAAGGAACCAAGAAAGGTAATAGGAGCAGACACCAAATCCTCAGGGACCTGGGGAAGCCCTTTCTCCTTCCTTTGTCCTCATTTGTTAATGCTCATGGAATTTAGCTTCTAAGAAGTTACTTTTGGATTCTTCTATGTTAGGGATACTTAACTTAAGATTCTTGAACCTCTTCACAGATAAATTTCAGAGAGAGCTTGAAATTTGATAGAAAAAAAATTAATCTTTATTTTCACTAACCTCTATGAATGTGGGCAATATACATTATTCTGAGGAGGGGATCACTGGACCACCAGAGGAATCTGTGACACACAAAAATGTTAAAAATCCCTACTCTGGGTGCATTTCACACACACACACACACACACACACACACGAGTGTGTATTCTGGAGTGTACCTAGGTTTTGGGGGGAAAAACTTCGTAATTACTATTGTTGATATGAGTGGGGCTTGTGAGCTAGTAAAAGGGAAAAATAGCCACCTACGCAAGGATCAGTGTGAGTCAAGAGGGTGTCATACAGGAAAATGTCATTGTAACTTGAACCCTGGTAAAGTAACAGGGAAGTAACTAGTGACAGTGACAATCAGCAGGGTGGGGCTGAGAAGAGTATTACACATGAAGCATTCACTTAGTTGTAACTGAAACTAGAGGTAAAGAAACAGAATAGTGGTGCTCATTAACTCGTAAGTATAATTGCATTCCTGTTCCTCTTTGAGAAGCTTGGGAAATAAATCTAATTCACTACTCTAAAGAGGAGGCAGGGGTGTGTGTGTGTGTGTGTGTGTGTGTGTGTGTGTGTGTGTTTCTTCTATAGCCAAAGTGAAGGTGGAGGGCAATTCCAGAAACACAAAATTTGAGAATAGGAGGGGCCCTTCAATACTTTCTAGTCCATCCCAAACATGAAAGGACTTTCCACTAAAACATACCCCATGAGTAGTCATCTAGCCTTTGCTTGAAAACCTACAAAAAGTTGAGGAAACTACATATGTCTAAGCAATCCATTCCACTTTTAGACAGCTCTAATTATAGGAAAGTTTGTCCTAGTATTGAGACTAAATTTACCTCTTTTCCACTTTCATCCACTTTCCCGTCTTGGTGTTTGCCATTTATTTCTTTAATGATATATTGTCCTAAAAATCAGAGTCATGCTCACTGGCCTATAATTTGAAGTCTCTGTTTTCTTTGTCTTTTTATTTCTTTTCTTTCTTCTTTCCCTCTCTCCATTCCGTTTCTTTCCTTTTCTCTCTTTCTTTTTGTGTGATTATTTGTACCTTTGTCCTTAAATTTCATGGTACCTCTCCCATTTTCTACAATCTTTCAAAGTTCCATCTATGCAGCACCTCTACCTCTCCTAAGAATCATTATCTTACCTTGGTTGTTCCATCAGTGCTTACCTATCTTCTTTCTCTATAGTCTCAGTGAATCACCAGATAACCTAGATTCCTAGATAGAAAGGAGCCAATAATGAAACACATGGCTTTAAATGTCTATGCACAAAGTCTGAAAGTGTTCACATAAAGAAATCTAGAGATCCTAATACAAGATCTCCATTTATAAATCCTATTGCAAGGAGGTAAATTTGACTTTATAGGTATCACATATACTTAGTAGGATGAGGAGTGTTATTAGAATATAGTGCTGCAAGTCTACAGCTTATTCAAAAGGAACAGGATAGGTAAAAGGGAGTGAGTCGAGTAGTGTTATGCATTATGAAGATGTACTCATGTGAGAAAAAGACAAGTTCCTGGTAAAGTAGGACAGAAATCATTTGGGTAAATAGCAATGGAGAGAAAACAGATGGTATTTTCACTGGAATATATCACTTTGATAAAAAGAGGAAATAAATGAAGTGTCTAGGAAGTACACAAAGAAGTATGGTATGGTAAGAGTGAAGAATTTCAATTATCCTAACTTCTGCTGGAGGTATGTTCCACCAACAGTAGAATAGCTAGTAACTTGTTGACTTGTCCTAATAGTGATTTTAATCCTTGAAAAGCTAGTAAAAGCAATAAGGGGAAATTTCATTCTGTATCTGAACCTTACCAACAGCAAATAATTGGATGCTGGCATGTAAATGATGAAAGTCTTGAGGAAAAGTGACTACTTAGCTATGGAGCTTCTGATAAGAGAGAAGAAATTATGGCTTAATATGATTCCTGCAGTTTGAGAGGTTAGATGTCAAAGAGATCATTGAAGGGAATGGTAGACTGTCCCATGGAATGAAATTCTACCAAGTTAGCCAGTCAAGGACAAAATTCTGAAGGTACAGAAAGGAACAGTTCTGATGAGGAAAATGCAGGGAAGAGGTGATTAGTTCTACAAATTAATAGAGATACACAAGGAACTCACAAACTTAAATTTTTTTTAAAAAGTCCCATCAAGATGTGTTTCAGAATATAGGGGTGACCTTGGCTGTTTGAAGGCTACATAAGAGAAGCTTAGTAAGCCATGGCAGATTCTACCATATCAGGAGGGCTTCAAGTCCAGCCCTAATACCAGATTATAGCTACTTTTTGAAGACCAGCACATTTAATTATAGAGAAACTCATCACCAAGAGGCTCACCAGTTGGTAAGAAATTCTTTGGCGACTATAAGCTAACAAACAACAACCAGTATGAAGTGGTATCTAGTCCTGTTTTGTTTTTGAAGTGACAGTAACAAAGTATAGGCATACCTTGGATATATTGCCAATTCAGTTCCAGACCATCACAATAAAGTGAATATCACAATAAAGTGAATTACATGATTTTTTTGGTTTGCCAGTGCATATGAAAGTTATGTTTATACTTTGATGTAGTCTATTAAGTGTGCAATGATATTATGCCTAAAAAAACTCAATGTATATATATTAATTAAAAATACTTTATTGCTGAAAAAATTGCTAACCATCATCAGAGCCTTTAGTGTCATAATCTTTTCCTGGTGGAGGGTCTTCCCTTGGTATTGACAGCTGAGGACTGATCAGGGTAATGGCTGCTGAAGGTTGAGGTGACTTGGCAATATCTTAAAATAATGTAACATTTAAGTTTATGGCATTGATTCTCTCTTTTTTTTACTTGAACTTTTAGAAGTCATTGTATGGTTATTAATTGGCCTAATTTCAATATCATTGTATCTCAAAGAATTGGGAGGCCTGAGGAAAGGGAAAGAGACAGAGGAATGACCAGTGAGTGGAGCAGTTGGAACACATACAATAAATATAGTTATATAGGTACTGTTTGTGGCTCCCCCAAACATTACAACAGTGACTTCAAAGATCATTGATCACAGATCACCATAACAGATATAATAATAATGAAAAAGTTTGAAATATTGTAAGAATTGCCAAAATATGACACAGAGACATGATGTGGATACATGTTATTGGAAAAATGGTGTCAAGAGTCTTGCTTGATGCAATTTCCACAAACATTCAATTTGTAAAAATTGTAATATTTGTGAAGCTCAATAAGGCAGAGCACAATAAAATCAGGTATGCCTGAATTGAAAAAGTAAGTAGAAGTTGCTCAGATGTACTTCTTATATCATCTATAAATATCAGTTTAACTATTGATTGTATAAATATATGTATATGTATGTATAATAATAATTATATGTATGTATATATATATTGTATAAATAAATATAAATATATATATATGTATAAATGTAGAGTTGCTGTCTAGTCACCAAGAAAGTGCTGAAAGAATGGAATTCTATCAATCATATTGTGTCAGAGCAGACATGGTGGGTTGAATGTGAAGTATGTTCTGTGTCAGCTAAATATAGCAGATTGGGTGATTTCACACTCACCACTCAATACAATCCAGTTCCAAAGCTGAGTGGATTAACTGCCTTAGGGCAAGATAAAGCATGGTCCTGGAAGTCAATTGCAGAATGTGATGAATATTTGTTGAAGCTGAAGATTGTGCTAGGTATTATAGATGAAAAGGTAAAACATACAGTCATTAAATATCACAGATTGACTGATTACACGTTATTTTCCATCACCCACTGCTCCTCTGGCTGCTTGTTGTACATGACACCTCCCTTCAGTGCTTTGGGACAGCCTGTTTCTTGTGTCTAGAATCGCTTCTTTCTAAATTCTACCTCTTAGAAATTTTCATTCATTATCTCAGCTCAAATGCTACCTTCTACATAATACCTTTCTTGATTCCCTTAATTGTTAATAACTTTTCCCCAAATTACCTTATGTGTTTGTTGTATATACTTAAAGATACTTGAATCTAAGATTTAGATCTAGAAGTTGCCTAATCCAACTCTCTTATTTTACAGATGAGAAACTGAGGCCCAGAATGGTTAAGGTCCCACAGGATTGGGCTTTGAACTCAAATCCTCAGATTTCAAATTGAGTATTCTTCCCATAGCTATCTATGTGTACATGTAGTCTTACCCTGATGGAATATAGATTCCCTTAGGAAAGGGCTATCTCATTTCTGTCTTCACATTTACAAATTCTAGTAGGTGATTGAAAAGACATATATTGACTTTAAGTGAGGAATTGGGGAAGAAATCAAAACATTTTTACAAATTAGTTGTTGGAAATAATATTCATAGAAGAAGTGCCTGAATCATGAATGAGGCATGAAACTGATTTCTATTTTTTTATCAAAGAAAAGATTCAATATTATGACAACTGCAAAGTGGTCCTAAACTGGTGAAAATAAATTTCTAGACTCACTATCATTACCATTTTGAATCCAAAGAAGAAATTTTCAGTATTCCTAGTGTTCTGCTTAACACTTGGGAAACAGAGCTTATACATTTTGCCTCTTTCCTAATCTTCTTAATTATAATAAACAGATTTAAAAGCAAATTCCACTCTGGGATAACTGTGTCAAATGAAACTTTTTTTTAAGGTACCCTTTGTGTTTTCCAAATAAAACTATTTTCAATTGCACTATGTAACTTACAAAAACATTCCATTTTGTCCTAAAAATCAGGGTTAGGGTTGAGATCTCTGATTTAATTGAAATAAAGAATTCCCAGGTGAGAAAATTCCCATGTGCCACACAGGTGAGCACATTTTCAGCAACTTGAAGTCTCAAAAATGACAGACAGCTCACAGTCATCATGTGTCAGAGGCAGCTCTTAAACCTAGTTTCATGGTCCAAAGGACAACTTCCCATCCACTATATCATGAGCTTCTCAAGCTACATTAAAATCGACAAAAATTTATTGAGCACCTGCGAGGGGCTAAGAGCTGAACTCCTTAGGTTTTGATTATGTTAGTAATAATATTTTTTCAGGTCCTTCACAACATGTAAAAATTTTCCAAAGACCTTTCTTTGAAAAAAGCAAAGGCTATCTCATTAATATTGTCTCTTCTAATCATGAATTTCATTGGCTGAGGTTTCCTATTGCAGAATTATAAGCTCCTTGGAAATATTTGTATGCGTAGCTGCCTTCTATCTGTTTATAAATAGAGAGCCTTAAGAAAGAAAAAGAGAATAAATTTATGGACACAACTATTCAGCTCAGGAGTAGTTTTAGGCATACATACTTCACTTAAAATCTGTGATCTCAAGTGTGTGGCAACATCTTGAATTTAAATTCTTATGTTGCGTTGCAAACCTTAAAGTGTTATATATGTTAGTTATTATTGTTGGGGACATTTGCTATATATTTTGTAAAGCTAATATTTTTTTCACTTACCTTGGTTTATTTTGGACAGGGAGAGAAGAAGTAGCATGGAAATAATGGCAGAGAGAGGGAATGTATCTTCCTTGTATCATTGTTATTTTCTCCATCCATATGACCATCATCCTAGTTCGTGCCTTATCATTTTTCACCTGAGCTATTATTGTAGCCTGTTAATTGAACTTTAAGCCTACAGTTTTTCTGCTCTCCAATCTATTCTCCACATATCTGCCCAATTAATCTTCTGACCACATCAATTCTCAGCTCAAAAAACTTCAGTGGCTCCCTATTGCCTCAAGGATAAAGAGTTTGATAAAGGATAAAAATGTACTGTCATTTAAAGCCTTATACAATTTGCTCCAGTCTATTTTTCCAAAATGATTTCTGACTACTATCAATCTGGAACTCAACATTTAAGTCAAAGTGGCAGCTTAGTGGCATAGTGGGAAAGCCAACTTATATTTCCAATATTTGTCTATGTCTACTTGATCTGTGTCCTAATAGTGATATAAATAGTTACAAGTATCATCTTCCTACTTAGGAATGTAAACAGTTTAACTTTATTGAATAATACGTTTTTTCTTTCCTGTTTACCTTTTCATGCTTTTCTTGAGTCTTGTATTTGAAAACTGAATTTTCTCTTTAGCCCTGTTCATCAGGAATATTTGAAAGTTCTCTATTTCATAAAATATCCATTTTACCCTCCCTCGCAAAAAAGATTGTGTTTAGTTTTGCTGAGTAAGTGACTCTTGATTGTAATCCAAGTTCTTTTGCCATCTAGAATATCATATTCTAAACCCTCTGATATTTTAATGTAGAAACTGCTAAACAATGTAAAGCCTTACTGTGGTTCCTTAATATCTGAATTGTTTCTTTCTGGCTACTTGCAGTATTTTCTTTTTGATCTGAGAGTTCTGGAATTTGGCTATAATATTGCTAGGAGTTTTCATTTTGGAATCTTTTGCAGGAGTTGATTGGTATATTCCTTCAATTATTATCTTACCCTCTGGTTCCAGGATATCAGAGCGATTTTCCTTGATAATTTCTTGAAAGATACTGTCCAGTCTCTTTTTTTTTGATAATGAATTTCAGTTAGTCCAGTAATTCTTAAATTATCTCTCCTAGATCTATTTTCCAGGTTAGTTGTTTTTCCAATGAAACATTTCACATCATCGTCTATTTCTTCATTCTTTTGATTTTGATTGATCTTGGTGTCTCTTGGAGTCATTAACTTCTATTTCCCAATTCTAATTTTTAAGGAATTGTTTTCCTCAGTTAGCTTTTGGACTTCTTTTTTATTTGGCCAATTCTAATTGTTAAGTTGCAGTTTTCTTTCAATGAATTTTTATATATCTTTTTTTCCCATTTTTTTTTGTGTTTCCTTTACTAAGCTACTGACTTTTTTCATGATTCTCTTAAATAATTTATTTTTTTCCCAATTTTTCTTCTGTCTCTCTTATTTGATTTTAAAATTCTTTTTGAGCTGTTCCAGGAGTTCTTTTTTGGGCCTGAAACCAATTAATATTTCTCTTTAAGGCCTGTCATATAAGCATTTTGACATTGTCATCTTCTGAGTTTGTGTGTCTGAGAACAATACATGAAACAATTCTGAAGTACTTAATAAGAAAAAGTGTTCAACATTTAGTTCAATGGCTTGCTGAACCCTGTGTCTTGTTGTTTTATTTTAGAGATTCTCCTCCCTACACACAGAACTGAAATAAAGGAGAAAAAGTCAGAATCCAAGGTCTGTTTCTTGGGGTCACATGATCAGGGTTCCTCAGACCCTGTTGTCACCAGTTGTTAATGGAATCCTTCACTCTCAGATGCCAATGCAGAAAAAGTCTCAACTGTGTTCAATCAGTTTTAGAGATGAAGGCAGTTTTGGCTATGAAAACATGTGAAAGGTTAATGCAGAATATGCACAACTTGATATTCTTCCATAAAAAGTCCCTTTTAATAGAGTTCCATATTGAGAAGGTGGGGAGCAAAGATACTCTTTTTGTAATCCTTCATTATGATGTGTTTTCCCTTCTTGAAAGCACCTACCCATGTCTCAGTGACTATCTCAAATTGAGAGGGAAATGAATTAATTGAGTTAGTTTCCTCTGATTTCCTAAAGATCTATTAAGCTATAGGGAAGATTCTGTGAGCATTTAGCATATACTATTCTAAGCCTAATGTTTCCACTATCAAAGCAACAGGGCATGGAACTATGTGGATCTCTGAGAGAAGCCTCAAGCATGGAGCCAAGGGAATTCCAGAAATCTGAATTTCCAAGGACTGTCTGAAAAACTGCAGAGAATATATCTCTGATCATTCAAGAGTCACTGAAATATCACCCACCCGCAACAATCTGGGGGATTATATCATCTTTGGAGAATTTAAGATACTTTTACTTCTACATATAGGCCTTCATTTTCAACTTGAATTTCTCTTGGTACTTTCTAAGAAACACAGACCATCTTCCCCCCATCCCACCTCAAAAAACCCCTACTAGAACCAAAAAAAATAAAGTTTAAAAAATATGCTTTTATCTGCATTCAGACTCCATCAGTTCTGTCTTTGGAGATGGATAGCATTTTTTTCTTATAAGTCCTTTAGAATTGTTTTGGCCATTGTATTGCTCAGAATAGTTGGTCATTGCATAATATTGCTATTCCTGTGTACAACATTCTCTGAGTTCTGCCTACTTTACTTGATACAAGAAATTAGAAGGGAATTTGGAAGGCAATATGGAAATTTTTTTTCTTGACTTCACATATATGATCTTTGTCAAATTGCTTGCCTTCTTAAGGTGGGGAGAAGAGCAGGAGGGAGAGACAGAATTGGGAACTTGAAACTAAAAAAAAAACCCTAAAGTTAAAATTTTTTTACATGTAATTGAAAAAAATAAAATTTAGAAATCCTAAAAAAGTTTCTTTCAAGAACTTTTTTTGTTTGTTATCAATTGATATTACTCTTTGGGGATGGGAAACCCCAACCCCTTTTAACTCTAGCTCCTTCCCACTTTTGTTTATTATTTATACTGTATGCAGCTTGTTTATACATATTTATTTGTTGTCTTCCTCATTAGACTGTAAATTCCTTAAAGGTCTTTTACCTCCTTTTTATCCCTGGCACTTAGCATGGTCGTGGGCACAGAGTTAAGTGCTTAATAAATGCTTATTAAATGACAAGTAACAAGTGCTTATTATGTGTCAGGAGTTGTGCTAAAGAGGATAAGGTAAGTATCATTGTCACAGTTTTATAGATAAAGAAACTAAGGTTCAGAAAAGTGAACTGCTTTATTCAAGACCATATAGTTCCAGCTCACTTCAAGTTTTTTTTTCTTGAAGTGCTTTTCTTCCTACCACACAATGAGCAGGTACAACAAACAAAATATTTTTAGCAAAGTCCAGACAGAAACAAAGCTTGAAAGGTTGCCTCAGTAGCTTAGCAGGATCGACTCATTATATAATAGAGTGAGAAGTTGAGAGGTAAGAGGACAAAATTTTATTGGGCAAAAAAAAAGGACCTCACCAATTAGCCTTAGGGCATCCTAGGTAGTGGACATGATCTTTTTAGTCTATTTGTTTCAACGAATGAGGCATGATGATGACAGCGCCAATCAAATTCCCATAGGAATGCTTTAAGTACAGTCAAACAGAATGTCACAAAGAACTGATACCCAGCTGTAATTGTTCAAAGCAGCAGAGAATTGAGATGAAATTAGAAATGCTTTGAGATGATTTGCAAAGGAGTTAATGCCTTCACATAGACAATAGCCGGATATACTTCCTGAAGTGTGATCAATAAAAAGCAATAAATGTCTTCTAAAATAATAATACTTTAATTGCATAATCTAAAAGTTTGTCATGTTTGGCCCCTCCCACATTTTTACAGAGTGAGGAAAATGATGTAATGGCAGCAGCAACAAATCCTGATTGGTGGATCTAAAATGCCTTTCTCCTGACGTGCATATAGCAGATATGAGTTTTTGTTGCTGTTGGGTTTTTTTGCAAATGAAGAGATTTTCCTACCTCAAACTGGTGTAATTTGGATGTGGACCAACTTTTCTATGTGTAGTAGATGTATTAGCCTCTGTGCATTCTAGTTTAATATACTCTGCCTGTTACCAACCCTCATGGGAGGCTTGGTGACCTTCCTTCTTTGTATGCATAAGTGGGGGGCAGAGTGGAGGAGAGGCTTCTTTTCCTCTTCACTTTAGAGGAGCTGGTATTATGACTTTTCCAGTTTACTGCCTAATAAAGTGATTGTGACTATGTGTTACTTTCATTTTTATAGTTTATTGATTGTTCATAGTTAAGCATGTAGGTTTAACTTCAATAATTTTGTATCATCATTTTCCATTGTATTTTACCTGAACTTTGTTGCCATTTAGTTTTTATATATTTTTTTGTAGTTAGGGTTTTTCTTTTATTCTTCTTTCCTAATTTTTGTATCATTTCATATATCTTCAATGTTTCACTGCAGTCATTATTTCCTATAGCACAATAATAGTTTATTACCTTCACATTACAAATTTTATTAAGACATTTCTTAAATATTAGACATTTTATTTCTAGTATTATGTGGGTAACCTTTAAAGGCATCTGGTTGGTATAAATGAGAGCATACAGAACTTAGAGACAAGAAGATCTGAGTTCAAATCTTGCCTCAGACATTTTATTACCTGCATGACTCTGGACAAGTTACACAACCCTTTTCAACTTGTTTCCTCAACTGTAAAATGAGAATGAAAATATCAGCCACCTCTCAGGGTTGTTGTGAAGACCAAATAAGCTAATATGCCTTAAATGCCTTTAAAGCATTTTATAAATGTTAGATATTATTATGAATACGTGTTAGCATATAAGTCTTTTTCCTGTTGTCATTAATCTCTTTGAGGCATAATCTCAGTCTTAGCAACTCTAGGTAAAAGAATAGGAACAATTTGACAACTTTTCCTGAATAAATTTACAGTTTTCTAATTCACTTACCAGAAGTCATTCTGTAATCAGAAGTCTTTCTGTAATTGCTCCAGAACTGTTTTCCCATCTTTACCAATCTGGTGCACATGAGGTAATACTCCAGAGCTGTTGCAATTTACAGCTTTTTCTGGTTGTTAGATATTCTGACCAGTTTTTCAAGTGGTTATAGATTTACTGTTTCAGTCATGTCCCACTCTTCCTGACCCCATTTGGGATTTTCTTGATACTGGAGTAGTTTGCCATTTTTTCCTGTAGCTCATATAACTGGTGAAGAAACTGAGGCAAACAGGGTTAACCAAGGTTCCAGAGCTAGTTAGTGTCTGAGGACAGATTTGATCTCAGGAAGGTATCTTTCTGATTCCAGGTCCATCACTCTATCCATTGTTCCACCTAGGTGCCCTAAGGAAGTTTTCACCTTGCCTTATAGAAAATTAGTGATAGAGGCAAAAAAACCCGAGGCTTACATTCTTTCCCCATTTTCCATTCTGCTATGGAATGGTACTGGTTGGCTATGTACTCTAAGCAAACCTAAAAGTATATAAAAATCAAGTTTTACCAGAAGAAGCTGAGGCCTCTATTAGCTCAGTCTTCCCAATGTACTTTAATGCTAACGTAATTAGTGTACTAATAAATTTATTTTTCTAGTAGGCTACTCACTTTTTGACCCTCAGTCTTTCAGACCCATGGTGGTTGAGATTCTCCCTTAACTCTCATGAAATCCAGACTAGGAAATACTTGGAACAAATATACATAAGTAAAACAAATTCTTCCATTAACTCATCCAAAAAAAAATATCTTATTTAATGCCAGAACTTATCACCTCTCTTAAGAGACAGTATATTTTGCCATCAGTCCTCTGGAGACATGATTTATCATTATATTGATCAGAGTTCTTATGTCTTTTAAAGTTATGTGTCTTGACAATGCTGTTATTGACAGTTCTGGTTCTATTTACTTCATTCTGCATCTAATCTAAAAACACACGTACCAATTTGAAAAATTCTTTCTAAGTTGATTTGTAACTAAGCATCAGGTAATTATACAGAAAACTGTAACCCATTTTTAAAGTTTCTTTGAAACTTCACTGGTGCTACTGTCAGACTCACTTCTTTCTAATCAACAAAATAACCATCCTCTCTTAGGGATAAAACAATAAATCTGTCACTCTTCAGGGGAAGAGTGATAAAAGGTCCATGTTAAAATAATAGTCATATTCTTAATTTCCTTAGAGAAAATTGTAAAGAATGTTAACCCTAAACTCACTAGAATATTTCAGCATTTATAAATAAAACATTCAAATGACAACTTAGAAATTTACAGTAGAAAACTTACATTTTAGTCACAAACCCAGTTTCTAATTAGTTTACAATGTCATAAATTTCTGCAAACTGGGAGAAAGATCCCATCCTTCTTATCTGTTTTTGTCTGCCATCAAACTTTGGCAGAATTAAAAGACAGAGAGAAGTTCTTAGAAAAAGTTTTTCTTTTACTTTTGTTCTTTGATCTGATAAGGATGCCCAGAAAAGCTAGTTTGGCTTTCAAACATAGAAAATTTGACAAGACATAGAGAAACATTACTGGCAGTCTTCCTCCTTATCCTTCACTAGAGATTTATGAGAGTTAAATCTCTATTAGCTGATCCAGCTGTTCTAAAACTCCATCCTTCTAGGCTCTCTGCCAAAGCACATAATTGAAAGTCACACAGAAGCACATCCTAACTAACAGAGGACTGACAACAAGTAGATTGCTGTTCTTAGTTTGGACACTTCGTTGTTTTTCTTTAGTTATTTTTTAATTGTGTCCAACTCTTAGGGATGCCATTCAGGGTTGTTCGTTCATTTGTTTGTTTTTTGGCAAAGATTGTTAGTTTTTCATTCCCTTCTCCAGCTCATTTTACAGATGAGAAAATGGAGACAAACATAATTAAAGAACTTGCCCAGGGTTGCACAGTTAATGAGTGTATGAGGCTAGATTTGAACTCAGGAAGATAAGTCTTCTTGACTCCAGGACAGGCACACCATCCAATGTACCACCTAAATGCCCCAGTTTGGTCACTAGATGTCTCCAAAGACAATGCTACAGAAAAATAGACACAAAGCCATGGAATTCCTTAAAAATTAATGTGTGTAAAAGTTCCCGTGTCAGTCTGATTCTATCTCTTTTATCTATCTATCTATCTATCTATCTATCATCTATCTATCTATCTATCTATCTATCTATCTATCTATCTAGCTCCCTTTTCCCCAATTTGTCCAAACTTAAACCAAGAACTCTTCTTGAAGAAAGAAATTCTTCAAGCTTTAAAAACTAAGGCTTTAGATCTTGCCATAGTTTGACTAAAGGGCTCCCTTTGGAGAATGGACAAATTCTCCAAAATTTTAAAATAAGACTTTAAACTTTCCCCTGGGTTATCTAGTTCTTCCCCTGAGAGAACAGAAATGCAAGGTTTTGGACCTTCCCCTAGTTTCATCTAGGGGTCCCCTTTGGAGAACCAAAAAGTTATCCAAGTTTTCAAAAGTACCTACAGAGATTTTCCTGGGTCTTTATAATGACAATTATTTTCAAATTTTCACACTGAACACAAGCAATACCCCAAGACAGACATAGAAAGACAAAAAGCTGCAGCTTTTCTCAACAATGTGTTTCCCTTTTCCTGTTGGAGAAATTGGAATTAGGATGGAGATCCAAGTCCCTGGGTGTAGTCTTTCACAAGAAAAAACCCAGGTGACAAGTTTCACCAGTGAGGTTTTTCCCTGTGATGCTATTTCAGGAACCATTCCCCTCACCTTCTATCCCATCTGGCTCACCAATTGCTACTGCTGAAAATTAACGTAAACTGAGAGACAATAGTCTCAGCATGATAGATTTTTTTCATTAGGTTAACAGTAACCAACAGATTAGACCTATGGCTTTTCAATAACCAAAGACCACGAGGTGGGTCTTACTAGTCTATAGAGTTTTGGGAGGTATAAGAGAACAAAGAATGATGTTGGGTACATAGGGAAGACATTATGATTGGTTACAGGGTAGACAACATCACAGGGGTGGGAACAACATAATTTGTTATATCAAGTAAAGTAGGCTAGCACCCACATGGGAATAATTACCATCCCCCTCTCTGTTATTGAGGAATGTTTAATTGATTTATAGGACCCATCTGCATCCCAAGGACATTGTTAGTAGTCTACGGATAGCAGATTCCCTGGCTTCTAGGGGGATTTGTCAGGGAGATAAGACCCTCCTTAATTATATAAGGACAGGCAAGGATAGACAACATACTTTGTGGAAATATGCCAGATGAGCTTGAAGGTCTTTAAAGATACACAAGAGACATCCTGGAATTTTCCCAGGAGCTCAAAATATAGTAGATAACAGTTTTTCTCATTAATTTTAACTTTAACTTAGAGGGAAAGGTAAAATCTTGAGCTCAACTCAAAGAAATGAGAAGGTGGCTTTATAAAAATCAATACAATATAGAATCAACTACAATGTAGAGTCCATGCAGTAGAAATTCAAGATAATATTAATCTGACTTTTTCAAAGGCAGAAGAAATAGGACACTTAAATAGCCCAATCTTTGAAAAAGAAATTGAACAAACCATCAATGAACTCCCTAAGAAAAATTCCCCAGGGCTAGATGGATTCACAAGCAAATTCTATGAAACATTTAAAGAGCAATTGATTCCAAAACTATATAAACTATTTGAACAAATAGGTAAAGGAGAAATTGTACAAAATTCTTTTTATGATGCATATATGATGCAGATACCTAAACCAAGAAGAGCAAAAACAGAGAAAGAAAACTATAAAACAATTTCCCTATTGAATATTGATGTAAAAATCTTAAATAAAATACCAGCAAGATGATTATAGCAATATATCTCAAACATCATACATTCTGACCAGGTGAGAGAATACAAGAAATGCACAGTTGGTTAAATAATAGGAAAACTACCGTGATAATTGACCGTATCAGTAACAAAACCAATGGAAATCATATGATAATCTCCATAGATACAAAAAAAGCCTTTGACAAAATATAACGCCTATCCTATTAAAAACACTAAAGACCATAGGAATAAATGGAGCTCACCTTAAAGTAAGTAATATTTATCTAAAACCACCAACACGCATTCTATATAATGGGAGATATGTTAGAAGCCTTACTAATAAAATCAGAGGTGAATCAAATACATCCATGATCAACCCTATTATTCAATATTGTACTTATTGCTATGATAATAAGAGAAGCAAAAGAAATTAAAGGAATCAAAATAGGCAACAAAGAAACAAAACTATCATTTTTTGCAGATGATTGTATGCTTAGAGAATCAACTAAAAAACTAGGTGAATTAATTTACAACTTTAGCAAAATTGCAGGATATGAAAGAGACTAGAAGTGGGAAAGCTGTGGTCCTGAGGCCACATAGAGTCTTAGGTATGGCCTTCTGACTGAGTCTAAATTTCACAGAACATTTATTAAGGGAATTTGTTCTGTGAAGTTTGGATTCAGTAAAAAGGTCACACTTGAAGACTTAGAGAATGACATGTGGCCTCAAGACCACAGGTTCCCCATTCCTGCTTTAGACAATATAAAGTACTTAGGTGTCTACCTGCCAAGACAAACCCAGGAACTATATGAACACAATTAAAAACCACTTTTCATATAAATAAAGTCAGATCTAAATAATTGGGAAAATATTAATTGCTCATGGCAGGCTAAGTCAATATAATAAAAATTACAGTTCCACCTATATTAATCTACTTATTCAGTGCCATACTAATCAAACTACCAAAAATTATTCTATAGAGCTAGAGAAAATCAGGACAAAATTAAACTGGAAGAACAAAAGATAAAGACTATCAAGGGAATCAATAAAGAAATTGTGGGGGGCTTGCTGATAGGAAGTTTGTTTGTCCAGATGAGGACTCTGGGAAGCCACTATAGGAGCCCCTCAGCTTTGAAAACCCAGATGTCAGGGCTTCCCTCTGTGGTAACTACAGTCAGACAGTTGGACCTGTCTGTTGAATTATGGTCAGGCAGAAGAAGCCATGTCTGTTGACTTTTTGATTTCTCTGTATATTCTTTGAATTCGATGTTCTGACTCCCTTGAACTAGGTGAATGATATATGTGCTTGGTTAAAGGAATGATACATGTGCTTGATTGAAGTGATTGTTAACCCTTCAAAAGTTGCTTTCCTTTTATGAATGGAGATCTAAGAACCTATGATAGTAAGCCCCCCTGTGTATGTTGGGTACTTACTGATACATTATGGTGATGAGGATGGGATCTGCATAAATTAAAAGGAAAGTATGAAGACTGGGATAATTGTCTTTTATTTCCTAGTTGTGGTAGCTATGATTCTGCAGATCCTCAGGAGGTGGGCATGACCAGAGCCAGGGCTCCAGTGGATTAGCCCAGCTCCTGACTGTATTGGAGGAGTGAAAGTCTTGAATGTGTATAGTATGCAGAAACTAGACCAGAACAGAATTTGTAATGAAGCCCTGGAACCAGAGGGGAAAGCTGTTTTCCTAGTGACTCAGAGGACCTTTGTGAGGTGGAAGGAAGAGGAGCACAGAGCTCTTTCACACAGACCCAGGCAGGAGCTTGGGGCAAGATTGAGACTGTGTAGAAGGGCATTGAGTGTACTTTTTTGCAGTATTCTCCTGGGACGGTTTGGGACCCAGGGGTGGAGTTGCCTTTGGTGGGTGGGGGAAAGTGCCCTGTAGGCCCCCAAGGACCCCACCCTGATGGCTTTGTTCTCCAACCACCCCTCAAGACTTGTAAGCATGGTTCATTAGAGCCTATACCTGAGAATGCAGGGTGGGGAGGATATGCCTCCAAGAGGACTTTGCTTGGACATTTCTGTTTGGGATTGAGGAAGGAGGAGCTAGTTGCTCTCTCCTCAAAGAATGATATTATGCTATGCCTATACCTTTATGTTTGTTTAAAGCCTTATGACCACTCTCGTAATGAATTGCTATATTGTGTATTTATTTTGTGGGAACTATGTTGTATTTATTAAAGAAATATTCATGCCTATTGAGATACAAGTTGCCCATGTAACCTGCTTAAATCACCTGGATTTATGATTGCAAAGTGTACCGCCTCAATTTGTTCCAGGATGCAAGGCCATTCAACTTGTAAGGGCATTAAATTGTAAGGGATGTAAGGTCAAGCAAAGTAGGATCTTTTGATGTTTTTGTTTTACTAAAAGTACCTCTGAATAATGTGATTAAGGAGGATCTTTCCCTCCCATTGTGGGAGCCTGGGAGGATTTGTAGGAAAGTCCACACCTTTTGTTAATGAGGCACTGGACAAAAACTACTGGGAAAATTAGAAAACAGTATGGCAGGAACTAGTTAGAGACTTACATCATATACAGATCTCACATCATATACTAAGATGAAATTAAAATGGATACACATGAAGAATGATACCATAAGTAAATTAGGAGAATATGGAATAGTTTACCTGCCAGATCTATGGATAAAGGGAGAACTTAGGACTTAGGAAGATATAAAGAACATTGCAAACTATAAAATGGATAACTTTTATCCTGTAAAATTTTAAAGTTTTTTTCACAAACAATACTGATGCAACTAAAATTAGAAGAAAAGTAGTAAACTGGGGGGGAGGGGATTTTACAGCAAGTATTTCTGATAAAGGTCTAATTTCTCAAATAGAAAACTGAGTCAAATTTGTACAATTATACAAGCCATTCCCCAATTGGTAAATGGTCCAAAGATATGACTAGGCAATTTTCAGACAAAGAAATCAAAGTTATCCATAGTTATATGAAAAAATACCCTAAATCACTATTGATTAGAGAAATGCAAATTAAAACAGCTCTGAGGTAGTACCTCACAATCTAGGAGACTGGCAAATATGACAGAAAAGGACAATGACAAATTTTGGAGGAGATGTGGGATAATTGGAACACTAATGCACTGTTGGTGGAATTGTGAACAAATCCAGCCATTTTGGAAGGCAATTAGTAACTATGCCGAAAGAACTATAAAACTGTGTTTACCCTTTAATCCAGCAATAGGTCTGTATTCCAAAGAGAGTTTCTTTTTTTTCTTTTTTTACTTAATAGTATTTTTTTCCAATTACATGTCAAGATAATTTTCAACATTCATTTTTGTAAGATTTTGAGTTCCAAATTTCTCCTTTCCTCCCCCTCCCCAAGACAGCAAGCAATCTGATATAGGTTATATGTGTACAATCATGTTAAATATATTTCCACATTAGACATGTGTTAAAGGAAGAATCAGAACAAAAGAGAAAAACCACAAGAAAGAAAAGACAAATGACAACAAAAAGTGCTAATATTATGCTTCAAACTGCATTCAGACTCCATAATTCTTTCTCTGGATGTGGGTAGCATTTTCCATCACAAGTCTCCAGAGAGATTTTTCCAAAAGGGAAAAGGACCTATTTTTACAAAAATATTTATAGCAGCTCTTTTTGTAGTGGTTAAGAATTGGAAATCTAAAGGATGTCCATCAATTGGTGAATAACTGAAGAAGTGGTGGTATATAATTGCAATAGGATATTATTGTGCTACAAGAAATAACAAGCAGAGTGGTTTCAGAAAAACCTGGAAAGACTTATATCAACTAACGAAAAATGAAGTGAGCAGAACCAGGAGAACACGTGCACAGTAACAGCAATATTGCACAGTGGAGAACTGTGAACGACTTAGCTATTCTCAGAAACACGTTGATCCAAGACAATTCCAAAGGCCCTGTCTTGGTCTCTTCTCTCTACTTTCTCTTCACCCTTATAGATCTTACCGCCTCCCACTTAATCTGTTCTCTCAGAATAATAATATCACATATTTATTGGAATTTTTGTGAGGATAGAATGAGATCATATTTAAAATCTTAAAGTACCATCAAGTGCTATTATTATTGTAGTATATGTTTAATAAATGTTTTCTCTTTCATTCACGTCTTCACTCATTCATTCATTCTTAAGATTCTTAGGCCAAGAGAATGATAATATTGATTATGATTTTGCCCAGCTTTTGTAGAATGCATATATGGGTGGAATCTAAGCATACAGGGAGTTTAGCAAACAAGGAATTAGCAAAAAGATATGTGTGAGTGCGCATGGATGTACGCAGGCGCGCGCGCGCACACACACACACACACACACACACTCAGGGGTAGGAATGAGGTCGGGGAAAAAAGAGATTGCATTCTATTAGGTTGTTTCCACATGCTCATCTTTGGCAATCTGCTGTTAAATTTTGCCAACAGTATGTGATTCCCCTGGGTGTCTTTCACAATTAACTGCAAATGTTGGTTGAGAGGAAGCATACGTGCCAACCTCCAGCTTTTCAGTTCCCCTCTCATTCATTTTCATCTTGATTCAGAGGAAAGTTTAGAGAGAAGGAGGAAACAGCTCTCATTTTTAAAAGATAGACTAACAGGACATGTTAGTAATGGAAAAGTAAAGAGAACAGACACAAAGAAGTTGATGGGAGTGGTGTTATGAGTGGCGGTAGGGGATTCCCTCGTTGTTGCTGGTACTTTCTGTCCAGAACATGGTTGACTTAGAACTGAGGTTGTTCCTGGAAATGAATGAGTAGAGATAAATGTTCCCATAAAAGCTAAAATTCTATAATACAAAAATTTCCTGGGAAAAAATTCCTTATGAGCTCAAGGACATTGTCTTCTTAAAGACAGACTGAGATGACTTTGCATCCTTGGGCTACAGGAGTCAGGGGATCAGGGTGATAAAGGTAAGCCTATTGTTTAAAACTGTTGCTTCCAAAACAAAATTAGGAGTTTCCTCTCCATTCCCTGTTTTGAATTGTAAACTGTAATAACTTTACACTGTACTAAGCAGCTTATTCAGGGTGATGAACATGAAGTCTTATGGCCTGATAAGCCTGGAATCCAACAAATTCCTATGATATAATCTGGTCTTTGTAGCTGAAAGAAATCAAGCTCGGTTTCCTAAGTCAATTTGTTGGCCTTAGGGGTCCTTTAACTCTGCATCTCCACACCCAATCCAGGTCACACCTTTCATTTAAAATAAATGAAAAATGAAAAAACAAATAAATGAAACATAATCAGTAGTCATCAAAATCTTCTGGTATTGGTTAAAAAATAGAGAATGGAACAATGGAACAGACTGGACAAGGGAAAATAAGAAACAATAGAACTCAATAAGTGTTTGAAAATGTAGTAAATATAAATTACCTAGGAAAAAACTTATTTGATAAAACCGCTGGGGAAATTGAAAAGCAGTCTTTTTAAAAAAAATATTTAGTATTTTATTTTCCTCAGTTACATGCAAAATCAATTTTTAACATTTGTTTTTAAGACTTTCAGTTCCAAATTCTCTACCTTCTTCCCTCTCTGTGCCCCTCCACGCCCATCGAGAGGGCAAGCAGTTCTGTATAGGTTATACATATGTAGTCATGCAAAACATTTCCATGAGAGTGATGTTGTGAAAGAAAACATAGAGTTCTCTCTCCTCCCCCCCACAACAAAAGTCCTCAAGAAAAATAAAGTAAAATAAAAGTATTCTTCAGTCTGTATTCAGACACCATCAATTCTTCCTTTGGGGATGGATAGCATTTTCATCTTAAGTCCTTTAGAATTATCTTGATCACTATATATTGCTGAGAATAGCTCAGTCATTCACAAATGATCATCTCACATGCTGTTACTTTGTACCCAGTGCATTTCATTTTACATCAGCTCATGCAAGTCTTTCCAGGTTTTTCCAAGAACATCCTACTCATCATTTCCCAAGCACAATAGCACTAATTGGAAAGCAGTCTTGCAGAAATTAGGCCTAAAACAACATCTTGTGCTATATTCTGTAATGCATTTTAAATGAATTCACAACCTTAATATTATAGATCATACTATAAAAATTAGAAGGGAAACAGATTACCTACCACTCACAGTTATGGATAGAAGATGTATTCTCTCCCCTTCCCCCTGCATTAGTCATATTGCGAAAAAAAAAAAAGGGAAGAAAAGAAAAAATGTGAAAAAATACGTGTCAATATGTACTCAGAATTCATCAGCTGACTGGAGGTGGATAGCATTTTTCATCACAAGTGCTTTGGAAATAGTATGGATCATTGTATCAATCAGAGTAGCTTCATCTTTACAGTATTGCTGTTACTATAAACAATGTTCTTCTGGTCCTGCTCACTTCATTTTGTGTCAGCTAATATAAGTTTTCTCACTTTTTTCTGAAACCATCCCCTTTGCCATTTCTTACAACACAGTAGTATAAAATCACAATCATGTACCATAACTTGTTCAGTCATTCCTCAATTGATAGACATTCCTTCAGTTTCCAATTCTTTTCCAGCACAAGAAGAATATTAAGAGCTATAAATATTTTTGTACATTTGGGTCCTTTTCTTTTTCCTTTGTTCCTTTTAGAGTATAGACTTAGTATCTTTATTGCTTAGATAAATTCTTAACCAAACAAGAGATGGAGGTAATTACAAAAGATAAAATAGGTAACTGTTTACTTGAAAATGAAAAACTGCACAGACATCATAAATGCATCTAGGATAAGAAGGGAAGTGATTGAATGGGAAAAAAAACTTTGTGTAAAATTCTTTTATTAGTCATATATGCATACATATGCATATATGACTAATAGCCACTCCTTAACAGATAGTCAAAGAATATGAACAAACATTTCTCAAAAGAAGAATTGCAAAGTATTTACAATTAAGCAAAAGAATGCCGTAAATTGCTAATAATAAGAGAAATGCAAATCAAAATAATGCTGGAGTTTCACCTCACATCTTGCAAATTAGAAAAAATGGCCAAAAATGCCAGTATTCAATGTTGGAGGGATTGTAGAATTATAAGAACACTAATTCATTGTTGGTGGAGTTGTGAAATGGTACTACCATTTTGGAAAACAATTTAGAATTATATAAATAAAGTACGTAAAATGTCCTTTGAACCAGAGACAAGAAGCAAGTCTCCACATGTAACAAAATATCTATAGAAGCACTTTTTGTGATAATTAAGAATTGGGAACTAAGTAGATGGCCATCTATTGGGGAATGACTAAACAAATCATGGTACATGAATGTAATGGAATACTGTGCTACTGTGCTATAAGAAATGATGTGTGATGAATACAGAGAAGCATGGAAAGATCTATATGAACTGATGCAGAATGAAGTAAGCAGAGCCTCCCACTCCCAATCCCAAACAATATATTCAGTAACAACAGTTTAAAAGGAAAGAACTACACACCAAAAAGAAATTTAAACATTGTAAGAAAATCCTAAAATTAAAAAGTAACAAAATCATAAAGCTCAAGCAGGACTTGACTGAAGAAATATAAAAGGATACCTCCAATTCATCTCTTTTTTAGAGGTGGGAAGTCCCACAGGTGTTAAACATTTTCCATGTTTTTGGTCTTTTTTCAATGTATTGATCAATCATGCTGATTTTTTTCCCCTCTCATAAAAATGACTTTCTTTTATATAGAATAGGACTTAACCTACTATTGTTGGGAGGATCAAGTGAAATGATGTATGTCAAGTGTTTGAAAACTGTACAGCACTATATAATGTAATGGGACAATGAGCCCCATTGCCAACTGCCTACTCAACACATCTATCTTGATGTCCTGTCAACACTTCAAGCTGCACATGTACAAAACAAGGTTTATTAGCCTGGTAATACTAGCCTAAACTTTCTCTTCTGTATCTCTGTAAAGCACCACGTAAATGTTTTCAATATATATTAGAAAAGAGTTGCAGAAATATTACTCTTTCTACAACTGGATATTTTAAAAAAAAATTTCACCTTGTTACATTTTTTGAATATTTCTTTCTGGCTTGCTAATTTGATTTCATTTTCAAAAATAGATCTCATGCATTGATCTATGATTAGAATGGGAAAGGGAATTGCAAAAGGAAGTTCAGAATTCTCAGCTCTTTGTGGATATTTGTTTTTGTTTATTTTGGGGGGAGAATGATTGTTGATTTCTGTATTGAACTTTGAACTCTCTTCTAAATCCTAGAGGCTTAAGGCCAACTTCTTACTGTAGACATTTATTCGGATGGCCCATCAGCACTTCAAACTCAACATGAGCAAAACAGGGCTTACTAGCTTTGTCCCAAACCATTTACTCCCATTTTTGTTGTTCAGTCATTTCAGGTGTGTTCAGCTCTTCATGACCTTGGCAGAGATACTGGACTGGTTTGCCATTTCCTTCTTCAGCTCATTTTACAGATGAGAAAACTGAAGCAAACAGGTTTAAGTAACTTGCCCAAGGTTGTACAACTAGTAAGTGTCTGAAACAGGATTTGAACTCAGGTATTCCTGACTCCAGGCTTGGCACTGCATTCGCAGCACCACTTAGCTGCCCCACTTCTGTGGATAGTTCTACCTTTCAGCCAGTTTTCAACCATGCTTGAGAAATTGGTATCTTTGATTAACCACTTTCCCTCACTTTCCGTGTTCAAGTGAGCTCACACAAGTTTTCAGATTTGCAAAGGACTTCAGTGGTCATGTAGACCAATTTATACTTGAAAAAGAACTTCTTTCACAGAATACCCAGCCTTTGCTTGGTGAGCCTCAAAGAAGTGACATCTTCTACCTCTGAAAAAGATAGCCTTTTCACTTTTAGATACTGCTTTTCCTTATGTCAATTTAGGTGGCACAATGGATATAATTCTGGGCCTGAAATAAGGAAGACTTCAGTTCAGATCCAGCCTCAGACACTAACTATGTGAGCCTGGGCAAGCCACTTAGTCTCTGTTTCTGCCTCAGTTTCCAAAAAAAAAATGAAGATCATATGGGCATCTGTCTCACAGAGTTGTGAGGTCAAATAAGACCTCAGATTTATAAAGACGTCAAATGTATATAGAGGTCAAAATTTTATAGACATCCAAAGTGTGAAGTGCTTCGCACCGTGCTCGGCACGTAGTAGGCACTTAACAAATTTTTTTTTCTTTTTTCCCCTTCATTTGAGCCTCATGTGATGTGGGCTTCAGTCTCTTCACCTTCCTGGTTACCTCCCTCTGGACATTCTCCAGCTGATCGTTATCCTTTCTCATATGGTACGTAAGTCGGAACACAATATTTCAATTGTAGTGGGATCAGGACAGAATATAAGGGAAAGATCCATATGCACTGGCTACATTAGATCTGTGTGTATCCCTTTTCCTGGAAGCGATGCCGCCCCAAGTTTTTATTGACTTTTCTTGGCAGACGTGTCACACTGTTGATTCATGTTAAGTCTGTAGTCCAACAGAATTTTTCAAATGAGCTGCTGTCTAGCCGTGCATCCCTCATCTTCGACATGTGATGCTGATTTTTTGAATCCAAGTCTAAGACTTTGCATTTACTCCTACTAAAAAAGTAATGTTTTGATTCTTTTTTTTTTAACATCACTGTCATTTCGCCACAAAAAGGATCACTGTACTTTGAAACAAAAAAGTATAATTAAACACAACATGCCAGGCCATATGTCCCCTTCTGACAGCAGATACCTCATTCCATACTTTTAAGTTACTATCATTCACCAAGAGGAGAAAGGTATGTTTCAGCCCCAGTGCTAGGAAGTCAGATTTGGTCTTTGTATGGCTACAAGTTCTATTGTCTTTTGACATGTTTTTCCTCCTACAATATTTTGATTATTCTATATGTTCCCTTGATGTTGCTTATTTTGCTTCGCATTGATTTATCAAAATCTTTCCAGTTTTTTTCTGATTCTCCATATTCCCTGCTTTGTATGACACAATATCACTTTTTGTTTAGCTAATGACAGACAACACTCCCCACCCCTCCCCCCCACCTCAGTTTCTCTGGACCACAAAAAAGTGATGTTTAGCTATTTTGGTATATATATGGGACTTTTTCCTTTGTCTGAACTTCCTGGGACATATGCACTATAGGAAGGTTATTGGGTCAAAGCATAGTTTAGTCACATTATTGAAATAATTCCTATTTTATAGAATGATTGCACCAGTTTATAGACCAAAAATGACTATGTTTGATAATATATATCTACTATAGTCCTACCTTTCCACAGATACTCCAACACTGATAATTTCTTCTTTCTTTACGAATAAGGATAAAATACCCTGGGGGAATGGTTATATAAAAAGCCGTTTTAAGAAGCAAGTCCCTTAATGTTTTAAGACCAATTGTAGAGCTCACAGGCTTTTCAGATTAGGTTTCTGAGATTCAGCTAAGAAATCCCATATTAGCCTTGATTTTTATCAATCCCTACCCCAATTTCTCTCCTCTCTCTCTCCCTCTCTCTCTTTTTGTCATTTCCCCCCCACCCCCACCCCTTGTCTGTCTCTACGTCCTATCTGCCTGTATCCCTCACACACAGATACAGACAATGCACTTACTGACAAGAATTAATTCAACATGAAAAGAAGATGTGCTGAATGTTTGTATCTTAATTCATTCTGGAAAAAAATGGTGTGAGAGGATTTATAAATCATCTATGCAATTAAAGAGATACTGTTTAAATATGTCTATAAAGCATATTCCCAAATGCTATGGAAAAGACAATCTCAAAGAAGGATATAACATATACATAAATTATAATGGAAACAAAACATGGTATGTACCTTAAAGGACTGTGGATGGGATGAAGACAATACTGATATGGAAAATTAGGAAAGGCTTCACAGAAGTCATATCCTTGAGAGGTAAGACAGTACAGTGGGAAGAATGTTAGATATGGAGTCATGGGGACTCTCTTCCATTTATGCTTCTTCACCTTATTACTCTCTGACTTTGGGAAGGTCTCTTTACCTTTCTGGACCCTCAGTTTATTTCTCTCTAAAGAAAGAGTGTTTGACAAGAAACCCTCCAAAGTTCCTTCCAATTCTAAATCTATGATCCGGTGAAGGATTATATATGCATTTACTTTCATTCAGATGTAGAAACTTGAGTGGGTCCCCAATGGAATGGAGTTATGTTTTTTAAAGCATTCAGAAGGTTTTCTTGCCCACTTACTTGATCATCTTTCCTGATATAACAAAGAGGGGTAATTATAAGTAGTAGTTGCCTGGCCCACTTTGTTACATTAGCTGCCAATGACTGTACAGTACCCTGTTCTGAAGGACTAATCTATTACTGAATTTGCTAATAGTTCCCCAGGCTTCTTAGATCCTGTATCTTTGCTTCAGTTAAAGGGGGGTATTTCCATAAGCCTTTATGTGGCTTCCTACTGTGGTCACTAATACTTTAAGCTTTGCTGCATGCCGACATCAGATGACATGCATAAGATTTCAAAGGAATGAAATCCCTAGGCTAGGCCTTCTACTACATTCAGATCAAACTTTCCACTTCAACCTTAACAGTATCTTTTTAACTTCAAAGTTCCATGACATTTATTACATTTTGAGGTACCAGGCAGAAGTGAAAACATGCTAGGAGAGCTTTGCATCAGAGCAAGCTGAAACTGATGATATCAACTTGGTACAATATTTCTTCTTTATTAAAATGCTATAAAACTAACACTGGCTAACTGAAAGTGCTGTCTAATCCAATAATCTGTGTCATTCTAGAATTGGCCAAATTGCTCTGAGTCCTTTGCTAGTCCTGTGATCTTTATTTAATCAAAATTTTCTTATTTTTAGAATGTGTTAGTTTAGTGGAATAGATTCTCCTTAATTGTAAAGGTCATTTTTCACAGATACCAAACTCTCTTAGGACTTCCTAAAACAAATATGTATAAGTAAAAAGGAAAAATTACATCTTTAGGAGAAAGAGTTTTTGCATCATAACTAAACAATTGTTTACCACGCAGTCTTAAATCAAAATAAGGAACCAAAAAGAAAAGTGGTTTTATTGAACTAAGAATACCATCATATCTAAAAGGTAGCTCTTGGCTTCTGTTTTTGCTGAAAGGAATGTGGTTATCCAAAAGAGCCATATTTTAACGACATGACAAAAGCATTTATTTTGGGGGGGTTTATGTAGCTCCTTTCCAGATTTGTTTTTATTGTATTCTTATTTCAGTTTGTGCTAGGTCCTCTACTTTCTTCTGTTCATTTCTTCCACTCTGGACCTTTATTCTCTTTTAGCATTTCCTTTCTCTTATTTGTCACAGAAAATATGTTGTAAATATCATGAATGTCTTATTCCTTAAAAAATAGTATTTGACCTATGTGAGGGTATTGTTAATATATTTTTTTGCATAATGGGAAGATCCTTACCATTCGTTAATAGGCCCATGCGACTTGCTCACATGGAAGCCTGAGTCACATGAGTCTATGATGGGAGGAACTTGTCAAAGAGGTGGAGCAGAAAGGGTGGAGCGAGCTAAAAGGAAGTTGGACACAGCAGTTAGAACTGAAGGAGAGAGAGGAAGCAGGGAGTAAGCTGTGAGTGTTCATTTGTGGGAAGGCCCTAGCAGGGGGATTGCTTGGGGATGGTGGTGCCTCCTGCATTGTTACTGTGTATAGATTTCTTTGTTGCTATGATGGATTTGACTTTCTGGTGCTGGGATTCAGCTATCTGGTGTTTAAATACATGTTTTGGTATTGTCTTCCATGTGGTGAATCTGCTATATTTTGCGTTTCAGAATTACATGGGCATATTCATAGCCATCATAGGTGCTATGAATATTGTATTGGTGCTACAGTGAGTTATTGCAGTGAGATAAAATGAAGATTAGTAGCATAAACTGTATTATGCTTGCTGAATGATCTGACCTCCCAAAATTGATTGGATTTGAAAGGAGCCCTAAGAATTCAGGTTGTGGGAAAGTAAGCATTAATTAACAAATATTAAAATTCAAGCCTACAATTGAACAATGATATACTAATTATTGTATATATACATTGTGTTGACGTTCATTTTTACATCACAATTGTTTCTGGAAATTCCACACTATTTCCATTGAACCTTCCCTTGTAAGAAATAAATATAAATAATTAAAAGTATTTGATACTATGACTATGTCTATAATGTATATAGCATTTTTCTGTAGTAATATCTCACCTCTTTGCCAAGAGGAGAGAAGCATGTATCCTTTTCTGTACTCTGGGAATACCATTGGTATTTAAATTGCTGAGAGTAATTTAATGATCTTTTAATTAAATTGTTTGGTGACTGCATATATTGTTATCTTGATTTGGATTACTTTACTCTTCATAATATCATACAACTCTTACCATATTTCTGAATTCCTCTCATTCATAATTTCCTATGCACAACACTACTCCATTATGTTCATATTTTGTAGATTTATCAGCCATTCTCTAATGAAAGGTTTTACAGATTGTTGTTACCACAAAAAAGTGCTGCTATAAATATTTTGGTATATGTCAGATTTTAGGTTCTGTGTTTGACTTTTTTTTATGTTTTAACCCACTAATAGAATCAATAAATCCAAGGTTATGAACAGTATATTTCTTCTAGTTTCCAATATTACTATCGCTTCTAAAAATTCACCATGACATTGTTGAACTGAGAAAGGGTTGGCAATGATGTTTGCACCTGTTTGTGAGACTGCTTTTAAGATGTTAGAGATCCTGAAATATATAATTCAATGAGTCACTTTGTAAAATTAAGGTCTTTTTGGGGGAGTACCTTTCTTCTAACACCTGCTTGCATTACATGGACACTGACATGCTTTGCCATATGGAACATAAGGTTGAGGAAAAGGACATTGATAGATACTCTGTGGCTTAGAACATATGTGTTAGACCACTAGCATACTTGAACAGCTGCTTTCAGGGGTATAGTTGCAGTTGGTAAGTTGCTTATTTTACAAACAGTAAAATGAGCAAGGAAGCCACAGTTTCTTCCAGTGATCCAGAAGAATGATGGCATCATATATGAATGGCAGCATGGTGGTGAAAAATGAAAAAAAATGGAGCTCTTAAGATTCTCCTATAGGGTAAGGGAATGCACTTGCTGATTAGAATAAAAATTCCAATAAGTTTTGAATGAGAGTAGCATCTGTTGCTAAAATATAACTGAGCTATACCTCCTGATATAGAGATGATGGGCTAAAGATGAAGAATACAGAATAAGATATTTAAAAAAATACTTTTGACACAGCAAATGTGGCAATCAGTTTTGCTTGACTATAAAATAGAAAGAGAGAGGGAGAGGGAGAAAGGAAGGAAGGAAAGATGAACAAAAAAAGAAGAGAAAGAAAAGCAAGAGGAAAGAAAGAAGAAAAGGAAAAAAAGAAAGGAAAAGAAAAGTTCATTGAACTGTTTTTTTAAAAATATAGAAGAGAATGAAGGTTAGAAGGAATCACATGAAGAAAAGCAAGCTTTATATTATAGATTATAAGTTGCACGTATAATCCTCTTTACTTCTACTATGTATATGGAAATGCTCATTTTATTGGGTGTTTAATTTCAGAGTAAAATTTTTTTAAGATTCTCTAGACTAACAAAATCTTTAAATGTAATAAAAAAGTTGTTATATTTCTTTTTATCCTTTAATTAACTGAGCAATTTTTCAATCAAAAAACACCCAAAAACCCAGCACATTTTCGTCCTTGAGAGATCTAGTCAAGGGCATAATGCTATTTTTATGTAAGGGAACAATTTGCATACAAGCTCAGGTCTCCCAGATAAGGTAACTATTATCTACTACATAACTGGTAAACTTGTCAAATTTGCTTTCTTTAAGTTGAAAATAAGAGGCCTGAAACCAACCATGTAGTAACTAGAAATTTAGAAAAATGACTTAGGAAATGTAAAACCTAAAGGAAAGTGTAATATTATAATGTTGTAATACATCATCCAGATGTCGTGTGAGGGCAAGTCCCTTTCATTTGTCCTTGGGCTCATTTCAAATAACTCACTTTTTACAAGCTCGTTGGGTTGACAGAATTAAACACATATATTTATATGAATAGATCATCATTTGAATAGACCATCATATGAAGAGACCATCATTTTCTGGACTCCATTGAGGTTCATTTCATATCATAATCCTGAACTTTGACTTCAAAGTCCTTTTCAGGTCACCTTGGTTTGTTATCTGACCCTAAAATACTTTACCACCTTTGCTTATGTTCTTTCCAATATTTACTGTCATCTGTCAAATAGCCCTAAAATTTGACTTAAATACCATTTTTTCCAGATGCCTCTCCTCCCCCCACCCACCATTTAGCAACATCATTTCCCTCTCTCCAACCTCACAAAGTTCTTGCTTCACCTCTTTCTAATACAATTATTATATAATAAAGATATCTGGACATGTTCCAAATGCCCTTTATAAGAGCAGAGGTCATGGCTTATATAAACTTTTTATTTCCCCTGGCATCTGATCCAGTGTTCTATAAATTATAAATATTTGTTGAATTGAATTATCTGCTTCAAAATCCTCAATACCATTTATCTAAATCTCATACTGTTTAGTTCAGTTGAATGTAGTCATTAACAGTTTGATGGCAATTTGGAAAGGCATGTCCAGATAAATGCCCCAGGGAGTCATACTTAGCCCTATGCTATATAACATTTTTTTTAATGACATGGTTAAAGGCCTAGCTCACATACTCAGTTTTTCATACAGTACAAATTTGGGGGCTTGTGCACAAATAGTGCATACTACATGATAGAGTCGGCATACATAAAAAAGGTCTTAGCTAGCTAGACTATTGTGCCAAATTGAGTATGCTTAAATTTAATAGGAATGCTATTCCAATATAATAAAATTTATAATACAACCCAAGTTAATCTACAAATTTAGCACTATATTTGACTGAGAGTTACTCTAAAGCAATACATAAAATAAGAGCAAAATTCACTTGAATTTTGAACAAAAGGTATAGAATTTTAAGGGAAATATTACGTTGTCATATTTTAAACTAATGACTTTTGAGAGTCCTTTGAACAGCATGGAGATGAAATCAGTCAATACTTAACGAAATTAATTCAGAGTATTCATTGGAAGGACAAATATCAAAGCTGAAACTTAAATACTTTGGTTACATAATGAGAAGATAGATTTCCTTCAAAAAGACCGGATGTTGGGAAAGATTGAACGCAAAAGGAGAAGAGAACAGCAGGGGATGAGATGAATAGATAGGATCATGGAAGAAATGAACATGAGCTTAGACAGACTTCAGGAAATAGTGGAGAATATAAAAGCTTACCACACAGCGACCCAAGAGCCATAATTATCAAAATGATTCGTTGCTGAATAAAAAATAGAAGAGCAGACGAGCAAAATAGACACAGAAGTGATCAAGTACAGTAACTGAGTCTTCAGAAAAAACTAGAATATGAGCTACCAGGGGAGAAAAATGTACACTATTTGAGTATTTAGTTCTTAATAAAAGCAGACAATTTTGAATAAATAAAATGTAAACAATATCTTATACCATGTGCCTAATTAAGCTCCACATGGAAGTGACTGTAACATAAAAGGCCAAATCATAAAACAACAAAAAGCCAAAGCAAAGAAAATCAAAAAAACTAGAGGAGAGTAGAAGGAGGTACTTTCAGGTCAATCAATCAGTGGCTAGGGGAGATTCCTGAGTTCTAAAATGACTAATTAAAGTTTTTTCTTTGGTTTTCCATGGTAGATGCCTTTCAGTATATCGATGTCTTTTGACATCAATTTCTAATCCTACCCCAGACAGTTACTACTATGGTGACCCTAGCAATGCCTCTGTATGCCTCAGTTTCATCATCTGTAAAATGGGGACATAATAGCATATGCAATATTTTGCAAATCTTAAAATGCTGAATAAATATTAGCTATTATTATTGTTGCATCATGGTGGAGTTAGGATCTCCAAGTATATATATATAATATATGTATATTATATATATATACATATTAATTATTTATGTATGTTTGTATTATGTCTTGATGTTCATTGTAACTATACTTGAAACTTAGTATTTTCTGGTGCCTACTCTGTAATAAGTTAACTCATTAGGAAAGTTAATTTATGTGTTAGTTTATAAAACTTTTCTAGGTTAATTCTGATTGAAAGGTGCTTTACATGTCCAGTCTTTAGAAAATGTTATACTAGGTCAGACTCTGTAGTGATAAATGCATAAACAAGTCCAGTCTAATAAATCACGAATACTTCAAGATATCTACACTGTACAAAGGCAAATGTCCATGTTAAGGAGCTTTGGATGTGCAAAGAGGTCATGTGTCTCATAAGGCCATCTGATTCCAATGCCGTTTAATATGTTTTTCTTTGTTTCAAACAATGCACTTTTTAAGCAAACTAATTAATGCTAAATCTGACAAACAAATCCAACAAAAGAGGCACTTAGTGACAGCTTTCATAGAATCATAGCTTCCTGAGATTTCTCTAGAAAAGACCTATTAGGTCATCTTGTTCAACTTCTTCTGCCAAAGAAGGATTGTTCCTTTGAGTTTATGCTCTAGCTTTCATTTTTATTCAATCTAAGTGTCTCAAGGGAAGCTTCAACTTTCTGTGGAGAGATTCTCTATCATTTGAAATAGCTACTAGGATGATTTTTCTGTTAGGATGACTTTTTCAGTTTTCTTTCACTTATGCACATGTCAAGCATCTTTTCTGAAGTCAGATACCTCTTTGGGTTGTACTTGGTGGTTGGAGAATAGCCCTTCTGTGTAATGTTTTTTTAAACACTGAGAAGACTGTGTATTCTTCAGTGGTTACAAACTTCAGTTTGATAAGCTAACCTAGCATTTTCTTCATTCAAACTGAAATATCAGTTTGAAAATATGTTAGGTAGTGAAATGAACATGAAACTGAAGGACTTGCCACTGACATCTACCAGAAAGTGTGGTTTAAGACCAAGACCATAGCTTTTCCAAACTAGATATTTAAATTTAAGCAATCCAGATTACTCTGTGGTTGGAGGATCTGTTATTGAGGAGGTAAGTTTTATGCACGTCAGCTCCCAAATCTAGTTCAAATAATTCATTAACTTCAACCTTTTTCTCAATTCTACCTTTATACGTAGCAAATGAGTAGCAAAAGTTAACTAGAACAGTGAAGTTGCAGACCTGGAGTCAAGAAAACCTGAGTTCAAATTTAGCCTCAGACTAACTAGCTGTATGATCCTGGGCAAGTCATTTAATCTCTGTTTGCTTCAGTTTCCTTGTCTGTAAAATGGTAATGATAACATCATCTACCTTCCAGCATTATTGTGAGTATCAAATGAGATAATATTTATAAAATACTTATCATAGTACCCAGCACATAGGCTCTATAGAGTAAAAAGAATTGTTGTTACAGAAGATATAGTAGTAAGAGATAAAGCTGATCTTCAAATTAAAAACAAATTGAATTTGATATGTATCTTCAAATTTAAACCCCCAATTTCATATACATGCAGAGAGTATGATCTGGGTGCACTATCTTATGCCAAGATCTGCTACATTTCCCTACCCCATATTCTGGGGATATACTGAGAGGTTTGAGAGTATCTTCTCTAAGGCTATCTCAGAAACCAGCACTGGCTATGTTTCTCCTACTACTAGGTTCCAATGACTAGTGCCCCTGTTCCATTTAACATTGATTAGTTTTTATAAGTGGATATTTGTTTCAATGGTATAGAAAGAAAAGAGTACACACATTTCCCACAAATACCTTGGGGGCAAATCTCTCCTATCCTTATCTCTGAAAAGAGTAGACTTACTCTACGCAAAGTTTCTAGAAAGCATTTGTTCCATCAAATTCATATGTAAATATGATGTGACTGCTATAACAATCAATACCCACCTCAACTATTGCTGGGCTGGGTCCCAAAGGTCTTTCTTTGCTCTTCTAGGCATTGATACTAGCCTAGCTGCAATACCCATCATGGATTCAAACTCCCAGAATCTTAGAGGTTTTCTCCCTTGACTTTCAAAACTCAAAATATTGGAGCCTCCAGATCTTCCCTTAAAAAGAAAACAAATAGTTAGGTAAAAGAACTGCGGCCTTTTTCCATAGGGCCCAATGTTGGTCTTGGAGAGGAGAAGACCTTATAGGAGAAGGAGAAGGCCTTTTTCCTTATAGCATTTTTTTTCTCACTCTCCAGTGCTTAGTACAGTGCCTGGAACATAGTACATATCTCAATAAATGTTTATTGATTGGTTGATAGATGCTGTCAGCATCCATTGAATTAAAATTAAGAGAGCTAAGCTGGAGAGGATGACTGAAACTCTGGTCAGTTAGAGCCTTTTGAAAGCCCATCCAGTTCTGGCCATACAGTCAATCAAAGAGGCTGTCATTTTCTACATAGTTAGTAGACCTGGAGCAATTACAGAATGTCTATGCATCCTCCTATATTTTTTTCAAGGCACTTCCATTATACGTCATGGGAACTCTCCCAGAAGCAGACTTTTCTTTGTCTTTCCATATGGAGAATTTGTATCAGCTAAGCACACTGAAAACCTCTGTATATGTATTAGTTCCCATCACATATGATTTCAAACTTCCTCACTTTTAAAATTCCTTATTTCATATTAGTAGTACAGTCATTCACTTCCTTTTATGAGGACAGATAGAAAGAAATTGGAGTAGAAATAAAACTAGAGAAGAAAAAAATTATTGAAAAAAATGAATAGTTGACTTGGTAAGTTGGGTGTAGTTAAACCAGTTAGTAAATTATATGTGAAATATTTGGAATAACAAGCCAGTTGGTACATATTTTTCAGCACTTGGTCAGGTTGGGTCCTGTCACTGTTCAGTGAATATATTTTCAGTTTTACTATTTGATAAAGTAAAAGATACATATACTGCAAAAAGTAAGTGTTTGATATTGTATCATAATAATAACTCTCATTTATATAGCACTTAAAGTGTCTACAAAGTATTTTCCCTACAATAATCCTGTGAGTTAAATGGCATAATTAGTATTATCCCAATTATGCTTATGAAGAAACTGAGCTCAGAGACATTAAAGGAATTGTCCTTGATTATACAACTAGTAAGTGTTGGCTCCAGCATTCCAATCCAGTTTGCTTCATTACAGATTGAATACTCTTGTGATTCTTGGTGATTCTTGGCTTATTTACCTTTGTGGAGGGAAGAGACAGGGCCCTTCTTAGAGTGTGACGTATGTTTGTGTCCCTGGAAATCATGGGCAAAGAAGAGGTGGGGATTTTGCCATGCTGTCTGGATAGCCGAGACAATATGCTTCAGGGACAGAGCAAGGGGTGCTTCTCAACTACCATCTAGAGGTGACCTATTGGTGGCGTATTACAAACTTTGACCCAGGGCAATATGGTTTATGTGTATTCTGTTTAAGGGAATGGACATATGAGAATATTTGGGAGCATTGCACCTTTTGAGGATATTTGGACTCCAGTTGGAAGTCCACCCCTTTCACCCTACAAAGCCACACCCTTAACTGCCTCATAAATATTTCTGAGTTAGTACCAGATTTTTCACTTAGTACTGTTGGCACTTAGAAGAGGATTGTACGTTCATTGATGAGACGATGAACAGACTGACTTCCCTATGATATAGTAATCATATGTTCCAGTGCTCATTTTCCCCCCAAAAAGATGCTTTTCAAAAGGAATATCCTGTTATTTTATATGTTGTATTATATGTTCATATGTTGAATTAAGAAATATGGTTATTATATACAAGAGGGAAAAAAGATCCCTTTAAAAAAGCTCTTTCCTGATTATAAAGAAGACTTAGAAGGGACACTGAAAAGAAGAGACTTTCTGGAAGCTGTGGATAGAGAGATTACAAAGATTTCCCCAGGAAATCTACCTGTAGAGGGAGAGAATGTTGGGAGATTAGTCAACAGCATATATTAATAGCAGATGAACTTGAGTTCAAGAAGTCCACCAGCTTCTACTTACACATAGCTGAGATTACAGGTGTGTGTCACCACATCTGGCTACATTCTTTACTGTTAGGTCAGAGTTTTACACTTGGTCCTTTCTGCCATTTTAGTGCAATTTAATATTATATTCTTGATTTTGCATACACTAAATATTTATTACTAATTTGTACTTAGTTGTCAAGTGATCATCAAGTCAACAATATTAGTAGTAATTTGTATTTGTTAATTGTCATCTGTTTTTAATGGAATAAATTATTATTTTAAATGACATATACTTTAAAAGTTTTTTTAACACAGTTAAAAATGCTTCTAATATATGACAAGTAGATTACATTTCTGAGATTATGGATGTCAGTAATTGCTGCTACTATATCCCGGCAAAAAATCCTTGAAATATTGATAGATGCTGATAGAATTTTGCTTCAGAGTAAATTTAAATAATTGTGAGAGATTTCTGTGTGAATAGCATTCATACCTAGGGCTTGGCAAAAATCTCTCACAAGTAATTCACCTAATTTTTACTATTATTTTCAGTTAAAAACTAACCTCAATTATAAACCTTCTTTTGTAAAGTAATTAGGTTTAATTACTGACTTGCTCAGGGTCACACAGCTAGTGTCAAGTGTCTGAAGTCAAATTTGAACTCAGGTCCTCCTGACTCCAGGGCTGGTACTCTATCCATTGTGCCACCTAGCTCCCCACTTCAATTGATTGATTGATTGATTATTTTAAAATAAATTTATTTATTTAACTTTTTACATTCATTTTCACAAGATTTTGGGTTCCAAAATTTTCTCCCCATTTGTCCCCTCCCCCTCCCCAATACAATGAGCATTCTAATTACCCCTATCACCAATCTGCCCTCTCTTC